>CM049801.1:25252558-25442558 GCA_027422405.1 Ptychobarbus kaznakovi
CTGCTCTCACACTACAAATCATGTTCTCATGCAGTGAAAAATACATCGCAGAGCAAAGAGTAAACTGACAACACACCGACAGAGAAGACAGAGCAGGTTACTTCTGATATGAAACAAGGTCTCAGGACCCTCAGCACTTAAACTCGGTCCTTTTTAAAGAAATTCAAACAAAAAATATCGTTTTCTGGCTCTTCAATGTGTCGTGACAGATCACTGCATTGCCTCAGTTCAAACACGTGAACAGATCGTCTTTTCATATTTACTTAAAGCACGAAATGGACATGAATAAACATCAGAAAGGGTTTTATTTCAACCACAGAACACACCATTTTTCAAGTTTTCATGACAGCAGCGGCGGCACATAATATCCGCATTCTGATTGGTCAGACTGCCTGTCAATCAAGCTCTTTGTGAACGGTCAATTGCAGCCCTTTCATAAATGCAATAAACCACTTAACACATGTGAATATATATATATATATACATATAGTACAAATTTGTGTACATTTCATTCAAAAAAAGTATGAAAAATAAATTCATATTTAACCAATTTCTCCTTATGACATATTTCTAAGAAATATTTTGAAAATGTATGACAGGTCTTCAGTTTATCCATTAGAAGTTGATTTGATTGTGAAAACTGATAATTGCATATGAGAATGACAGGTATTTGGAAGACTTTGTGACGTCAGCCAATTAGGAAAGTCGTTATGAAGTCAAACATTTTTTTATTTCTAGTAATTGCAGTGATGCATCACATACAATTAGACCAGATGTATGCATTAAAGAGTAAATATCAGAATCACATTGATTTAAATCTTCATCTCGTCCTAAATGAGCACTTCATGAGGAGAATGATTCCGCATTGTTTTTAAAAGAATCCAAGGGCAGGAAGCACCTCATCACATGTTGACGTTACCATAGTGACAAATGGCTTCTTCTGAGGAGCTCAGGAGATGCAGATGCCAGTAAATCACTAATGTTGACTTGGGCTCGTACCCACACATATACACAGCGACCACAGAAAGGCCGAGAGTGCCCTGGCTCCAGAAGTTGACTGGTTTGTGAGTTCCAGTAAAGGTTGGTCTAGCTGGTTCCTCCCTTACGCCCTGCGCTGAGAAAGCGTTTATGGTGCTAATGCTTGCGGTGAGCAGGCCATTATGTTCCAAACCCATCAGAACTGCTCCAAACAGACTGCGGCACTATAAAACAAACATCTTACGGGAGACAAAAGCGCAGGTAACTCATGCACAGATTTGTGCATTGAATACCCTGATCTAGGTTTCACGGTATCTATGGAAGGCCATAAAGGCTCAAACCTATATACATTGAATTACATGATGCTCTTTTACATCTTCCACATTTTAAGCAGTCTGTTTACAAAGCAAAACAAGCATTAACTGGTCTATGCTTTAAACGGACGGGTTGCACTTTAAAAAGTGTTAGATAATAGTTCTCAAGGGAGTTTGTAGTCCATATGCAGCATGTCAAACCCAAGCATGCACTGTCACACGTTCAGAACTGCTAAACTGACACAGACTCACAGCAAACTACAGCAGATACACTCTTATGAACGCTACGACTACGCCTGACAGCTTTCTGGTCACCACAGCGGCGGAGGAGGAGGGAAGGGAACGCCACGATGGGTGACTTACCTCGCAGTAAACTGGGCGAGTAGCTGGCGAATGTGTCAAAGATGCTGTTTGAAGCCATGTGTCCCGCTCGGGAGGGAAAAGAACCGGCCTCTCCGTCGCCTCACCGTCTTCAGCCTGAGAGAATGACAGTCGGAGAAAGAGAAATAGAGAAACTACATAGACTGCCTGCAACCAAGAATTTGGGGTTTGAGAGTGCCACAGGAATCTTTCGCCACAAGCCGACTAACAGAACAGCATATGTGCCGTGTGGTGAGAGCGAGCGAGAGAGAGAAAGAAAGAGAGAGAGAGAGAGACGACCAAGCCACTCTGAGCGATGGACTCACCTTTGACGATGGACACTTCTGTCTGTCTGTCTGTCTCTCTAGTAGTGATGGTTGTACTCTCGACGTGGTTTCAGTCAGATAGTTGAAAGTTCAGGTGTCTGACGCTCTCGTATTTGTGATCTCCGTGGTAACGGCCTGTCAGTCGCATGTCTGAGGTATCCGAGGTCACAGCTCCCGCGGTAGGGCTGCTGCACGGCAATCCCATGATCTGATTGGTGGATCTCAAGTCACATGACTCTCTCTCTCTCACTTGCATGCAGTGAAGTTCTCCTTTCTTTCCCAGTGTGTTTCACACCCATCTGATTGGCTGATGGGTGTTTTTTGACTGGTTTCTCAGAGGATGATGTGACCTTCCAGAAGAGGGGTCTCGAAGCTTAGATGTGACACAAACTCTCATGTGAAAGACACAGCAGAAAATGTGGAATGTCAGAGGATTATTAGGGAAAAGAGAGCGCTGAGGTGTGTGTGCGAGTGTGTTTTGGTGGTTTTAGAATGTTAAACCACCATTCCACCCTCACTCACCACCTGATAGTATCTCAATGTTAGCCTCGTTAAAAACAGCCATGCCAGTCATTAAATTTGGCCTCCTGCTCGCTTTTTTTTACCCTCATTTGTACCCAATACTCTGTGCTTTATGAAGTTGACATGGTTGTGGGCGGCCTACTTTTTATTTCCGAAAATATTGGCAGTATTTGACACACCTTTCATGTATGGCCTGATTTCAGTGGCCTTGTTAAAAGCAAACATGTGTATCTTTTTATCTACACAATCTAACTGTGCATGTCGGTATGCGTATGTATGTGTGTGTGTGTGTGTGTGTGTGAAATTTGTCCCCAGAATAAATCTCATGTTTGATGCAGTTTTGATTCACCATTCCAACTGATATATAAGACAACTAAGAAATACTAACTAAGAAAGGTATTCTAGATGGTTGCCATGGCATTGTTAGCTTGTTGCTAATGCTTTTCTACAGTATGTTGTTGTTAGGCATTGCTAGGTGGTTGTCAGGCTGTTTTGGGTGGTTACTAAGGCTTTGCTACATGCTTGCTGGATATTGTTAGGCAGGTTTTCTTGGATGAATGGATGGATGGATGAATGAATAGATAGATGGATAGATAGATAGATAGATAGATAGATAGATAGATAGATAGATAGATAGACAGATAGATAGATAGATAGATAGATAGATAGATAGATAGATAGATAGATAGATAGATAGATAGATAGATAGATAGACAGATAGACAGACAGATAGATAGATAGACAGACAGACAGACAGACAGACAGACAGACAGACAGACAGACAGACAGACAGACAGATAGACAGATAGATAGATAGATAGATAGACAGATAGAGAGATAGAGATAGATAGATAGAGAGATAGATAGAGAGACTGAGACAGACAGACAGACAGACAGACAGACAGACAGACAGACAGACAGACAGACAGACAGACAGACAGACAGACAGACAGACAGACAGACAGATAGATAGATAGATAGATAGACAGATAGATAGATAGATAGATAGATAGATAGATAGATAGATAGATGTGTGAGTGTGTGATGGAGTTTATTTTGTAACATGTCACTTTGCAGCCACAGTGCCATGAAAGCGAGCACTTGTGTGCTGGTCAGTCAGCAGCACAGGGAAAATGACACAGTGGATGTGTGTGTGCGTGAGGCAAATAACACACTTCCAGGGAGTGTGGCCTATGGTGAGGCCACAGAATGACTTCAGGGCTTTTATCAACCTTATTCCAACCTCACAAAGTTTCCAGAGAGAATCACCCAGCTCGGTCAGTGTGTGTTTGTGTGTGCACATGTGTGGGATCTACCGCTTCAATGTCATTGTCACATGAGTGAAACTGGATAAAGAGAAAACACTGTAGAGAGGAACTTGAATTTTATTCATTGAGAATTTGATTGGATCCATGTGGGCATTTGATACCTGAACAGTATGGAAGGCTTTCTTTTATATAGTGCTTTCTGTCTTCTATATAGTGCTTTCTGAATCAAATAGCTTTTCAGTAGCTAAGTTCTTTTTTTGATCAAGTAGCGCAGTAGCGTCAACCAAAGCTAACGTTACATTATCCAAAGAAAGCATTCTGTGAAACTCGAGCTCAAATCGGAAATATATCTGCTACGGATCCCTGATCCTGGATCAGTAAGTGACGCCACAGACACTAAAGCTCGTAACGCCATTGGCTCCTCAGACTGTCAGTCAAACCTCATTATTCCCCCCGCATCTCTCGTCAAGCTATGTTTCCATCCAAATATTCGAATTAAACTTATGCGCAAAACTGGAATATTGCATAAAACATATGCAAATAAAGAAAGCACCGTTTCCATCCAATGAGTCAAAGACAACAAAATCATCACTTCCTGGTAAAATGTGGCACTAAATATCACTAAGAATATAGGCGAAGCCACTGTATATAATAATTTTCATATATGACATAATTTACTTGCACCTCAGAGCAAGCAGACGAGACACAATAAAAGCGGCTATTACTTTCAGAGGACGATGCCTGCTGTTTGGGAACACAGTCATGTAAGACAGACTTTACTCAGGCTTTTCAGAATGACCATAACAACATATAGATGATGTGAACGAGATCTGTCCGCTGATTAGTCAAGTTATCCCGTCAAGTTGATGCGCATGGAGGAATTTATTCGGTAAATGTGTTTCCATCGTAGTTTATGCGCATTCTTTCTTAATCGGATAAAAAATGTATCCTACTCAAATGTGCGCATAAGTTTTTTATGCGCAATTTTAGAATTTATGCGCATCTTGGCGTTTCCATCCAGCGTTTTTTATGCGATAATCCAAAATGCGCATAAAAATAGGTGGATGGAAACGCAGCAAGTGCGGCGCGCATTTTGGAGCATCTCAGCTTGTTTGCAGTCTGGAGGTAAATAAAGAACTGTTGATTAATAAGTACAGCGGGTTCTTTACACACACAAAAAAACACTGTTTATAAAGGCTAATGCTTTTTTGTTTTATTTGAGGAGCGGAGAAGAGTTTCTTAGTTTAGCATTTGTTGTTAAGTCACAGCCAAATAGCTCGTGCGAAGCACTGAATCTGTCATAATGTGATACTTTGGCCAAATAATAGAAAAAAACGAACGTCCACAAAATGACAGAAAACCGTGGAAAACGAGTCAAAGAAACATTCGCTGGTCAAAAGCTTCGTATTTAAACTTGATTTTGATTAAATGTTTGTATTAATATCTAATGACACATGCAATGATGCAAATAAACGTAGTCTATCTGTAGGCCTATACATCTATATGGAAACATTATACGATTTTATTAATGTTAGCTAATGGATTATCTAACACGAGCATACAATGTATAAAATACATTCATTACAGTATTACATTCAAATACATGTATTACAGTATTTATTCATTTGTTAATGTTGGTTGATGAAAATAAAGTCGTTCATTGGTAGTTCATGTTAGTTTACAGTGCATTAACAAATGTTAACAAACTACTTTTGTTTCTTTCATTTCAACTTTCATTCTTTCTTTCAACTTTAATTTTAATAATGCATTAGTAAATGTTGAAATTAACATTAAGATAACTGCTGCAGAAGTATTGTTCATTCTTAGTTCATGTTAACTACACTAGCTAACTAATGTTAACTACTGAACCTTATTGTGAAGTGTTACCATTTATATAAATGTATCTGTATACAATAAAACCACAATAGGTTTCCGGCTAACAGCAAAAATGTATCACAATTTGAGGTCAATCCGGCCCTGTTTGATACTGATTATGTTGCCAAATTGGTTTGTAACAGTTGTTGAATAAACAATTAAACTGAACATGCCTGTCTATCTGCTTGACTGACGGTTTTATTGATCAATGAGAGAGCATTGACTTGGTACGATGTTGGTTCAATATAATATATATATATATATAAATAGCTTGGATGTAGTAAACTACTTTTGCCATGTTGCTGTAGCTTAGCTTGCTACATTTCCCAGGGCTGTAGCTTTAGTGTAGTGAAGCTTCATTTAAAGAAGAGTAACTGTTAGCTTAGCTCACTACATTTTCCAAGTAGCTTGCCCAACACTGCAGATTAGTCATAGCTGAATTTAGTTTGGACTGAAACTCGCGAATTCCCTCATCATAAGCATGAAAGTGCAGATGTACGTACGATAAAAGTAAAGAGATTATTTATCATGCAGATTATAAGAGAAGTTATGAGTGCTTAAACACTAACTGACTGCTCATTTAGAGTGTGTTCTTTCACTGCATGATTCAGTCTAATAAAATGCATTTAGAATGCTGCCAACATTCAAGATATGGGGCAGAAAATGTATATATTTATATCATTTCATATAGTTAATCTATAACACGCAAGAAGTTAATATTAATAAACTTACGTTTTAGACACCATATTGCCTATTTTTGCTCTATTTCGCCAACAAAAATGGATCCAAACACAGCCGCAGCACTGTTTTGCGTCTCTGAGCAACACATGACGGTGCTTTGTTCCTGAATGAATCAACCGTTTAAATGATTCGGTTCAGTCGCAATGACTCACTAACAGGGAGTTGCTGCCACCTACTGGCAGTTTTAATTTCACATTTAAAGTACCTTTTCATTTTATCTTTTTATAATTTCCAATATCAGTATTCAACATTTTAGGATTAAAATATTAAAACATTATTTATGTATTTTTAGCTGCAAATTAAATGCATTAATGTCCCGCATTAAACAGTGTGTAAATAAATACATCTATATACCTCTTCAGATGCAGCTTCTGTGTTTCCTCTTCATTGCAAAGATACATTTGGTTGATAATGATTTTATTTGTTTGGTAACAGCCCCAAATGTCTTATTAGTCTAATTTAATTTATTGATTAAATATAAGAATTTGACTGACCACACAGAATATGAAGAATAGGCTATCAAAAACTTTAGGAGTCAGCTGTCCACGGCAGTCCTGTAGCGCGACACCACTCAGGAAAAGATTGTCTGATTATTGTTATTGATAAAATCCAATGTCTATATCGCAAACCCCTAGGCTAGATATGTAATTCTTTTTTGCTTAGTGATTGTTTGGTACACATTATTCACTGATCATCATAAAATAAGCTTTTATCTTAGAATTAGGTTTTCTCAACAATAACAAGACAAAAAAATATCTGAATAATATCTATATATGTTTTTTATTTATTAATTTATTTTATCTTTATTTATTTTTATTATTTTGAATATTTATTTTTGGACCCCCCCCCCACACAATTCGAACACTGTTTGCTACTGTTGCTGTATGTTACACAATAAGTCACTGACTATTGGCAAAACTGTATTAAGACTGCATCACCTACTGCAGTAGCCTTTGCAATATTTTTTTAACATTTGAATTGTGTGCATAGATGAAACACAGTATAAGACTATAAATAATTTTGAATGTTAAATGTCAATGTTTTTAATGCCATATTATTTTTTATGTACATGTATAAATTTAGCAAGTACACCACAAGTGCGTGTCTTCCCGAAGAGTGTATTGGACATTGAGGATGGGGCCGTCCAGCTTCTTTCCACAGACACAAACACCATCTGCTCTGTGTGTTGGGAAAAGGGTTTCTTAGCAGCATCGTTCACTAACCACAAGCAAAAATGGTGGAAGCAGCACTGCAGCGATCAGACAGAGATGTTTTTTTTTCTTTCTCTCTCTCTTGTTTATCAAGCCCCTGTATTTAAGTTTAATATAACTGCAGTGTTTTGCTGAGAGACCTGCGGTGGGCCGAACGCTGCCAATGTCCCTCCACCCCACGGGTGGGGCAGAGCGGGGTGGTGGCTAGAGCACGCGGTTGCGAGCGCAGATGTGCAGGGGCTTATTTTGTGGTGTATAAATTGCAGGCTGCCCCATGTGTAACTCATAAAGGGGGAACACAGCAAAGGATAGAAGGAAAAATACAGTGATGAGGTGGCCATCTTCACTTCAAACGCATTTTCGGCCCAAAAGCGAACGCCCAGAGTCTAAATCTGGCTATGCCGCTTAAGGGGGATCGAGGCTTTTGGATGGAAGGATGAGAAAAGAATATGAGAAACTACAGTCAGCCATTTCGATTTCATGAATCCCAGAATCTTTCTGCTTATTGTATATCAACCCTGACCCTATTAAAACAACACTGACTTAGGAATAGCTCACCTAAAAAAGAAAATTTCCTGAAAATTCTGTCACCTTCAGGTGTTCCTAGATGTAGTTTTATTTCTTCATCAGATCAGATTTGGACAAATTTAGCATTACATCACCTGCTCCTCAATGGCTCCTCTGCAGTGAATGGGTGCCGTCGGAATGAAAATCCATATAGCTGATAAAAATACCACAAAAATCCACAAGTAATCCACACAACTTCATCAATTAATGTCTTGTGAAGCTGTTTGTGATAAATTCAAGATGTTTTTCACTTCAATTCTTTGCTTCCTTCAAACCTTTACTGAAATGAGTCCTCTATCCATAATATTAGTTTCTCCAGAGAAAAAACATTGTCTTTCTGAATCTAGAGAGAAATATGCACAGATAAAGCACTGGTTACAAGCATAAGCAGTCCAAAACAATTCAAAACCAATTTGTTGGTAGATTTCAATGTGAGAAGACCACAGAAGATGAACTATTTTTTACCGAAGCAAGCATTATTATGGGCTATTTTGACTAGAAGGAACTGTTTAAGCTGTAACGCATTAATGATGAATTTGTTTCTTACAAACACACAGCTTTTCATTTCACAAGACGTTAATTGATGGACTGGAGTGGTGTGGATTATTGTGATGTTTTATCAGCTGTTTGGACTCTCAGTCTGACGGCACCCATTTTTAGGTGAACTATTCCATTAATCAATCATGTGACTTTGAGACAGTATTGTCTGTTATTCTAACCAATTTAATCTTGAACCTGGGAAACAATAATTAATTGAGCAATTGCGTTGACACTAGTGGTGTTAAAATTATTTAAACTTTAATCTGGAAAACTCAAATTGAATTATACTGGAGAAAAAATCATACATACATATATTTACCAGCATATATGTTGTGTTGTTTCACTTCAAAATATGTTACATGGGTGATATATAAAGATTTATATCATGCTTGCTTCCACTATGCCGTACAACTAGCAGCACATGTGCATGATATTAACCGACAGGAAATGCAAGATCAACAATCAGTTGTCTGCTGACATGATGACTTTGTTAAGATGTGTTGACATCTAGAAAAAAGCTGTGAATGTGTAGTTAATTCATCAGCAGCGAAAAAAGATATTCGTCAGGCCACTTCAGCAGAAAATGCACCACAAAAAAACAACCTTTCACAGCAACGTTCAACGTGTTCCTGCACACACACTCAGCCTACCCCACATTTGATCACGTTCTCTCGTTCTGGCACCTCTTCTCTCTGTGTGGAAACTGAAATGTTCATACTCAGTGAATTATTCTTAAAAATAAAATTATACACTATATAGAGAGCACAAAGTGATCTCCTACCTTACCTACCTCCGAAATTGATTCCGAAGTTTTATTTCTTTCAGATTTTTTTCTCCATATGGATTTCAAATCATGAACCCAACCAACTAACCTGCTTCAAGATAAAACAAAAGCTCATTTAACTTTAATTTAAAGCATAAAAGTATATGACATTGTTAAAGGGTTACTCCACCCCAAAATTTAAATGTTGTCATTAATCACTTACCCTCATGTCGTTCCAAACCCGTAAAAGCTTTATTCATCTTCGGAACACAATTTAATATATTTTGGATGAAAACAACAAGGCTTGTGACTGTCCCATTGACTGCCAAGTAAAAAACACTGTCAAGGCCCATTGTGCCCCATGTGACCATAGAGCCATTTTGGAGAATATTCGCTGGACGCAAACTGTGCTGTTCTGTGTCAGCCGCACCTCACGGATACGCTGGATAAGCGTAAATAAACGTAGAAAACGTATCTGTGTGGTGCGGCTAACACAGAAGAGCATACGCAGTTAGCATCCAGCGGATATTCTCCAAAATGGCTCTATGGTCACGTGGAGACGAATTGTTGAATAAAGTCCTAATTTTTATTTTCTTTGCATATAAAAAGTATTCTCGTTGCATCATAACATTCAGATTGAACCACTGATGGCAGATGGACTATTCTGGTGATTCTTTTAATAATTTTATGGACCTTGATAGTGTTATTTACTTGGCAGTCAATGGGACAGTCACAAGCCTTCCGGTTTTCATCCAAAATATATTAAATTGTGTTCCGAGGACGAATGAAGCTTTTACGGGTTTGGAACGACATGGGGGTAAGTGATTAATGACAACATTTTCCTTTTGGGGTGGAGTAACCCTTTAAAATGAGTTTCTCTATGAATATAAAAAGTGCATTTTTATTGATAATCAATGCAAACTGTAATCTGTTTGCTATAATAATATATGATTATATGATATTGTAGCACTCTTTCTAAATGAATCTCATTTGCCTGTTTTTGTCTTGTCCTGTTTGAGATCCTCTCCAAGGGGAAGTGGCTGCTTGCATGTGTTAATAAAAGATAACATTTGTGTCAATCCCTGGCTTCTCACACGTCTAAAAGAACAAAGCTCAAAAAAGTGTTGGATCCGGTTTTTCCCACAGGTACCGTTGCTGATGGTAGAGTTTCGATTCATCGTTCTTGTTTTTTTCTTGCCACTGTTGATACCAATTGAATAGGTCAGGTTTTTTTGAAAATAATGGGAATCTCAATACATTCACTCTCAACATCCTTTTTTTGTCTGAGACATAAAAACTGTCCAATTAGTTAGAAAGACATAGTATATTAGGTCAGAACTTATTTCCATTGTACAATACAAGCAATTATCAAGTTTCAATCTTAAAAGAGAGAAAGTGAGAGATAAAAAAATAAGTTTACCCTGTTTATCGCCTTGCCAGCCTGTTAAGCTCCGCCCCTTTCCACAGAGCTGTACCCACACCTCATGCCTTCCGCTTTCTCACACTCTCTCTCAACCACAGAGCCTTTACCGGCAGAAAAACACACCAGCCGAATGCATTTTCTTCTGAGACCAAATATTAAAGAAACAAGCACTGGCTTAATGTTATTCCATTTATGCATATTAATGAGCATTTAGTAATACCGAGTATCATCTATGATGGCCCACATTATTGCGTCTATGATTCCTTCAAATCTGATACTGTGTTTCTGTCCAATCTCCTTCGCATACAAGTACAGCCACATTATCTGCATAGAATTCTCAGTTACGGAAATGCACAATCTGCACCCTCACTCCGATATTTCACACAGTCTCCAAACACCCACTACCCCTTCGTTAAGTTCCTTAAAGATCATGTCTGTCGGGTTTACGTGGCTTTTACAAAATTATTTTTCTCATGAGAAAGCGTCGTCAGTACTCATTACAGTTGTGGTGTAAGTGCAAATACTTTAGTTCATGCCGCTATGTTGAGAACCTCAATAATATAACACTTGAAACACTAGTGCAATTATTAGAGTCATTTCTTTAAAGGGATAGCTCACCCCAAAATAAAATAATTGCATTATGTATTGTGAAACAATATATGCAACGCTGGCCAAAGAAAGTATCATAGAAGGCAGCATAATTATGTCAGTGCATCCATGCATACTTAAACATACTTAGTTCACTTGGGTGAACTATCTCTTTAAGCTAAGATAGGCAACATTTTGTCAGTTTTGTCAAAAAAATGTCTAAAACTCATCAAATAAAAAATATCGATCCACCCAATAATCAAGCAAATTACATCTTCACAACTTCACCATACATATATATATATATATATATATATATACAGTATACAACCATATACAGTCACACTCATAAAGACTTTGCTACTTATTTCTAAAATGTGCTCCTAAGGTCACATTTGGAATTGTGTGGCTTTTAATCCATGTTTGTTATCTTTGAGCTCATCTACATGCTAGTGTACTCCAAAAAAATTGACCAAAAATTAGCATTCAGCAGATACACATAAAAAGTGTACAGTCTTTCTTATCTGGGAAAACAGGAGCAAAAAATATTCTAAAAGGATGACTCATCTTGCTCTCAGTGGAATTTACAAACAAAATGTGTCCAATCAAATGCACTCTAGAATGAAAATCACCTACTTCTACACTCATAAAAAAATGGTGCCATATAGCACTAAAAGTGATTCTTTGGCTCGTAATAATAGGGGAACCACTTTTTGTTCTGTATTGCACCAAATCTTGGTGCTTCAGTGGTTCTTCAGCAGTTCTTCATTGGTTCTTTGGCATGGCTGAAGGGTTATATAGCACCGCTACCATATACAAAACATGTTAAGCTCCTGTATGGTTCTTCAGCGGTTATTTGGGGTGATTAATGTGCTATATATCACCACTGCCATACAAAGAACCTGTTAAGCCACTTTAAAGGTTCTTTACGATCCAAATAACCACTGTTGGTGCTGTTTAGCACCATTTTTAAAGAGCCAGAAAGCGTTGTCGCGTTTGCAGGCAGTCCAAAATGCAGCAGCTAGGATGCTGACAGGCACTCGAAAAGGAGAGCACATCACTCCAGTTCTATTTTCCCTTCATTGGCTGCCAGTACGTTTCCAAATAGAATTCAAGCTTTTATTGTTTGTTTTTAAATCATTAAATGGTTTGGCACCTTCTTACCTTGCAGACCTTCTTAAACAACACAAGCCTCGCCTATTAGATCCCTTAGGTCCTCTGATCAACTGCTTCTAATTGTTCCTAGGTCTAGATTAAAACTTAGGGGTGACCGGGCCTTTTCGGTAGTTACACCTAGACTGTGGAATTCTTTACCCATGTATGATAGAGCAGCTCCAACTATATTTACATTTAAAACTCGGCTAAAAATTCATTTATTATCTCAGGCTTTTTATTCTACTGGCCGTTGAGATGTGTCATTGAATCTTTTTGTGTTTACTTTGTATGCTCTTGGTTTTATTTGTTTGTACAGCACCTTGGGCAACAGTAGTTGTATTAATGTGTGTAAAAGTGAAATAAACTGAAACAGAAACAGATTTTTGTTGAAGAAATACAATGCAATAGGTCACCTCTTATGGTTCTACATAGCACCATTTGACAAATGTGCTGTATAGCACCTTTAAAGATACTATGACTAAGAGCCAAGAACCACTTTTAGTGCTATATAGCACCATTTTCTTTGAGTGTATAGCATGGTTCAGGGTTTACAATGTAAACTAAAATCTATTGGCTATTTAAAGTAAGACACAAACCCTTCTATGTCCCGCCCCAAACTTCCTGATTAAATAGAAAATACATCACATGAAAAGAAAACTGTTTTTCAATGTAATTTTATAGTTTAAATATTTTTACTGGAAAACAAAACAAACATACTTACTAAAAATACGTTTTTTTTTTTCAAGTGTAATCAGTCTAAATGGGGTTAATAATAAGCTTCCTAAGCTAATAATACTCCTTTGCCTTAGTCATCATCTTCACAGAAATGACCTCCTCCACACTGGGGTTGCTCTGTGACCCATCACCGCTGCTGACAGGGTAAAACTACATTAATGTGGAGTTACAGAGTTCCACTGGCAGACTCCACTGCGTGGGAGCCCTGAAAGCCACGGCCTCCACCTCAAGATTCACCATCTCACATTCCTCAAACCAGACCAGACCAGATCACACCAGATCTGGGCCAGAGCATGGTCGACCAAAACCCAACAACCAACCTCGGCTCCTTACCATTCAGAGCACTTCAAACATGCAGATGTGTGTCACATCAAGCCATGCCAGTCGATCCCGCGTTCGCATTTCTTGTTTTCTCTCTCCCACAGCATGACATTTTCTCAGTTTCGGTTGCATTTGGCTTTGATGAAACAAACACATCGCTTCTCATGCCAGACCTGCATGAGGTTTCTAAAGTACCTGTGCAGATAATCTGACTTATCAATTTTGCATGCATCAAATGCATCTATTGTGTCTCATGTCATGTCGGTGTATACGTAGATTTGTATTTCTGCTCACGTTTATGTACGGTTTTGTTTGTGTGTTTTTTGCATGTTGCGTGCTACAGTGCCAGAGACACGTGGCTCTAAATGCATGTGCGTGTTCATGCACGGTCGTGTGTGTCTATGTATGGGTTAGTGTTTGTGTCTGTATGTGTGTGTATATTAGACCTGTTGATTTCCTGTGGTGCAGACAGAGGTTTGCATGTGCCAGACAAAAAGGATAGCTGAGCTTGGGACAGGATGTAGAAATGTTGTTCACACTGAATGCAGTACACTGTGTGTGCGTGCATATAATACAGCAAATATATAACGGCTGCAAAACGTATATTTGCATGCTTAAATGTTTCAATGTCAGTGCATTAAATACGCAACAGGTTAGCAGGTATTGTAAAGAAAGGTACCATGCATTTTAAGCAATAGTTTCACAAATCATTGTGCAAAGAGTCACTGCGCACATTTTTTAGTTATGCAATGAATGAATCGTTACCTTTAAGAGTTAATGTTGCATGCATGTGTTTTTTTTTCCTCAGTCAGGTGGATGGAATCTGATGTTGTCTGCAGTCCTGATCAAATCATACTTTCACATAGAGAAATGAGATGATAAATGATACCCAACAGATAACAGTTCAGCAGTATTTAGATGTACAAAAGTGATAAAAGTAGTCTGATGATTACTATTATGATTGAAATGACCAAAAAACAACAAAAAAATAAATAAGTCTATTATACATTTCTTACTGTCACAGAATTGTAACAAAATTACAACAACATTCTATAGGGCTCAAAAATATGTTTTGCTAATGTTTCCATTAGTTTATGAAAATAGAAAATATGGTTCTCTGAACATTCGAAATGTAAAAAAAAAGTTAAAAAATGCTTTTTGGGGGGTTATACGAATGTTAAAAGAACATTCCATTTTATAATTTGACAAACATTATGGGAATGTTACTTTTGAAAGTTCTCTGAATGTTCTGGAGCAAGAAGTAAAAATGTCAGATGAACGTCTAACAAAAACATTATAGATAAAAGCTACATAAACAATGTATAAATAACGTTATTGTGCTAATATTTTGAGAACATTATTAAAGAGTCAAGACCAGATAACACTGAATGAATATTGCATTGACATTATTGGAAGAGCTTTCATAATTGTTCGTAATTCAATTATTTAAATCCAATAATATATAAATATTATCAAATTTAAATATATACATACATACATACATACTGGTATCAATGTGTATACGGTATGGTAATATGTATATGCATATGGTAATGGTAATAGATTTTTCTTCTTAAAAATATGAATTTAAGAAACAAATGAAAATTACATTTCTATTTAATATTCATCTGTTCATCTTCCATCCGTATATCCATACATCTATCTATCTATCTGTACATTTGTAAATCCACGTGTCTCTTTCCTTACACCCCCACAAGCACATATTCGAGTTTGGTGGAACTTTAGTTTTTGGGTGATTATCAGAATGCCATGAGTCACCGCAGCAAGAGTGCATTCTGGGTAGGGATGTGACCACATGTTGAGAAATGAGTGTTCCACGGTAAAGTGGCTGTGTGTGTGAAATGCGAGTGTTTGTGTTCCATGTTAAACTGGCTCTGTGTGTGAGTGTGTAAGTATGTGTGTTCCATGGTTAGTTGTGCGGTTGGTATGACCTGCTTTCAGTTGGGCCCATCACTCATTTGGTTCAGAGAAATTCTGTGAATCAGAGAGTGCATTTCATGTGAAACAAAAAGAGATTTATTTCAATCTGTTGCCAGTTTGTCCTCGCTTGACATCCAAAACTCACCATTATATGAGCATGTGTGTGTGTGCGCCTGTTCCTAAACGTGTCTTTTCGTATGACTGCATGTACATATATGTATTCTCATGTGCCTGAGAATATATTTTTCATGATCATCATCTGATGTGTTTCTCTGTGTGCCAGTGTGCTGGCTGCAAACATTTTATACTGGAGATATTATCATTACGTTGCACTATTGATAAATGTTTTCTGTTTCTCTCATTTTTTTCTTCTGCTGTTGTTTTTCTCGAGACCACACAGCAGTTTCCCACGCTTTCCTTTGTTACTCTGCAAATGGATGTGTGCATGCAGTAATATATATATATATATATATATATATATATAGTAAAACTAAAGAGGCCCAAAACAGACAATGTGTTGTTTGTGCTCTGTGACAATATGCAGTTGTGGGTTAATCTATATATATACAGTATCTCACAGAAGTGAGTACACCCCTCACATTTCTGTAAATATTTTATTATATCTGTTCATGTGACAACACTGAAGAAATTATACTTTGTTACAATGTAAAATAGTGAGTGTACAGCTTGTATAACAGTGTAAATTTGCTGTCCCCTCAAAATAACTCAACACACAGCCATTAATGTCTAAACCGCTGGCCACAAAAGTGAGTACACCCCTAAGTGAAAATGTCCAAATTGGGCCCAAAGTGTCAATATTTTGTGTAACCACTATTATTTTCCAGCACTGCCTTAACCCTCTTGGGCATGGAGTTCACCAGAGCTTCACAGGTTGCCACTGGAGTCCTCTTCCACTCCTCCATGACGACATCACTGAGCTGGTGGATGTAAGAGACCTTGCACTCCTCCATCTTTTGCTTGAGGATGCCCCACAGATGCTTAATAGGGTTTAGGTCTGGAGACATGCTTGGCCAGTCCATCACCTTTACCCTCAGCTTCTTTAGCAAGGCAGTGGTCGTTATCATGTTGGAATACTGCCCTGCGGCCCAGTCTCCGAAGGGAGGGGATCATGCTCTGCTTCAGTATGTCACAGTGCATGTTGGCATTCATGGTTCCCTTCAATGAACTGTAGCTCCCCATTGCTGACAGCACGCATGCAGCCCCAGACCATGACACTCTCCACCACCATGCTTGACTGTAGGCAAGACACACTTGTCTTTGTACTCCTCACCTGGTTGCCGCCACACACGCTTGACACATCTGAACCAAATACGTTTATCTTGGTCTCATCAGACCACAGGACATGGTTCCAGTAATCCATGTCCTTAGTCTGCTTGTCTTCAGCTCACTGTTTGCGGGCTTTCTTTTGCATCATCTTTAGAAGAGGCTTCCTTCTGGAACGACAGCCATGCAGACAAATTTGAGGCAGTGTAAGGCGTATGGTCTGAGCACTGACAGGCTGACCCCCACCCCTTCAACCTCTGCAGCAATGCTGGCAGCACTCATACGTCTATTTCCCAAACACAACCTCTGGATATGACGCTGAGCACGTGCACTCAACTTCTTTGGTCGACCATGGCTAGGCCTGTTCTGAGTGGAACCTGTCCTGTTAAACCGCTGTATGGTCTTGGCCACCATGCTGCAGCTCAGTTTCAGGGTCTTGGCAATCTTCTTATAGCCTACGCCATCTTTATGTAGAGCAGCAAATCTTTTTCAGATCCTCAGAGAGTTCTTTGCCATGAGGTGCCATGTTGAACTTCCAGTGACCAGTATGAGAAAGTGAGAGCGTTAACACCAAATTTAACACACCTGCTCCCCATTCACACCTGAGACCTTGTAACACTAACGAGTCACATGACACCGGGGAGATAAAATGGCTAATTTGGACCAATTTAGACATTTTCACTTAAGGGTGTACTCACTTTTGTGGCCAGCGGTTTAGACATTAATGGCTGTGTGTTGAGTTATTTTGAGGGGACAGCAAATTTACACTGTTATACAAGCTGTACACTCACTACTTTACATTGTAACAAAGAGTCATTTCTTCAGTGTTGTCACATGAAAATATATAATAAAATATTTACAAAACATATGTACAGGTTGATCTTAATTTCAGCCATCCAAAGAATGCTTTTCCAGAAGTGGTCTGGCTTTTTAGATGCTTTTTGGCAAAGTCTAATCTGGCCTTGTTTGCACCTTGTGGTGAACCCTCTGTATTTGCTCTGGTGAAGTCTTCTCTTGATTGTAGACTTTGACAGTGACACGTCTACCTCCTGGAGAGTGTTTTTCTCTTGGCTGGATGTTGTGAAAGGGTTTTTCTTTACCATGGAGAGGTCCACAACTCTCCACAACTGTGGTCCTCCATGGATGTCCAGGCCGTTTTATGTTGCTGAGCTCAGCAGTGCGTTTTTTTTTCTCAGAATGTACCAAACTGTTGATTTGGCCGCTCCTAATGTTCTTACTATCTCTCTGATGGAGTTTTGTTTTTGATGCCTAACAATCGTCTGTTTCTCTTGTATGGAGAGATTCTTTGACCGCATGATGTGGGTTCAGAGTAACAGCTTCCAAATAGAAATAGCACACTTAGAATCGACTCCAGACGTTTTACCTGCTTAATTGAGGTAGAAATAACAAAGGAATAGCTTACATCTGTCACATCTGTCCACACGGCTGCATCAACACTACTGCGGTTACTGATGTTAAAAAATTGAGTCATAAATAAAGAATGCTGTCTAAACAAATGAACAGCTAACACTTAAAATATCATACTGTCTTTGATTGTTGAAGACTTAATGTGAAATTATGCTGCGAATATAACTAACCTGTAGATCTTTATTTTTAAAACTTAGTGTTTGATAACTTCACTTTGAAATTCTGTAATGCTTAGGTAAGATTGAAGATCACGATTAATTTCAGAAAAATGTGAAATTATTGCGATGCTTTAATTTTTTTCACGATTTTTTGTGCGATTAATTTTTTTTTTTATCGATTGACAGCACTAATATTATATATATATTACTTTAATATTACTTAAATATTAAATTGCATTTATATAAATTATTCATATAAATTAAAATACAAATAAATAATTATATCAATATATATATAGAGAGAGAGACGGAGAGAGAGAGATACACATGCAAATTATTTATTATTATTATTACTTCTATTATTATTATTGTTGTTGTTGTTTAATTTACTTCTATATAGAACAGTATTACTATGATGCTCCTCTTAAATATTCTTCTAGTGAATATTGGACAAAATCATTGATCACACTTTATTGTTCAACAGTTAATCACCAGCCTATATATCATAACCGCTGCAGCCGTTCTCTTTTGTTTTGTTAGAACATGAGTGAAATAATCACGCAGAACCATCTCTAACTAATGTTTGATACAAAGAGCAGATAGTCAGTGTTCTCTGTGTGTCTCACGGTGGCATGTGTTTCAGGGTTTGTGGTTGTAGTCAAAGCTCTACTGCTCGCAAACCAAGAAACTGACTGTGAGGACACATGCAGAACACACCAAGCTGAATTCAGCAACATTTGTGTCAAACATGAACCTTTCGTGACAATAGTCTAAGGTCTGGTTTCCGCCACTGCGATATGTGCCTGAGCGTGGGTGTGTGGAAACATCTCTCTCTCTCTCTCTCTGTCCTTGCACAGTAATGCGACTTTCCATATATAAGATATGAAGTTATCCTCTCATTGCTCGTTTACGTTATGATAATACTGTTTATTATTCTCCACTAATCAAGATATATGCATTTAGTGGTGTGTAACTAGGATGCAAACATAATTTTCACCATATTTATCAATTTTTTAACCAATTAAAAAAACCTACCAGCCATTAACATTTCTTATTGAATCATATTTTCCATTATTTGTAAAAAAAACATATTTTTTAATTACGACCGGTATATATGACAGTGACACTTTTCATAGCAATTTTCCATGTTGTTAAAAAAAATAGTGATTAATCTACTCAGGTAAAATAAACGTTGTGGAAAGTCTCGGTCCGTGTGAACATCCCTTTATTAGTCAGTGCAAAAAAAAATCGACCTACGGGGTGAGAAAAACATTACTTGGCACACTTACATTTTCTCACTTGGTATGTGGGGGTTCATGGGGAAGCATCATTTCGTTTGATCATGGTGTGGTGTGTCGTCTTTATAGAGTAGTATTAGAGAGATGTGTGTTTATGGGGTAGCAGAATAGAGAGGTTTGTTTATCAGTACGAGAGGTTTGCTGTAGGAGGTTAAAAGGGCCAAATACTCCTGTGGGCTCTGTGATTGGGGCCACAGCAGAGGTTTGTGGGCAAAAACTCTGCATTATAAAGCTCAGGAAATCAGACCAAATCAAGTGCATGAACACATACTCTGCCAAAAAAGAACGACGCAGCTGACTGGTTTTTATGCGGATTCATGGTTCGTCGCACAAAGCCTGCGACGTTCATTCATTTAGCAGATGCTTTTGTTAAATGTAATGCTTGGCGACACTAAAGTGAGAGAAAGTGACTTTAAATGCATAAAAAATGCAATGGTTTAAAAATTCAATAATCAATACACATTTTAAGGCAGTTGGTGAAAGTAACTTTTACAAATTACAAACAACTAAATTAATTGTTACATAGTACATTAACATAAAATGATGTGCATGATTGCACTACTTTTTCTCTCCACTAGCAGACACTTTTTTTGTCAGTGTTGTTTTGTTTGTTTGTACCTTTTTGTACCTTGACATAGCAGTTTGTATGCAATGACGGTATTATGATTAAAACAATTAAAGATGCTGAAAATATGTAATGTGCAGTGCAAAGGCCAAAGACGTCCTTATGCATGTGTTACCCATAATAAAACTGCACAACAACCATACTGTGATTGTTTATTAGATCTAGATGTTACCTGATGCAAGTGCATGACATCCTTGATTGCAAAGGCATCACTCTGTGAAATATCCTGGTCCTTTTTTTTTTGCAGATGAGCAATATTATCCTTCATGGGACACATGAAGCCACATGGCCTGTTGAAACGGGCAGGAGACAAATCATACAAATGAAAAGAAAATGACAGAATATAAAAATAAACATTTAATATAAGCTGATTTCTAAGACTCAGACATCAGATTCTGTCAGGTCACAAATCTTGATATTTCTGTCAGTTCTGAATATTTTCTCATGCTAACATTTTAGTATGCATTAAATCAACAGTCTAGTGTGAAACTAAATTAAATTGGATAAATACATCCACATTATCAGTCAAGACACCAAAAAAATGGTGTCCGAAACAATTTTCACTTAGAAATATCAACCTGGTCTCATAAAAATACGTACCTCTGCACCTTCTGTGCGACACCGTTTTACGTACCTTACTGTACGTTTCGCCGCAGTTTCAAAGAGAAATGTTCACTGAGTGGCATTAAAACACAGGTTAAATACGTGAACCCTGGCACATTTTTATTACGTAGATATAGGTACATATTGCTGTATTTTTATTACGTTGCTACAGAAACGTATTGCGGCGGTTCAGAATTCAAATATCCGGGGTCTGTCCCTAAAAGTTAATGCTCTATCGTGTTGGAAATATGCCCTACACCAAACCCAACCCTAAAGTGTTGACAAATGCAAAACTGATATAAAAATGTATTTGTTGATGCAACCGTGCCATTTCAACTTCTTATATGCAGATTTGAACTGCTTTGTCAAACCGTAGTTATACAGGGATTCGAAGCCGGAGCTCCTCGCCTCCTAAATACGTCTCTGTACTCCGTGAACTACCGAACAAACTTACCGTCTATGAAAACCTATAGATATGAGGCTGGATGTGTGTGATGCTAACGTTCAAAATAATCAGTTTTCAAATCTCCCAGCATATTAATATTGTTTTGAAGGCGTACCATGATATTCTTCAAGTAATTGTGCGAAAATTAGGCTTTATTAATCAAAACTCTTTCAATTTATGTGAAAAGGAGTAAAAGGTGTCAGAGTTTTACTGCCTCTAGTGTTTGTTTCTTTTGGAAACTGCAGTAATATGTAGTTATTGGTATGCATTTGGTGTCTCGCTAAAAAGTGCACCCAGGAACGTAAATGCCATGAGACCAGGTAGAGAAATTGCTAGTAAATTTCTCGATAACATGTTGTTTTTGAAGTAGAAAGACTAAAGTATTTTCTTGTAAAACATACTCCAATAATCTTGATTCATATTTACAACTTTTTTACACTGTAGCTAGCAAACAGCTTAATTTGAATGTGATTTTGACTCAAAAGTTGCTTGTTTTTCTTGTTCTTGTAACAAAAGACATTTCAATATATATGTACTGGTGCAATATACATAAGCAAATACATTTTTACTTTGTTCAGAGACTCACTCAAGATGAAATATCTTTATGTCAGTGGCCGAATCAACTTCCAAAACAGTGTCTGACACTTGAGATCTTTATTGTTGTAGATTACAACTTTATCTTCTCGGTCACTATAGAGACTCTGAACATGTGGTCAGTTTCATTGGCTGCTCACTCGAGGGACGTCTGCATGATGTTTGACTGATGCCAATTAAATAGTTTGTGGTTGAGCAGAAAAATGGCGAGTGAAATCTTTTTTTTCTTATGAGAATATTAAGTGGAGAAAACAACTTTAGTTAGTTAGATCACGAGAAATGTCCGGTAGGTCAAACAGTAGAGCATGAAGCATGCAACAAACAGCAATGCATGGGTTCGATTTTCAGAGAATGCATGAACTGATCAAATGTATACCTTCAATGCAATGTAGGTCACTTTTGATAAAAGTGTCTGCCAAGTGCATAATTGTAAATTTAAAAATTTTAGTCATGATCGCAAGAAAAGGGGACAGGAAAAAATAATGCATGGCCTCTCAGAGCTTTCATCCTTGCATGCATGCATGCATATTTCTCTCACACACACACAGGGTACAAAAAAAATCTACCTGTATTTCAGTGAAACGTGGGCGTCATGAGAATATAAAGGCCATGCTGACAACCAAACAAACCACTGTACCAGTCTGACTCACACAATATGATCTTCTCAACTCATTTTTCCTGTTAAACTCTTCAGGTTAACTTATTTGATTATTTTGGATTTTATAGCATCGACATTTGAAGCTCAGTGAAAATGGCTCAAAGTGGTATCCTACCTATATGGCAGGTTATTATGCATTTTAAAGGTGATTTTCACTGCTACCTTACTTGAGCACCGAACGAGAGCCAACTAACCGAGACAAGGTACATTACAAACTATATGGTATTACATCACTTGCTCACCAATGGATCCTCTGCAGTGAATGGGTGCCGTCAGAATGAGAGCCCAAAAAGCTGATAAAAACATCACAATAATCCACAAGTAATCCACACTCCAGTCCATCAATTAATGTTTAGTGAAGTGAAAAGCTGTGTGTTTGTAATAAACAAATCCATCATTAATGCATTACTTGTGGATTATTGTGATGTTTTTATGAGCTGTTTGGACTCTCATTTTGATGGCACCCATTCACTGAAGAGTATCCATTGGTGTAGCTATGTAATGCTAAATTTCTCCAAATCTGTTCCCATGAAGAACTCATCTTGTAGATGTACTCTACTACCACTGGTGGTGGTTGAGGAGATTCCCCCCCTTCTATGTAAAGCGCTTTGAGTACCCAGAAATGCGCTATATAAATGTAACAAATTATTATTAATTATTATTATCTTGGATGGCCTGAGGGTGAGTACATTTTTCATTTTTAGGCAAAATATTCCTTTAACTCTTAAGACTTTCTTAACTGACCAGTGCCACTAGAAATGATGGTCAACCAGTTTAACCAGGTATTTGGGCAGTTACACCATCTAAATCATCCTCAGCCAGTTTTTTCTATTTCTGTTGTTTTTTGTTTGCACAGTCAAAACTTCCATTAATAAACTGAGTCTACTGATCATGGAAAATGATCTCAGCACTATCTGATGCTAATGTGATAAATGCAATTGTAGGTTCAGTGGACAGACGTTATGACAAGTCCAGTGACTCATGGAAACTTCAGACCTAAATTCAGTAGTGCTCGAACCAATTCACTCACATTTGTTCTTTAGAAACAGTCAAAAGAGGCAGTGAGTCATGACTTTAATCTCTTTGAGTATGGCTTTCCAATATGCTATAAAAATAATATTTGAAAAAAAATATGAAAAACCCACACACATAACAGCAGAGATGTCAATGGCATCTGTACCAAGTCATTAAGAGTGCTGTCACAAACTTGAATATTTATTCAATATGTCACCCATGGAACCCTGATTTTACCACAGAATAAAAGGTCATTTGCGTCATTTTATCTCACAAATCAGACTTTTTAAATATAAACTCAGAATTGCGGAATATGAACTCTCAATTGACTCATTGCAGGGAGCTTGATTGACAGGTGATCTGACCAATCACAATACTGAATGCAAATTTATATTTCAGTTAACATCTGAGTTAACAACTCGTAATTCAGTTTATCGTACATCATACAATTCTGTGCTTATCTCACAGTTTTTTTTCTCAGAACTACAAGAAATATAAATTGTAAAATATAAACCTAGATTTGTGAGGGGAAAAAAAGTCTAAATTGTGGGATAAAAAGCAGAAACAGTCTTCCATAGTTACTTGCCGTCTCTTTATAATTTTTTGTGATATTTACTAGCAATATCTGACTGAAAATTGTTTCACTACTTATTTTTCAGTACAATGGTCTAACTAGTTTTACTTCAAGAAACAGATTCTACAGCAAACATTTAAATGTAAAGTATTACCATAAACCCCATCCAGACTTAGACTTAGACTTACTTTATTTATCATTGTCAGAATACAACGAAATTTAGAAGAGTTAAAGTCATGCAGTTTGCAAATGTAAATGCATATCCAAATTTAACCATGCATATGCAAATATAAGTTGGGTATTTCATTTTATTTTTTGCTAATTTCAGTTTTGTGCTCTCAGTAGCCAATACTTTGCTAGACACAACAAATTGCAACTGACACAAACCATGTTTATCTTCGCTGTGAGTGAATAGTGGAACGATGAGAAATCAGAGGGCAGTAAATACCTAGTGAGACACCTGATGACTGATGCCCACGTGATCTGGATGAAATCCAGAGGGTCTTTATCAGATCTCAGTCACATTTCCTGTTTTTGAAATGGTGCAGACAGATTTCACAGATGATTCTGCAAAAATAAGAAGCAAAACAATACACTTTTTATATAAGACGCTCAGACAGCGTGTGTGACTGTCGCAGCAGAAGTGAGAAACAGTTTACCGTTGCAATAGTGCTGCTTCCGGTCTGAATGGGGGAAACTAAGAGCGTCTGGCTGCTTGATTGTCACGCAAAGGCCTGGCTAATCATCACTGCACCGTTGGGCCCTCAGACGCAGAAACAGGAAGTGAGCAGGCGACAGAGGAAGTTGTTGGTTTTTTGATGGCCAGTGCCGTGGTTTTCAGACTTCTCTCACAGAAGGGGGGGGGGCAGTCAGATGTTCAGCGTGGGAAAGGACGAGACAAGACGGTCCTGTTGATGAATTCTCAGAATTCATCCTGTCGTTTACTGCCCTCTCCAGCAAAATATATGGTTCAATGTACAGGAACAGGATCATTCTGCAATGAAAGTTTATTTTAACAGTATAGACTTAAATTGGCTTGACAGACTATATATATTTTAAAACTTAGAGCCTAGATATGATGTTGTTGCATGTTGATATAGCCAAAAAATTACATTCAACACTGAAATAAGAAGAATAGTCCAGAAAGGCTGGACATGGCTCATTCAAATTAAACCCAAATGAAGTGATTTCCTCACCCTCATGTGATTCCATGCTTTTATTTTGGAAAACAGCAGGATTTGAAGCAACAATGATGGTGAAGAGCAGGTTTGTCATAATTGCTGACCAAGAGATTTCAGAAAGAACGTTTTTAAGGTCTCATAGTTGTGGATATTAATACAGAATTAATAATAATATAAGTAAATACAGTCTGAGACGTCATGGAAATTCTATGGTGAATACATTTATCTAGTTATGCTCTGCTGTAAAATAGTTAATCGTCTAAGTTAATCGTATAGATTATGCCAGCCATTGGTTGAATTGGTTCCCAAATTGTTCTGAATATTTCTTTAGCGAATCACTTTGCATCAAAAAGATTGGAAATTCCTGTTTCTCAAAATGTAAAATGTGGTGCCAGCAACGTCAAGTTCATGGGTTTGATTCCCAGGGAATGCATGAACTGATCAAATGTATATTTTGAATGCCATGTAAGTCACTTTGCATAAAAGCATCTGCTAAACGCATAAATGTAAACTAAATCCTTATTCATAGACCTTAGTCAGGGTAGCATGTGCAATGTGTTCAACGGTTTGTTCTATTGTTTACAACATATAGATTGTTCAGCTGATGAATCATCTTTCTGAAAAAATTATAATCTCCATAAAATAGTTTTAAATTTGTGACTTGTGGAAATTACATGATTTAAGACCAGTGTGTGCCCTTATAAAGATTGTAAGTCTATCCTTGCACATTAATTTCAATGTGGCATCTAAACTGATTAAAGTCTGTTGAACACACAAATGGAAAGGCCATGGAGGCCAAAAAGTGTCGGAAACCTGGAGTAAATAATAACAGAATATTAATTATCAAGAAATTTGCTCTTCAAAATTGGTCAAAACAGATCATAAATCAGAACATAAACCAAAAAAGCTTAAAACATAATATTGCCACATGATGCTATTATTATTATTACAGTAGTACTAAGTGAATGTAATCTGAAGAAACCAGAGCTCCCACCACAGACCAGTCACCTTTCTACCCTGTGATACCACACCTCACCATAGACAGGACAGGTCATGACAGGGCGAATCGTGGAGTATTAGATATACTAGTCTATATGAAACTAGACATGACTAATCTAAATCACAAAACGAATTTAAAGCAAATCTATATCTTACAGTGTAGTTTAATGACATGGAAGGCCGCTATGATTATGAGTTTCTATTGTGTGGCCAAACTCTAATCTGCTGACTTGTGCTGGAAAATCCTGAGAATTTCCATATCCACTTCCTTGTACCATTCTCAAGGAACCGATAATGCTGAGATTAGTGTTCAAAATATTTTCTTTTTCAGGTGTTTTTAGAGCACCTTTGCAGATCTATTTGAGAATATTTTTACGTACATATATATATACATTCAACTTTTATAGTTAAAAAAGTACATTATACGCATCAAGGCTGCATTTATTTGATTAAAGGTACAATAAAAAACTGTATTATTACTAGAAATATTATTACAATTTGACTATATTTAAAAATGTAATTTATTTCTGTGATGAAAAGCGGAATTTTCTGCATCATTACTCCAGTCTTCAGTGTCACATGATCCTTTAGAAATCATTCTAATATGCAGACTCGCTGCTCAAGAAACATTTCTTATTATCAATGTTGAAAATGTCATTTTTTTATTTTTTTTTCGTGGAAACTTTTTAATTGTCTTTACTGTAACTTTATCAATTTAATGCATCCTTGCTCAGTAAAAAAGAAGACAAGTCAATATGCACTAATCTCACTCTCTGTCTCAGCATACCGCATCAAGATGTTTTGCACCCAGTTCAAAGTCAACAAGGTCAAACCTAGCTCAACGGTTTTTGATGCAGCTTGAACTGAATGACATTCGAGCGCTACATCCTAGGTGAAGAAACAAGAGTTTTAACACCAGAGCTGAGGCCATGTCTAGGTGTGCTGTTTTCAGACAGACAGTATTGAGAAACAGATACTGTAATTTCACAAGTGGCAAGATGGTATCAGTGATATCACCCACAATAACCCGATCCCAGCTTTATGAATCTACAGCTGTTTGCCACACGTTCCAGCAGATGAGGCCTGTGGTGATCCTATGACAGATTCAAGACCGTGTAGTGGCTGCCCTCGGGTTGTCAAAAGCCACTCTCCTCTGCGATTTCGTTCGCCATATGAGGAAGAAAGAGAGACCCTTTAGTTCATCTTTGTGATGAGGTTTCGGTGTGTTTACAGAGCTGTGGAAAGCCTACTGTTACTGAGGGTAAGTGCCACAAACCAAGGTGAGGCAGGTTTTCGAACACTCAGAGATAAGAGTAACAGGGATTGCATTTGCTAACCATAAAAGACTTACGATACGACATAAAAACAACCACTGAACACCATGAGAAGTAAGTGTAGAGGTGGTTCGGGCCGCACCCTTCCTCCGTTAACCAACAAGAGACACAGCAAGAGCACCTCTCCTCACCACTGTGGTGGACATTAGATTCAGCCGCAGATCATCCCACGACTGCTTCACAGATTTTCTGATGCCAATCGCACACTAATATGGTAAAGCCTGATCTGAGAGGCTGACGATCAGGAGTCGAGATCCACAGGATTTTAACTGTCCCGTTAGGAAAGAAAAACTGCATCCAAAGCAACCCAACTTCATACAAAGTGAACACAAATAAACAATTTAAACATAGACCTAATCATAAAGTCCAACTCCTCAGCTAAACTCAGCTGAACTTAACCATGACTGTAATACTGTGGTTCTCAAACTGGGGGCTTCAAGATGACTTTAAATCAAAAATGCACAAACCAGGGCCTGTGTACCAAATTTAGCTTTTGATGACCTTTGATTTGGCCTGCCATGCCATAGCAGAAGAGGAAGGAAAAAAATAGGAGGGAAAAACAAGCCATTGAAGCATGTCTTCATTTCTAATTAATATTTCTATATATTTCATATTTTGTTTGCCATTTTTTTTGTACTTTTGCATTGAAATGTTAAAAAACAATATAAGTGAATTTTGCGTAAACAAAAAAATGTAATCCATTTTAATATAATATTTGTATATATTGTCACGATATTAAATTTTTCATATCACGGTTATTATGGCCAAAATAACTTTTTGGCCATATTCTAATTTTTTGAGATGTACCTGTATGCACAGGATAAAAACGTAGCTACAAATGTATATTGACTAGAACTAGATGGCAAATGCTAACTCTTCTCCACTCTTCAAACACACAAAAAAAAAGCATTTACAGACATGGTGTTTAAGTAAAGAAAACGCTGTTCTTATTCAAACATAAGTTATTTATTTACCCTTGATTTGCGAACAAGCGGAGACTTGTCTTCTCCAGACTGTGAGTGGCGCATCATTCTGAATGGAGGCAGGGTGAAGTTACGAAGTTTCGCTAATAGTCTGAGAATCTAATGGTGTTACGGAGTTTTACTGACAAGCTCTTTTAATTGCATTTCATTTGTTAAATATAATTTCATTGGTTAAATAACTGATTTAAAATTATAATAACTAAATATTATAGAGATATGAAGTTTAAATTATTTTACACCTGACTGGGCTAGGGTATGGCGAATGCCATACGGAAACGCCGCCCCTGTATGGGGTGCATAAGTGCATACGGTATGGGCAGCTTGCATGTTTTGGAAGGCACTATGGATGCTGAAAGTTATATCAAGTTTTTAGAGCAACTTATGCTCCCCTCCAGATGACGTCTATTTCAGGGACGGCCTTGTGCATTTCAGCATGACTAGGGATGTTCATTTCGGTAATTTTTCCTAACCAACAACCGATGCTCGTTAACCGATTATTAACCATTAACCGACAAGATTATTTCCAATTAGAGCTGAATTAAATTAGAAATAATAAGTGTCTGTGACCCGTTAAAAATACTAACATTTGTTTTCCGGGGATTAATTTTACATTAGCAAAAAGCAGCAAATAACAGAAAATGGATTCACATGGTCATATCATATCATATAATGCACCTGCAGCGAGCGGAGAAAAACATAATAAAGATATAGGCGCTATATATATATATATATATATATATATATACACAGTTAAAGCAAAAGTTTACATAGACCTTGCAGAATCTGCAAAATGTTGATTATTTTTCCAAGAGGGATCATAGAAAAAAAGCATGCTATTGTTAATTTAGTACTGACATGAATAAGATATTTCACATAAAATATGTTTACATGTAGTTAACAAGAGAAAATAATAGTTTAATTTATAAAAATGTTCAAAAGTTTACATACGCTTAATTCTTAATAATGTGTTGTTACCTGAATGATCCAAAGCTGTTATTTTTGTATAGTGATAGTTGTTCATGAGTCCCTTGTTTGTCCTGAACAGTCTGTCTGCTGTTCTTCGAAAAATAAGCTCCCACAAATTCTTTGTTTTTCCAGCATTTTTGTAAATTTAAACCCTTTCCAACAATGACTGAATGATTTTGAGATCCATCTTTTCACACCGAGGACAACTGAGGGACTCATTTGCATCTATTACAGAAGATTCAAACGCTCACTGATGCTCCAGAAGGAAAAACCATGCATTAAGAGCCAGGGCGTGAATTGTTCTTGTTTTGCCTGAATATCATATATTTACATTTAGTACTGCCCTTCAGAAGCTACAGAAGATAGTTACATGTTTTTCAGAAGACAAATGAAGTAAAATTTACCCTGATTTCAAATTCAAAAAGTTTTCACTCCCTGGCTCTTTATGCATGGTTTTTCCTTCTGGAGCATCAGTGAGCATTTGAATCTTCACATTTAAGCATTCTACCTTGACAATGCAGCCTGTTAATAATAATAATTCCTTACATTTATATAGCGCTTTGATACTCCCACAATTGTTTTACATAGTAAGGGGGGTATCTCCTCATCCACCACCAGTGTGCAGCATCAACCTGGATGATGCGACGGCAGCCATTGCAAGAACGGAAGAAACCTGCATGAGTAAATGATTAGGAGGCATGATGGTCAGAGGCCTATGAGCGAATTTGGCCAGGATGCCGGGGTTACACCCCTTTTTTTCGAAGGACATCCTGGGATTTTCAATGACCAGAGAGTCAGGACCTCGGTTTAACATCTCATCCGAAAGACAGTGCTTTTTTGACAGAATAGTGTCCCCGTCACTATACTGGGGCGTTAGAACCTACACAGACCACAGGGTGAGCACCCCCTGCTGGCCTCACTAATGTCATGAATCTGGTTGCCCTTCCATCTCATTGACTCTTGCACCACACAGACTGTTGCTTCATACTGGACTGCATTTCCCATAACCCATTGCACTGATCACCCAACTGTCATAATCACATGCTGCACTGATCACACAGCTGTATCCAATCACACACTCACCTGAGAGCCATTACACACACCATACAAAAGACATTAATTTCCTCTTCCTCCCTGCCGAGTATTCTTTAGCGTTTAGCATTCTCCCAATGTTAGCTACTACCAAGCCTTTCCGTGTTTTGTTTTTGTGTTCAGTCTCCTGTATTGTTCTGCGTTTTTTACTCTCCGAGAGTTAGCTGCTTTGCGGAGCCATTTCTAGTTTCCGTTTCTTATTTTAGTTTCAGTCTAGTCTTTCCATGTTGCCTTGTCGTCTGGTTCCTGACCTTTTGCTTGTTACCTGGATTATCTCTCTGCCTTGCCCTCTGGATATTGTTCGCCGATCGTAGACCACGCCCGTTTACTTGAGTACTCATCTGCCTTGCCCTCAATATACCTGTTTGCCATTTGTTTGACCCTGCCTGTGTTTTTGACCATGTCTATCAATAAAAGCTTGCATATGGATCCGCACGCCTCTTGTCTTGTCGGCCCGTTACAACTAACACCTCTCCCAGCAGCAACCTAGTTTTCCCATCCAGGTACTGACCAGGCTCAGCCCTGCTTAGATTCAGTGGGCAACCAGTCTTGGGCTGCAGGGTGATATGGCTGCTGGCAAATTCATTATCATTAATAAAATATCAATCAGTCAAACATATGAAAAATAACACACTGCTCAGTTTAAATATGTAGTAAAATCTGTGCTGTTAAGCGTTATCACCGTATCGAAGTTATGCAAAACATTTTGTTTTTACGTGGATATTGGAACACGAGTGAAATAGGCCTACATAAAAGGTAAATAATATGTTGGCATTCAAATACATTGCGAATGCGGACACATTATTTTGTGTCGATCGAGAGACCCAACATTGGTTTCAGTTTCGTTTTAGCCTAAATTAAGTTTGTTGTTTATATTGCTATAGCTTCTTACATTTTTAACTCTTGTTCTTTTCTAAATAGCCTACTGTTAGCTGAAAGGATTTGTTGTGGAGTGAGGGGAACTAAAATAGCCTAGCTCTGTTTACAGTGTTTATTATATTGTTTGTAATTTGCATCGGCCTATTTCTGAATTAAATAATAAAATGTGACTCATAGGCGACTTATGTTTTCTCTCTCTCTCTCTCTCTCTCTCTCTCTCTCTCTCTCTCTCTCTCTCTCTCTCTCTCTCTCTCTCTCTCTCTCTCTCTCTCTCTCTCTCTCTCTCTCTCTCTCTAAAAAACGTATTTTTTTTGTACGCGTAGCTTATTTTAACCATGCAGCAAACCTTTTAAAATATTTTGATAAATTACTGAAAAAAGAAAGAAAGTGACTTTAAACAGTTTAACTATTGTATTAATCGGTCAAAATTCTTATCGGTCAGTTAACAGTTAAAATGAACATCCCTAAGCAGGACAATGCAAAACCACATACTGCTGCTATTACAACAGCATGGCTTCATAGTAGAAGAGTCCGCGTGCTGAATTGGCGCATATATGATGCGCCTATAGAGAACATTTGGTGCGTCATTAAACTAAAAATACATCAAAGATGACCACAAACTCTTCAGCAGCTGGAAACCTTTATTATCAGGCAAGAATGGGACCAACTTCCAACACCAAAACTCCAGAAACTCATAACCTCGATGCCCAGACGTCATCAAACTGTTTTGAAAAGAAGAGGAGATGCTACACCATGGTAAACGTGACCCCGTCCCAACTATTTTGAGACCTGTAGCAGGCATCAAATTTGAAATTAGCTCATTTTGTGCATAACATTTTAAAATTTCTCAGTTTAAACATTTGTTATGTTATCTATGTTTATTGTGAATAAAATATTGGCTCATGTGATTTGAAAGTCTTTTAGTTTTTATTTTATTCAAATTTAAAAAACGTCCCAACATTTCCGGAATTCGGGTTTGTATTATATATATATATATATATATATAAACATGAACTAAAAGCCACTACAAGATGGTCTATTGGAGTGAGATTACGACTGCATGGAAATATATTATATCAAATAACTAACATCAGAATTAACGTCCCGCTAACACAGAGGTTTTGGTACATAAATATGAACCACCATCGAGGTTTTAATGGCTTTGACCTGCTGAAAGTGAGCTCAAGCTGAGGTTTCCAGAGTCTGGGCTCAGTTTCCCGAGTTATTAGAAACTAATGACAATTGATCTTTATCAAACTTTAAAACATAGGGAGAGAGAGGGTTATCCTGTCCACGGCCTGACCACTGCGGCCTGGCTGGAGGTAGTCTGCCTCGGACTGAGTTTCATAGACTCAATGTATTTTAAAGCTGAGATGGAATTTCATACACAGATGATGCCAGCGAAGCCGAAAGAAGTGTCTCTACTTTCACGTTATGTCTCTTTCCCTTTTAATATCTCGCTCAATCTCTCTTTCTCTCTCACACCATCCGTCTGTCCTTTTCCGTCCGTCTCACGTCTTCTGTCATGTCTCCGGTTTGGTAGTAAAAATATCCTGCTCTGAAATCAGCAAGCGATCACTGTATGGTTTATGTTTCAAGACATACATTATATGCATTAAATATGGCTGTATAGTAAGATATCAGTACTTGAAGCTGTGACCTGTTAGTTAAATAAAACTACTCATATATATACTGCACACACACACACACGCACGCACACACACACACACACACACACACACACACACACACACACACACACACACACACACACACACACACACACACACACACACACACACACACACACACACACACACACACACACACACACACACACACACACACACACACACACACACACACACACACATATATACAATGGTGAATACAATTTTAAACAGATTTGTATAAATAATATAAAATATATTCAAATATATATTTACATATTTTATATTATGTATACAATATTTTTGCATTTTGTTAAGCATTTTTTAAGCATCCATAAAAATGTTCCTTCCAATGATGAACTATTTTTCACATTATTAGCTTAGAGACAGGCTAATGTGAAACTAACGAAGTCGGCATGAAGTAGAAGTTGGGTAACACGTTACAATAAGTTTCATTAGTTAACAGTAGTTAACTAGTTAATATGAACTAAAAATTAACAATACTTCTACAGCAATTATTTATTTATTTTAGTTCATGTTAATTTCACCATTTACTAATGCATTATTAAAATCAAAAGTTGTGCTTGTTAACATTAGTTAATGCAATGTGAATTAACATGAACTAACAATGAACAACACAGCATTTTCATTGTATGTTCAGTGTTTATTCATGTTAGTTAATACATTAACTAACATTAAGTAATGGAACCTTATGGTAAAGTGTTACCGGAAATTGTAATCTTTGATGCTCATCAAAGTCAAACAGCTTCTTGAACAAGGAAACATATAGGGTGGTAATTGATAAAAAAAAATAAAAAATAATAATAATAATAATAATGCTATGCATGGATAAATAATTTAAAATAAACATTGCAGTATTCCATAAAACATTTTTTTTCCATTTTTGTTTCATGGTGACTTTAAAATAGGATTTTTAAGACAGTATATACCCACAGAAGGTTGTTCAGAGGTCACCCAGGTTAGCCAGTCTGGTCAGGCTGGTCTGTTTTGCTGGTTTTAAAGGGCTGCAGGAGACCAGCTAAATTAGCTTAGACCATCAAACCACTTTAGGCTAGTTTAAGCTATTTTAGCATGGATGTTTTAAACTCTCATTTAACTATAAAAACCACAATGACAGACATTACTCAGTTAACACATCTGCATCCTGAGAGGCAAAAAACAATGCCTGCACTATAGAGGAACAGTGGTGGCTTTATAGTGGACAATATCACCCTGAGATGTTTAAACAGCATTTTCTATAGATCTCTGTCTGGCATGCTGCGTGTGGCGAGGTGCAGTATGTGATAATGGCAGTGTGGTGTGCAGCCTGCAGTTTTCCTCTCCACCACGCTGCTGAGGCCACACCTGCCACAACTGGCGCAGGCTGAGCCAGCATGGCTGACCGAATATGCCACCAGGGTCTGGCTGCGTACGGGCGGATCCGGCAGTGTGACCTCTGCGAGCCCTACAGATATGATTTGAGGCCTGAAGTGAAAGGACAGAAACCACTGCCTACATCCCATTGAGAGCCATGGCAAACAGACAGATGAGAGGAAAAGAAGGAGAGATAGAATGGGTGGGCCAGAAGAAAACTGAATGAATAAACAAGAGAAAGAAAGAATAGGATTCAAGTCATAATTCTGACAAGGCAGGGATGCACCGTGCATACTATGGAAGACAGGTGCACACACACTTTTTTAAATCAGTATTTTGACTAGTTATCCAGTAAAAATACCTAAACATCTTTAAAACAAGATCAAATTATAAGAGTTAAAAGTTTGGGGTCAGAAATATTTTATAATGTTTTTGAAAATCTCACGAAGTCTGCCTTTTTTGTATCAAAAATATGGTAAAAGGGATGCACGATGTTGGATTTTTGCCGATATCCGAAATGCAGATATTTTTTAACTCATTTTGGCCGATAGCTGATGCCGATACTGATATATTTCCTTTTGTTTGGAAACAACACCAAGTCTCTCCTGTACAGAAATTATAAACAAATTATTTTTGTTAGATTTAAATGAACAATAATGAAGTTATTTTATAATGACAGTACATTTAAAGCTTTGAAAATAATTATAAATCAACTATATATCAATCCCTGAATTTATTTTAGAAAGATGCAGTGGTTACCTTACAGACAGCAAATTTGTGAAATATTATCCATTATATTTTAACATGTAACATATTCCTGTGATAGCATAGCTGTATCACTGTTGTCAATATTGACAATTACAATAAATGTTTGAAACATTCACAGAGCGGACTCTGTGAGCGCCTGGACCGGAGCGGGCTCTGGAGTGGACTCTGTGAGCGCCTGGACCGGAGCGGGCTCTGGAGTGGACTCTGTGAGCTCCTGGAACGGAGCGGGCTCTGGAGCGGACTCTGTGAGCTCCTGGAACGGAGCGGGCTCTGGAGCGGACTCTGTGAGCTCCTGGAACGGAGCGGGCTCTGGAGTGGACTCTGTGAGCTCCTGGAACGGAGCGGGCTCTGGAGTGGACTCTGTGAGCTCCTGGAACGGAGCGGGCTCTGGAGCGGACTCTGTGAGCTCCTGGACCGGAGCGGGCTCTGGAGCGGACTCTGTGAGCTCCTGGACGGGAGCGGGCTCTGGAGCGGACTCTGTGAGCTCCTGGAACGGAGCGGGCTCTGGAGCGGACTCTGTGAGCTCCTGGAACGGAGCGGGCTCTGGAGCGGACTCTGCGAGCTCCTGGAATGGAGCGGGCTCTTGGGGGCGCTCGGGCAGCGCGGACTCTAGGGGGCGCTCGGGAAGCGCTGAACTGGACGGAACCAGCGGAGACGAAGGTGAGCTGGACGGGGCCAGCGGAGACGAAGGTGAGCTGGACGGAACCAGCAGAGACGAAGGTGAGCTGGACGGGCAGGAGGCTCAAAGTGAAGATATAAGTGATCTTTAATAAACAAAAAACGTAGAGTAGCACGAATACAAAATCCAGCAAGTAACTAAGTAGAACAGACCACGATAACTGGGGAACTGAAGGTTTAAGTAGGGGAGCAAATTAATGGGTAAACGAGATAATTAACTACACACATGTGAACTAAATCAAGACACAGATGGAGACTAATAAACTAATGACAGGAAACTTGAAGGACCATATATGGGCATAGAAACACAAGGAAGAGGGAAACAAAGTCTGACAATATCAGCATGACAATTTTTTTTAAAATCTGCCATTTTTGTGTTCTACAAAAGAAAGCACACAAGTTTGAAACATGATGATGCATAATGAGGCATTTTAGGGACAAACAAACATATTTGCACTTTTGATATTCTTCCTTTTCAAAGTGCATGTTGTTACGTCAAACTCCGACCTGCACTTATACTACAAACCACACAGATTGATTTCCATTTTCACTCATCATTGCGTTCCCATCAGCAGCAAGTTGAGTGACACACTGAGCAGGCCTCTCTAAAGGTCAGCCTGCTCTCATGTGACCTGTGGTTTAGCAGCATTCTATGCTGGAAAAACCCAGAGAGAGCAGCACGCTCGAAAAGGGGTCGGGGGACCGTCTGAAGTGTGCTGCACTCTGCAAGCAGATCTAGATATGAATCAGAGGGTAGCAGCATGACATATAAAAAGAATGACAGGTAAAAGAAACTCATATGTGGTATGTGCCTTACAGGAATGTCCCACATCAGCAGGATTCTGTATTTGCTCCTGACTTGCTTGTCATTTAAGCATGTAGTAGTCTGAACAATGCAGATTTACACCAAATGCTGAGACACCTATACACTGATTATCACATTTTAGAATAATAGCAAACTACATTCATTACCTTTTTAGTCTTAGAAATTTATTTGCAAGCAAATCAAACTTCATTTCAATCATTTAAACATAAACTTTTAAATCAAAATGTTTTAAAATCAAAAGACACACACAATCAGTAAAAGTGCATCCAGACATTTGACTTGGTGTAGCCTATATCTTTGGACATATGAAACAAATAAAATATTCAGACGTCTGCAAAAACCACTAGCTCGCTGATTATTAATAAACACCAGCGAGTTTGGCAATGTATCACTGACTCAACTTGACAATACAGAAACAGACCAGGGAATAATCAGAACAAGCATTTGCATAAGACAAATCAAGAAGCATTACTACTGACTGCAGTGATTATAACATCTGATTACAGTGATTAATATATCTGACTGCAATTATTGTAACATCTGACTACAGGGATTATAACATCTGACTGCCATGATTATAACATCTGATTACAGTGATTAATACATCTGACTGCAATTATTGTAACATCTAACTACAGGGATTATAACATCTGACTGCCGTGATTATAACATCTGAATGTAATGATTATAACATCTGACTGCAATGATTATAAAATCTGGCTGCAGTGACCGTTACTTCTGGCTGCAGTTATTATAACATCTGACTTCAATGATTATAACATCTGACTGCAGTGATTATAACATCTGACTGCAGTGATTATAACATCTGACTGCAGTGATTATAACATCTGACTGCTGTGATTATAACATCTGACTGCTGTGATTATAACATCTGACTGTAGTGATTATAACATCTGACTGCAGTGATTATAACATCTGACTGCTGTGATTATAACATCACTGCTGTGACATTATAACATCAGACTGCTGTGATTATAACATCTGACTGATGTGATTATAACATCTGACTACAGTGATTATAACATCTGACTGCAGTGATTATAACATCTGACTGCAGTGATTATAACATCTGACTGCTGTGATTATAACATCTGACTACAGTGATTATAACATCAGACTGCTGTGATTATAACATCTGACTGCTGTGATTATAACATCTGACTGCTGTGATTATAACATCTGACTGCAGTGATTATAACATCTGACTGCTGTGATTATAACATCTGACTGCTGTGATTATAACATCTGACTGCAGTGATTATAACATCTGACTGCAGTGATTATAACATCTGACTGCAGTGATTATAACATCTGACTGATGTGATTATAACATCTGACTGCAGTGATTATAACATCTGACTGCAGTGATTATAACATCTGACTGCAGTGATTATAACATCTGACTGCAGTGATTATAACATCTGACTGCTGTGATTATAACATCTGACTGCAGTGATTATAACATCTGACTGCAGTGATTATAACATCTGACTGCAGTGATTATAACATCTGACTGCTGTGATTATAACATCTGACTGCTGTGATTATAACATCTGACTGCTGTGATTATAACATCTGACTGCAGTGATTATAACATCTGACTGCTGTCATTATAACATCTGACTGCAGTGATTATAACATCTGACTGCAGTGATTATAACATCTGACTGCAGTGATTATAACATCTGACTGCTGTGATTATAACATCTGACTGCAGTGATTATAACATCTGACTGCTGTGATTATAACATCTGACTGCAGTGATTATAACATCTGACTGCAGTGATTATAACATCTGACTGCTGTGATTATAACATCTGACTGCAGTGATTATAACATCTGACTGCAGTGATTATAACATCTGACTGCAGTGATTATAACACAGTGTTCCTGTGTGGCTCAGTGGTAGAGCATTGCGCCAGCAGCGCAAAAGGTTGTGGGTTCGATTCCCAGGGACACATACTAATGAAAATGTATAACCTAAATGCAATTGCAAGTCGCTTTGGATAAAAGTGTCTGCTAAATGCATAAATGTAAATGTAAATAACATCTGACTGAAGTGATTATAACATCTGGCTTCAGTGACCGTTACTTCTGACTGCAGGCATTATAAAATCCGACTGCCGTGATCATTACTAATGACAGTTGTGATTAGAACATCTGGCTACAACAATAATTACTTCTGACTGAAGTGGCTGTTACTTCAGATTGAAATTATTATATCTAAGATTATTACAGCTGACTGGAACAAATATTACTTCTGACTGCAGTGACCATTACATCTGCCGGCTACCATCATTACTTCTTTGTGCAGGGACCGATACCTTGAACTGCAATGATAATTGCAGTGACCGTTACTTCTGAACACAGAGATTAGAACATCTCACTGCTTTGAATTAAAAATGCAGATTTGAGGTGTGTATTTGAATGCTATGCTGCGCAAGGCTTATAATGTTGTGCATTGATGCCTCATACCATGCGTACACTAGAGGAGCGTTGCAGACATTTTTTTAACTCAGTATTTTACCTTGTTATACTGTAAAATTATCTAAACATCTTTGAAATAATATAAATTTTCTTTAGAAGAAACATTGTATAGAATATACCATTAGTTGTCCATTACTTTTGACTGCGGTGATTATTACGTCTGGCTGCATTGACAGTAGCTTCTGACTGCAGTGACCCTTACTTTTGATTCAATGCTTTTTGAATCTGACTGCAATGACAGCCATGTCTGACTGCACTTAATGTTTTCTGTAATCATTATTCTTAATTGCAGTGATTATTACCACTGACTGCAGTGATCATTACTACTGACTGCAGTGATCATTACGCCTGGCTGCACAATCCCTCAGCGACCGAGTTTTAGAGGCCTGGTTAAAAGACACAAAACCAGTCCAACCTTTTAGACCTGGCCAAAGGAAAACCACCACTTCTGAGAGATGAATATTTTACCGTCCCGATCGCTCAGAGTGACCACAGGCTACGTTAAGAGTTATTGGCCAGAGGCAAAGAGGGCACTTAACAAATGATAATGCCCATTTCTATAAGGTAGAATAGACATGGCCCACAGCTGAGAGCCACCGTGGTCAAACCCAAACCACTGAGTCCAGCGCTGACCACACACTTCATAGACTCTTCAAGAACACACACACACACACACACACACACACACACACACACACACACACACACACACACACACACACACACACACACACACACACACACACACACACACACACACACACACACACACACACACACACACACACACACACACACACACACACACACACCATAAGAAAAGCATCTATAAGCATGGTGTATATAGATAGGGGTGTGTGTGCTTGTGCAGATGCACTCACATCAATAGTTAAACTCTATACCATTCATCTTGTACGCATCCATTTATCACAAATAAATGTTACTACATTCTTAACATTTCTGATTGCCCTCTTTTCAGGAAATGCACGGTAGACATCAGTCACACTTAAAAATACCTGTCAATCCCATTTGTAACTTAGCATAGATTCTTACGATGACCATTATGACCACTTCCTGTTTTATCATGCCGAAAATGACCATTTACTGCCCACAATTGCACCGCACCAAGGAAATCCTAAGATAAAAAAACACGCTCATTTACACATCATTCATTTTACATGAACGTTGTGTATGTACTCAATTAAATCTGTAAAAGCAGCACAAGAAACATTAGAAGCCATTGAACAATTTCCCCATAATTTGCTAGCTTTAGATGTTCTGAACCATCAACTGAACTCGTTCTCCTGTCTTTTGCACTTCATCATGAGCTCTAGATCACTTTGTTGCTTTTTTTTTCTCTCTCCGATACTGATTTAAAGAGTTCATTGTCCCGTCTGAGGAATCCAGAAGACATTTTGGAGTTCCAGGGCCGCCTGTAGACATATTCAGATATTGATCAACCGGGTAAGAGATCTGATTCTTAGAGAGGTCGTTGCTGTAATCTGGTTTACAGCTCTGTAGTTTGGAGACAGGGCTGGCAATGATAGCCCTGCCTGATTGAATTTGCAACTCGAGGGGGATTTTGTAACGTGAGGTAATTGCTGACAGGCAGTGGGTCAGACAGCCCTCGGCCCAATCAAGTGGTATCGGATGTCACGGTAACATTTCATGGCCCCGGAGAGGAAAGAGAGCGAGAGTGAGAGTTATACATAACTGCCTTATCTAACGCTCTCTCACACATACACTCTCCCATAATGTATCATCTGTGGTGTGCATTTAAATTCTTCAACTCTTAGAGTCAGAGGTCAGAGGTCAGATGTCACCATCAATTCAACCACAGCAAACAGGAGGTCAAAGATTGGCTGGTTAGCTTCGCCAATTCAATTGCTGTTTTTCAATTAGGGTATATTAATAAGCATGTTTATTGTAAAATCATGTCCCAGTTTGGTTTACTGCAGCTATGATTCAGCTGACAAAACAATAAAGTGAGTTCAAAAATAAAAAAATAATTTGCATTTACAAACAGCAATACTAAAATTAATTTCCATTTCTCAACAGAAAGTTTTTGCATGACTTAATAAATGCTATTTATTAAAACTAACTGCTTTGTATGTGATTTGATAAATTGTCACACAATCAAGTATTCCCAGTACATTTTGTTTGTGGCTATTAATTCTCACTATTAAGCTATTAATTGAATCATTAGGAATGGTTTTGTGAACTTGTTCAAACAATACATTGAAAATATTCAAAGCAACATTTTCTTGACAAAACACAACATATAAACAAATAAATATCTCTAATTAATTTATTAAATATCAATAATAACAAAATTACTGAATTGCAACTCATAAAAATGTAGCAGTCACAAAATAAAAATAAAAATAAATATTTCAAATAATAACTAAATATATAAAAGTATGTCTAACAAACATTTACCAATAATCACAAAACACTACTGAACTGCATGTACAAAATAATTTTAGTGCAATAAAGAAAATAAAAAAATCTATATAAATAAATTCTAAAGAAATTCTAAAGAAATAAATTAATATTTTGTATTTTTTTATTAAATATCAACCATCACAACAACCAATTACTGCAAAAAAATAGATAAATCTATATTTCTAAATAAATGAAAAAAATCTAATTGATTAAATAAATAATTATCAATAATCGCAAATAACTACTGACTTGCAATGTATTAAAATGTCGTGCAGCAGAGGAATTTCATTACTGCCTATTAATGCAAATAAATAGATATGTCATGATTTAATTAATTATCACAAAACATTATTAAAATACAACCCGAATTCCCGAAATGTTGGGATGTTTTTTTTATTTGAATAAAAGGAAAACTAAAATAATTTCAAATCACATGAGCCAATATTTTATTAAAAATAGAACATAGATAACATAACAAATGTTCAAACTGAGACATTTTATGCACAAAATGCGCTCATTTCAAATTTGATGCCTGCTACAGGTGTCAAAATAGCTGGGGCGGGGGCATGTCCTCTTTTTTTCAAAACATTTTGAAGATGTCTGGGCATCGAGGTTATGAGTTTCAGGAGTTTTGGTGTTGGAATTTGGTCCCATTCTTGCCTTATAAAGGTTTCCAGCTGCTGAAGAGTTTGTGGTCGTCTTTGACGTATTTTTCGTTTAATGATGCATCAAATGTTCTCTATAGGTGAAAGATCTGGACTGCAGGCAGGCCAATTCAGCACACGGACTCTTCTACTACGAAGCCATGCTGTTGTAATAGCTGCAGTATGTAGTTTTGCACTTTCCTGCTGAAATACACGTCGTCTAGAGGGGAGAATATGTTGCTCTAAAACCTTTATATATCTTTCAGCATTCATAGCATCTTCCAAAACATGCAAGCTGCCCATAACGTATGAACTTATGCACCCCATACCATCAGAGATGCTGGCTTTTGAACTGAACGCTGATAACACTCTGGAAGGTTTCCCTCCTCGTCAGCCTGGAGGAGACACAGTGTCCGTGATTTCCAACAAAAAAAATTCAAATTTGGACTCGTCTGACCATAGAACACTTTTCCTCTTTGAAACAGTCCATTTTAAATGAGCCTTGGCCCACAGGACATGATGGAGCTTCTGGACCATGTTCACATATGGCTTCCTTTTTGCATGATAGAGCTTTAGTTGGCATCTGCAGATGGCACGGCAGATTGTGTTTACCGACAGTGGTTTCTGGAAGTATTCCTGGGCCCATTTAGTAATTTCAATGACAAAATCATGCCCATGAGTGATGCAGTGTCATCTAAGGGCCCGAAGACCACGGGCATCCAACAAAGGTCTTCGGCCTAGTCCATATGAACAGAGATTTCTTTACTTCTGAGAGACTCTGCCTCTCTAAGACATCCATTTTATAGCTAATCATGTTTCAGACCTGATGTCAATTAACGTAATTAGTTGCTAGATGTTCTCCCAGCTGAATCTTTTCAAAATGTCTTGCTTTTTCAGCCCTTTGTTGCCCCCGTGCCAACTTTTTTGAGACCTGTAGCAGGCATCAAATTTGAAATGAGCTCATTTAGTGGATAAAAGTGTAACATTTCTCAGTTTAAACATTTGTTATGTTCTCTATGTTCTATTGTGAATAAAAAAATGGCTCATGTGATTTAAAAATCTTTTAGTTTTCATTTTATTCAAATTCTAAAAACGTCCCAACATTTCCGGAATTTGGGTTATAAAATAAAATAAATAAATCTTTATTTCTCAGGACTAATTATGCCCACTTTACTGATTTGTAGAATACAAACCAATATTTATTAAAGCTAAATTCAAATCAATTAACTGAACCATCAAAACAAATGTAAAATTTACCTCAGGTGTGCAATCTTGGACTAAACAAACAAAGAGTGTAAACCGCTGAGGATGACCATCAAACATTGTGGCCCAGTATGAAGAGCTCACAACATGCAGATTCAAATCCCATTGCGCTTTCTCTCTCTCTATCCTGCCACTGTACTGTCAATTAAAGACAAAAGCCATTAAACACAACATAAGAAATTCATTTCGGTTCACAGACAAATGTAGGCCTATATCCGCGTGTCTGAGAGAGCAAGTGCCTGCTGGGGCCCATTTCTAACCGGTGCTAAATGGCTTCAAGAGTGTGTGAGCACATTAGTGTTAAAGGTCATGTGTTTGTTATGCTAACCTGTGACCTCTGGTCTATTACAGCAGCGCTCAGAGAGAAAGAGACGCACACAAGGTGTGTGACATCTCTAATGGACATGTGCTCAGAATGGGACCGTCCCAAGACAAGTGAATTATTAAACAAGGCAAAACTGTGATCACATACCCCTTATTAATGTGTGTACACACACACACATTTATTTTCTGTCCACTACATCTGCATTCTTATCTCAAGACATTGTTTCTCACGGCTTCTCTCAATTTCTCTTTCACTCTTGATACTATCTCTATTTATTCTCTAGTTTTCCCCTAAGAAGCCAGACAGTTCCTTATTCTGAGTCATTTTTAAACATGTTAATATTATCAGTCACACACAGTTATCAGACATATTTGAAAGTCTGAAACCACAGGCAACATTTAGCAACGATTCGTTGATTTCTCACACTTCTGCTTCCTGGACATAAGTCGCAAAACAGACAAACAGAGAACAGACCCATATTGTCTAGAGTGGCCCGCTGTGATACCCAGAGCTTGTCTGTGTGATGAAGATGAGGATGATGAGTGTGTGTGTTCATAGTTGATAGCGGGACTCTAGAGGGCCGAAGGCTGGGAAATGACTATCATGAACAGATCTGAGAGTGTTATGAATTTGCTTACCCTCACAAATCCTCTATCAATCCTAGGTCATGTACTTTATCTCACAAAACTGCTTATATACATTTACCCAACTATCCTCAGAGGAAGATATATAGCTCAGAGATCGCTCTTCCAGAGCGCAAGAGACTTAATGGAGCGCTCAGTTATGATTCAGCGAAGCATCAACTTTGTCTTAGATGTTTTTCCTAAACGTGCTCCTAACAAAAACAGACACAAATGGAGAAAGTAGCTGAAAATGAATGTGGATAGTGTATCACAGATAATAACTGAAAAATTAAACTGTCACTTGTCATTTTAAGAGATTTTTTAGATGTGCGTGCGAGATTTCTCAAGAGAAACATTTTCATTTAACGTCTAGGAGAAACAATTGACATTACAAAGAGATCTCTGCAGTGTAAAAATGCTGTTTGAAAGTTAATGATTCAATATTAAATTAAGTGTGTTTTAACTTGCTGCTTCAGTGAAAAATGTTCAAGGTAAATCCTACACCAGTGTTTTTATATAAGACGACTGCAGAATAACCATATTTCAGTAAGAAAACAGTCTTTTTGGAATATATGAAGGCTGTCTTCTATTAGATACTGTACATAATATGTGCTTGTGAAGGGGGTTTTGTCAGATTTGCAAACATATAATTTTGGCAGGAAAAAATAGTTAAGAAGGCCCACACGCTAACAGATACATCAGCTTTCAGAATATCTTTGCATCAGTGTAAGCTTTAGTCTGACTCTGCACATCGTGTGCATGCATGCATTTCTGTGCTTCACAATTTTCAATTCGCAAATACTTACACAGTTACATAACTGCTGGTAGGTGGTGTGGTGTAGATCTAAAGCTTGATGAAGCTGAAATAAGAGAAAGCATGGAGACAGACAGACATGCAGCTGTCACAGAGGAAGGTGATACAGGGACACGGGTTCCACCTGCTGGCAGACGCCAATCACACCGGTGCTTCAGATCTGACAGTATGTGAACCAGTACCTGACTCCATTCATCTGAGTTTACTGTGTGGTGCGTGTATAGTTATCGTACAGTTAAGTAATTAGCCAGTATGATGATAGATAGATGGAGAAACCTTCCTGAGCTCATTATGAAAAAAAATAAAAAAATAAATCAGGAGAAGAAGTTTTAAATATGAATATTTGAACAACCTTTGTATGCCAAATCAAAGGAAGTGTGATGTAACCATGCTGCTTGTCATTTCACAAGAAAACCAACAGGAAATGACATCACACAGAGGACCCTAATACATCCTCATCACTGTGTGTCAAGGTCAGTAAGAGTTTTTTTTTAAGGCAAAGGGAGGCTGATGTAAGGTTCAGGTTGTCAAATCAAAACATTATATACATTTCATGATTCTGTAAAAAAAATTGCAAACATTTTAATAAAAAAAATATATTTCATATTCATATTATATCATTAAAAATCATGCTTTTTAAGATCAAGATTAAGATGTGTGCAAATGCGTTCAAAGAAATATGAAATAATATTTTTTTAAATGAATGAAACATGAATATAACAACTGTGTGTGTGTTTTTTTGCCACATGCATTTTATTTTCATTATCTCGGACGTGCTTGTCATGGACCCACTTACAGGTCATACCAGCACATGTGATGTGTTGCACATGACTGAGTGCTTTGTGTTTGTGCATGCTTACAGAGACATTTGACATCACTAATAGCTGTTCGTGTGTGTATTAGACGATTTGTGAAGTGTCACTAATGGCTCATCATGGAGTCCCTCCTCACTCAATGACCCATCGCGTCCCTGAACGAACATCATCTGTCACTTTTCCCTCTCTATCTCTCTCCTCCTGCGGGAGTTGTGTTGCAGTTCTGTCGGTAACCTCTGGGGTCAGATTGAATATATACTCTCATAAACAACATCTATTATTCACCAGCTGACACTGATCCTCAGCCTCGTCTCCGGGAATGGCAGTCCGTCAAAGCATGAAATATATCCATCCGTCCGTCCGCACTCTTTCATTAGGCATATCAATAAATATCTGCCTCTGTTCTATTTAACCGAGCGCACACATCCCGGCTCAATGTAATGGAAATGATGCAACTCGTCCTCCTTATGACTGTCCGAAGTCATTTGTGTCATTCTTTCACTATATTTAAGGATTTTAAATAAATAACGCGCAAGATGTAAGTATCTAATATAAAGGCTTGACGTTTGTTTACTTTGAAGCTATTTTCACTCAGAAAATGCCAGTAAATATCACAAGTAATTACAAAGAAACTGCAAGTTATATATAGAAATAAACATGAAATTTTGAAGTTGAAAGACTGAAATAGCATTTTTTTGTAAACCCTTTTTTACAGTGCATGGATGACATTATGAAAACTTGAATGAATGAATGATGCGTTTATATAGTGCTTTATTGTGTATTGTTGTACACACAAAGCGCTTTACAATCATGTGGGGGGGGGGTCTCTCCTCAATGGAAAAAAATCAGAAAGGTAATTGTGATTATATCTCTCACAACTCTTTTTTTCTCGTAATTCTGATTTCATATCTTACAAATTCAGACTTTTTTTCTCGCAAGTCTAAGAAAAAATCAATTGCAAGAAAAGGTCAGAATTGTAAAATAACAAGTTGTTATTCCTTTTCAATTTTATTCCATGGCAGAAACAGATTTTCTTACAGCATGTATACAGGAACCTGGAAAGAAATCAGCTAATCTTTTAGATTAATTTTCCACCTGTCTCACATTTGGTGCGTTTTGTATCTTTTGAACCAGTCACATGAGTTTATGACGCACTTTATTCTTCCTCAGGGGAAACGATGCCATGTGTCCTCGTTAAATACATACTTTATGGATCCAGTGTTTTCTTATACTGGGAGAAATCCCCCCTAAACAACACCAATACATTATTTACTCACCCAACTCTCCTTTATTCACCAGAACCCTCATTAGACAAGGCTAATGACACTACACAATGCTGGCCTTTCTGGCCCTGCTCTTTGTACAGGTCTTCATGTGTTTGGCCCATAATCCATTAGATCCCTCTGAGGACTTATTACGCACAACTCTAATGCACATGCACATGGCTTACAGATGATGAGGAGGGCCTGTCCGTGCTTCCCCGTCATTTTCTTTGGGAAAAAAGATTCAATGAAAAAGAAAGAGTTTGGGTGAGAAACACACTACACTATAAAGCACAGGTCTGAATCAAGATAAGAAAAAAAAGCTTCCAGATAATGGACAATATGCTATGTGTTTTTTTTTTAAAATAAACTTTTACTTGTATTCAGCTAGGGCTCATTAAATTGATCAAATGTGACAGTAAAAATATTTTTAATGTTAATAACTTTCTAATCAATGAGCCCTGAAAAAAGTCACAATTTCCACAAAAATATTAAACCGCACAAGTGCTTACAATATTGATAATAAATGTTTCTTGAGCAGAAAATCTGAATATTAGAATGATTTCTGAAAGATCATGTGACACTGAAGACTGGAGTAATGATGCTGAAAGTACAGAAATAAATTACATTTTAAAATACATTCAAATAGAAAACAGTTATTTTAAATTGTAATAATATTTCACAATTTTAATGTATTTTGATCAAATCAATCCAGCCTTGATGAGCATGGAACATATTTCAAAAAGCAAAACACACACACACACACACACACACACACACACACACACACACACACACACACACACACACACACACACACACACACACACACACACACACACACACACACACACACACACACACACACACACACACACACACACACACACACACACACACAAACACACACACACACACAGCAATATATGTATATTGAGTAAAATTTTGAAATCTTATTACAGTTTAAAATAACTGTATTTCCTTATTACCATATATTTTCCAATGTATTTATTCATGCATGTATATTGTCTAAATAATTCAAGAACTATATTATATATTAAGCCTCCATTTACCCCCAAACTCTCAAATTACTACAGTAGTGTGTCTTGATTTTTAAACAAATAAATAAAAATAACTGTAGTTATTCATTATAATTACCATAAATTACATAAAAAAATGTAAATGCTGCATTATAAATATTTTATTTTATTCAAATCAGCATACCTTTAAAGGTTCCTGTGGCTCAGTGGTAGAGCATTGCGTTAGCAGCGCAAAAGGTTGCAGGTTCAATTCCCAGGGAACACACATACTGACAAAAAATGTATAACCTGAAGGCAGTGTAAGTCGCTTTGGATAAAAGCGTCTGCTAAATACATAAATGTAAATGTAAAGCAGTCCAACAAATATTTAAAATACTTGATTTTAAATAATATATCATCTTCTCTGCATCACAGTAATGACAATCTGTGCTCAATGCAATTTTCATGAAACACGATTGCGGCACCTGAACCGACCCTTTAAAATACCAGTGCATATAGTCACAGGACAAATTGGGGTATTTACTGAATAGATCATGCTGTTTTTTTTTTTTTTTTAATAACTTGTACTTCAGTGAATCTGCCCCTGTGAGGCCTCTGTTACAAACTGCTCTCTCTTGGACGGCTTACGCTGGAGCTGCGGAGACACACCCGGGCGTTCTGGTCCTCACGCTTACTGTCGGCAGCACGAGATTCGGTAATCACTTCCACATGTGACAGCCATCAAAAGCCACGAGAGCAGCCCTTCTCCAATTGGATCTCATTAAGAGCGGAAGCCGAAGCTGGCGTGGGGGTACGAGCCTTACATAAGGGAGACCTGGAAGATGGAGCGAACATCACTCTTTGGTTACAGAGTGGAGAGCAATTGCACACGTTTGAGAAACTGCTGTTTCTACTCTGTAAGTTATTGTGACACGAACCTGTACAAACATACATTTACAAAGAGCAAAACCTTGACCCGTGAAGAACGGTGGCTAATGCAGAGCAGATGGAGCACTCTCACTCTCTCTCTCTCTCTCTCTTGTCTCTCTCTCTCTCTCTCTCTCTCTCTCTCTCTCTCTCTCTCTCTCTCTCTCTCTCACGCGCTCACACACACCTTTCAGTCTGTTTCTATCTCTCTTGTATGTGATCCATCAACACCTGTTGATATAAAGCAACAGCTTTTTGCGGTTCGTGGGGTGAACTGCTGCGCGTAACTCGGTCCAGAACAGAGTAACCGACTCATAAATCAATTCCCCTGCATGAAACACATCCTAGGAGAGGAATAATGGGTACAGTATGGATGGTGTTAAAGAAATATAAATCATGCTGTTAAAAAGTTATGAAAATGTATGCTGATAAATGTATGCAATGGTGAGACAGTTGTCGTTTCCAGCTGATATATTAACATGCTTGGCTGGTTTTGCACAGCTTTGTTAAGCCAAAATGCTATTCTGGATTTGTTCTCATAAAATAGAGAGATAGAAAGAGAATGAGATGGCAAAAGAGTGATACTCAGGCTTCAGTACTGGATATCAAGAGCTTATGGAAGATGAATCCACAGGACCCAACTGAGTTTCCGAGTTTGAGGTGTATCAGTGGGAAAATATGGCGAACACAATAGATGCAGCATCTGTTTTGAAGGCAATTCAATAATGATTAAATTAATGAACTGTTATTCTTTTTAACTTGCCTCGTAAATAAGAGCTTCTAAGGAGGACTTGAATGCATTAGGTCACAGACTGGCTATATTGTTGGTTGTTGGCTACATTCACAATGTGCACAAATCGTCAGCTCATTTGAACAAGTTGTAGTCATTTTGTCGCTGCAAATAGCTAAAGTAGAGTCTCCATACAAACCAAAACATGGCACATCAATTCTAGTCCAGTTTGCAGCTTATTCTAACTAAGAACCGCCCACTCAGGAAAAGTCCCCCTGACTTACATGAAAAAGCAATTTGATTTGGTTTTTATGTTTTAACTAGTCGCAGATTTATTTGAACTTGACATGACATTAATTGCAATGTCAATCTGTGAACATCTGTATTGGCAAAAAAAGCAAGGCTTTGTAATCAAAACTTTTGTATGTCCAAAACAAAGCTCTGAATATCTTTCAAAGATCCGATGCACTAACCTGGAGAACTTTAGCAAGATCAGGTCTAGCTCTTTCTCAGAAGTGCTCACTGTATCAGCCTGGTAGCTCGTAAACATGACTTTGTTTCCAGGCAGACTGATGTAGATCCAGCCAGTCTGATCAAATCTGATGAATTTCAGTTAGTGCTTGCCATGTTTGTGTGCATCCATCAGTGAATGGCCTGTGGGTGGTCTGAGGCTGATTTGTGACTCTATTTGTAAACACAATTACACCTAATTATTAAAAACATTTTTGTAACTTCCATTATTCTCAATGTTGATTCTGATTATTGTAATACAGTATTCTATTCAATTGCATTTAAAAAATTATTCAATATTTTCTTAAAACATTTTTATATCACATTAAACTAAATTAAATAAAAAAACTGGAATACATTGTATTATTTTTATTTTTTTGCAACTCCCAATTCTCAATGGTGATTCTGATGACTGGACTTTTCATTACAATAAATTCCATAGAAAAAAGAAAACTACTGTATAATATAAAAAAAAATTAAATACTTGAAACATGTATTTTTATTGTAATTCCATTTTTTGTAATATTACTTAATTACATAAAAAAACTATTTTTAAAATACTGCATTATAGTTTTTTGTAATTTCCATTATTTTCTATGGTAATTTTGATTACTGTAATACTTTACAAAATATTTTAACAGAAAAATACAGTATTATACAGAATACACCTTTTACATTTTTTTTTTTTACATTTTACTGAATTACATAATTTTGTTTTAAATAATATATATAAATAGGCCTAAGCATTATAATAGTTTAATGCATTTCCCATTTTTGTGGTTATTGATTACTTGTAATACAGTATAATAAATATAAAAATGCATGACGAGAAATCTGGACACCATAAACAACCCTGGGCAGAAATGTGTCAAAATGTTTGCCACTGAATGAATTGTGATGATTGCAGGTTCAGTGTAACCATTTATTTGGTTTGCTTCAGAGGAATTTACCCAAACTCTACCTGAAGCTCAACTTTGCTTTTTTCAACAACGCTTTTCACTGTTCGGCTTCAAAAAGCGACCATAAACGTCACCGGTTCTACTAGGGCGCTATATGTGAAGTCTTCTCAAGCTGTACAATGGCCGTTCACAATGTGTAAGTGTACTGCACATGGGACCACTGGATAGGAGGGTCACTAGCATTCATGATCTAGTCATTTAACCTCACTCTGTCATATAGACAAGTAAATGGGTGTGTTTGTAATATTTTGGTTCGGTGGACAGATGGGTTGCCAGAACCACAGGAATGGGACCACCCAGAACACTAGCAGGACATTGGCCGGAGATCAGGAGAACTGAGGGCAAACTGAACCCGGGGCGGAGCTGTGTGAGTGTGTGTTCACTCACACGTGTACAGTATGGGCTGTTCAGAAGTGTGTGTGAATGATGTTCCATTTGTGGAGAGGAGATATTTTTAGTCAGTGGTTCTCCTCAGATATGTGTGATTTCACCGCTGGGTGAAAGAAAACGCATTTAGTGAAAAATCTGAAGGGGTCATTGAAGGAAAGCACTCCTTGTACATACTTGCTTTACTGCATTACATAGGCTGCTGTAGCATGTCTTAAAGGAAATATAAATTAGCAATATAATGAAATTGTTTTAATATCAAACATAGCTTTGCATTTATACAAGTAAAAAAAAAAACAGCTAAATATTTAAGGGATATATCGTTCACCCAAAAATGAAAACTCAACCCTCAAGTTGTTCCAAACCTCTATGAGTGTCTTTCTTCTGTTGAACACAAAAGAAGATGTTTTCAAGAATGTGGGTAACCAAACAGTTGCCGGTAGCCATTGACGTCCATAGTAGAGAAAAACAAATACCATGCAAGTCAATGGCTACTCACACTTGTTACAATTTTTTTTTAAGTATATTCTTTTGTGTTCAACAGCAGGGTTGAGAGTGAGTAAATTATGATAATTTCCATTTTTGGGTGAACTATCCCTTTAAATCAAGACACATTTGCTAGATAAGATGACTTAAGATGTTAAGTCATGTTTTCTGAAAGATGCATCAAAGTGAAAAGAGTTTATGCTCAGAAATGGAAAAAATGTCTGTCACTGTGGTAAGAAAAACACATTTAATTCAAGATAAAAACTAAATTTTTCTTACCCCACTGGCAGATATTTTCTTCTTCTTTTAAGCATAAACTCACTTAATTTCGATACATTTTTAAAGAAACAGGACTTATCTTGTATATCTTAAGTCATTTTGGTTCAAAAGGAAATATATCTTGATCTAAATGGATAGTTCACCCAGAACTAAAAAAAAATAAGGACATCATGCCAAGTAAATGAATCCTGATTTAAGAATTGTTGGACTTGTAATGAAAAACAATATGCCATGTAAGAAACCCCTTTGTTTGCAGTGACAACAGATTCAATACAAGCTTCAACAAGAACGACTGCCGTAAATTTAGTCCTGTTTTTCACACAAATAGCATCAAAAATCATCAAATATAATGCATGAATTGTCTGGACTACTTTTATGGTGTTTTTTTTTGGAAACCCGGGTCAATTTAAATACTGTTTTCTATAGCATAGCTTATCTAGTTACATTTTTTGAGAAGTTTGGTATGGATAGCCTAGCTAATTACTTTTTCAAAGGATTTGAAATAAACTTCATGATCTCTCCAGGCTTTATATTACCCGAAAAAGGATGTAGTCAGGACTCAGATCCGTCAATGCTATCCTCCAGAGGCATGTACACAGTTTTCCTGTGTGTCTCCTGTGTGCTGCTAGTTGTTCCACTCTGAAAGAGAATAAGAGAGTTTATCTTTCTGTTTGTCTCCTCTGAGAGAGCATTCACTTCATCTCAGCACTTACAGCTTATAAACTTACCCGGTAATCACGTTAGCTTTCAGCTTCCCCCGTCTCTAGGCTAAAGAGACCTTTATAGCCCTATAATTGACTCTCTTTCTGAGCCTGAAGAGAGAGAGAAAAAGAGAAAACGGTGAAGCCGGAAGACAGAAAAAGACAAGCAGTAGATACTTAAATGGATAGAAACAGAACTCAATGAAACAAACACTGAAAGGCACATTAGTAACTTAGTAATGAAAACACATTAGTTTATTTTGTTTTGAACTCTGTACACATAATTAACATTCGTTTGTTGTAATTCGAGGAAATGAAGTGGAAATCTGTCCCGGTCAAGCTCAGGCACTTGATTCCCTTTTACTGTTTACACAAATGGCAAGCTAATTAAATTAAGATGTAATTAAAAAGCTGAAGTTAGTTATTGCTCAATCAGCTATTGACATGTATTTGATTAGAAACACAGTAAGAACAGCAATATTTTTTAAATATTATTACAATTTAAAATAACTGTTTTATGTTGTAATATATTTTAACATGTAATTTATTCCTGGGATGTAAAGCTGAATTTTCAGCATCATTACTCCAGTCTTCAGTGTCACATGATCTTCAGAAATCATTCTAATATGCTGATTTGCTGCTCACATTTAAATTTTTTATCATCAATGTTGAAAACAGCTGTGCTGATTATTATTTGTTGTGAAAACAGCGATACATACATTTTCCAGCATTACTTAATGAATAGAAAGTTCAGGAGAATAGCATTTATTTGAAAAATGGGAATCTTTTGTAACTAAATAAATGTCTTTACTGTCACTTTTGAATTGAATGCATCCTTGCTGAATGAAAGCATTAATTACTTTCTATATTTAAACCAACTAATACACAAAACACTGCAGAATGCAAAAATCTAAATGTAGCTTGTTTTGTACATTTACAATATATATATATATATATATATACATATATATGTATAATATATATATATATATATCAAAAGCTTTGAGGTGTAATGTTTAATCTCCTCTTTTCCTCCTTTATTTTCCTCTCCGCACATTTTTCATGCTGCCCTCTCCTCATCTTCTCTCTCTCTGTCTTTCCCTTGAGAGGCCATTGAGCTGAAGGTTAACACTTGATTAGATTCCACACCTATAAAACGCTCTCTAACACTGAAAAATATTTGCTGTCAACATCTATCATATGATGCTTGTGTTGTTGACAGTACAGAGAATACAGTGCGGTACTGTACCGAGAAGATCTGGAGAAGAGTATTCTCAATGTAATATTACAGAAAAAAACTCAGATTTCAGATTTGATCAAAGCTGAGATTCTGTATAATGAGATCCCCAAACCTAATACCAAATTAAGGCCCCCAATGTAATGCATTTATAATACATTCAGACACAACTGCAAGAAATACTGATACAATATAAGACTATAAGACCAGTTGTGCTCAAAATTCACCATCAAATTGCAAACTACGCATTCATATCTGTTTAACACTCGGTCAGAGCTTCCTAGAGTGTAACCGGCCTATTCACACTGCCTGTAGTTAACTTTCTTTCCCAGAACCAAAATATGAACTCATGTAGTGAAAACTATGATTTGGAAGCATTAGACAGTCAGAGCCAAAAGCTTTGAAAAGGAAATGAGGATTCCCCGCTTTATAATTCCATCGGATTTTAGAGGCCATGTCTAATTGAAGTGTTTTAACACTTTTAGATTGCTCTATAAATGCACTAATGATCGTTTGTACATTCTTAAAAATAATGCTTTTTATTGACATCGTTGGTTCCATGAAGAACCTTTAACAACTATGGAACTTTTCCAGATGAGCTGAAGGCCACTGTCAAAGAAACCTGGGCTTCCATACCACCTCAGCAGTGCCACAAACTGATCACCTCCATGCCACGCCGAATTGAGGCAGTAATTAAAGCAAAAGGAGCCCCTACCAAGTATTGAGTACATATACAGTAAATGAACATACTTTCCAGAAGGCCAACAATTCACTAAAAAATTTTTTTTATTGGTCTGTTTATATAATTTGTTGAGATAGTGAATTGGTGGGTTTTTGTTAAATGGGAGCCAAAATCATCACAATTAAAAGAACCAAAGACTTAAACTACTTCAGTCTGTGTGCATTGAATTTATTTAATACACGAGTTTCACAATTTGAGTTGAATTACTGAAATAAATGAACTTTTCCACGACATTCTAATTTATTGAGATGCACCTGTAAATACTTATCATGGTGTAGGTTGATGTAGAGATGAATACGGATGCTGAAGAGACAAGTAATCATATTTTTGATAACAGGCCCAGAAAGACTTGATGAAAGTTTATGTGAGTGTTCAGGCGAAAATATAATTTGATGATTGAGATGTGAGCAGTGCCGGTGTTCTTGGCGGGCACTTGGAATGACAACGGACATGAGCTCAAAAGCTCCGCCAATGTTTCACTCCTCCGCTGTGATAAGGCCAACATCTCAACATCGTAGCAATACGACCGAGCAACCGCAAACATTTGCTGCGACACCAGTTCGTTGCACGATACCAACGAGACGGCGTGCATCTTGGAAGGAATGTTGAACTCGTAATCTTTCGCAGAAAACAAACTTTAGACTATATGCCAGTAACCCCGGGAAAAGTCGGGCAATAAGTCAGGCGACAGCTTGAACATCAGCGTCATCGACTGCGAAAAATGAAACAGAGTTCAGTGCTTATATACTCAGGTCGTTAAGTTATGATTGGCCACACCTGTTAGTATGACTGGATGATGTGATAGTTAGTCTTCCTGACAGAACCTGCGCTGACGCTTTCACTTCTTCAGATTACTAAAATATTCTTCTAAACTTTTCACTAAACGGTTCTTAGGGGGACCAAAAATGGTTCTTCTATGGCATCGCTGTGAAAATCCTGTTGTATTCTTTGTTTGAAAGATTCTTTGGAGAATTCAAATGGTTCTTCTATGGCATCATTGCAACATTTGGGACATTGAGGGTTCCATGAAAAATCTTAAATTTGAACCTTTCAATAGCACAAAATGTTCTTTATAATGCAAAAAGTTTCTTTAGGTTTTTAAAATGTTCTTCCCTTTAAGAAAATAAAATGTTCTTTTAAGAACTGTTCACTGAAAGGTTCTTTGGGGAACCAAAAATGGTTCTTCTATGGCATCACTGTGAAAAACACCCTTTTTGGAACCTTTATTTTTAAGAGTGCGAGCTGAAACAAAGGTTCATCATGTGTACCTCAGACTATTCTTGTAGTTTGCGGCCCTCGTGGGACATCCGATCTGTGAGTGGGTTCTGAGAGCAGATACGAGTGCTGGCACAGGTGTCTGACCGATCGCACCGGGCGTTCTCTCTCACCTCCTCCATCACTGTCACCCACAGCAGCCCACCCCGAGCCAGCACCACATCTAACCAGCACCAGACCGCCGGCTCTAGCCGTCCGTCAGTCTCCCCCACTCCACGCTACATTTGCAAATCATTTATTTTGCTTTGGTTTCCTGTACTCTTCTGGTTTTCCCCCTACTCTTCCTCGTCTTGATCAGGAGTCGGAGACATCTGGAAATCATTTTAACGCGTTAGTGGTATTGTGCGGCTGCCTATCGGCGACGCTTTTCACATTCACGCTCTGTATTATACTGAAAAGTCACTGGAGACAGAGCCATAGAGAGGGAGGGAGGGAATGGGTTATTCAGTCAAAGCCTGCAAAAACGATGGCCTTTAAAGTGTATGCAAGTAAACACAGAATTAGCCAAACACTAAGCAAAACTAGAAATGGATCAGTATTAGATTTGAGACAAAATAATTTTTTATATTTTTGAAAAAAGTTACTTATGTTTGCCAAGCATGCACTTATTTGATCAAAAATACAGAAAAAATATATATTATTGTGAAAAATTATTAAAGGGGTCATATGATGCGATTTCACGTTTTCCTTTCTCATTGGAGTGTTACAAGCTGTTTGTACATAGATAAGATCCCTGAAGTTGCAAAGACTAAAGTCTCAAAACCAAAGAGATATTCTTTATAAAAGTTAAGACTCTGCCACGCCCCCCTAAAACGCCTCATTCAAACACGCCCCCACATGTCTACGTCACGATGTGGGAAGATTTACATAACACCGCCCAAACGTATACGCAACAAAAGAAGGTGGAACTATAATTCTCGCTGTAGTGTTGTTGCTGCCGCCGGCGCCATGTCCTGGAGACACTGTGTTTCGTTGTGAAAGTGAAAGTACTTTGTTTGGGCTTCCAAAAGAGGACACAACTAGAAATCAGTGGTTAGGTTGTATTTACAACACTGTTCCAGAACAGTTCAACCCAAATATTAGAGTGTGTGCGGCACATTTTACGGAGGACTATTTCCTGAACCTGGAAGAGTAGCCTACAATGCTGGCTTGCACAAAGGCTGTTTCTATAAAGTGGGGCAATTTCAATTTTGCAAGGACAGTCTGATGCTTCTGACTCACAGCCTGTTAGTACGTTTCTGCTACTGACTATTCAAATGCGAGTTTTGAGCAGTGTAGAGTAGTGCTTGCTGTTTGTCGTTTCTCCGATCACAAATGCAGACATGATAATGTTTACGCGGCGCGATGCAACGCAACACGTGTAAAAAAACAGTATAAGTCATTATAATCAGTAATTATGTCCCCACTGGATGCAGCAAATGTCTCGTTTATAATGGGTTTTATTGTTTTTTGTGTCATCACGCCGGGACACGGCATTACAATACGGTAAGGGGCGTAACATTTCCGTCTCACTTTTGAGGTATTCGGCCAATCACAACGCACGGGATAGCTGGCCAATCATTGCATGCCTCGCTTCTTAGAACGATGAGCTTTGTAAAAAATTGGCGCGTTTCAGAAAGGTGGAGCATAGAGGAGCAACAATAATGTACAGAATGTGGAAAATAATGTGTTTTTTGAACCTGAAACCACATAAACACATTGCATTACACCAAATACACAAAATAATATTCTTTTTAGCAACATCATATGACCCCTTTACAATTTTAAATAACTGTTTTTGGTTCCAATATATTTGAAACGTAATTTATGCATGTGATGCAAAGCTGAATTTTCAGCATCATTACTCTTCTTCAGTGTCACATGATCCTTCAGAAATCATTCTAATATGCTGATTTGCTTCTCAAGAAACATTTCATATTATTATCAGTGTCGAAAAGACATGTGCTACTTAATAGAAAGTTCAAAAGAACAGCTTTATTTGAAATAATAATAATGAATCCTTTCATTGGCAGTACAATGTGAAAACTGCAATTCCAACAAGTTGGAAAAATAAAGCATACTAATGGAAAACAGGCTGAAGGATCGTGCTGATGTTTGTATATTAACATCTTTGTCAAGACAACATAATTATTGGTTTCTTCTTGACACTGATGGACTTTTAATGAGACAAAAACAAAGCGATTAAATAAAAGCCCCACGCAGACATGGCTGCTGTAACTCAGTGCACAGTAGATGTTGAGTTTATTATTCAGCACGCTCAGCAGAAACAGATCTCAGCGCTGTACTTAAGTCACTGGTAAAGATTTTACATTAGGACTTTATCTCACTAAACGCTCTGTCTATTTTTAATGAGCTGCAGTCCAGAGTTCTACGGCAGAGACACACACTGAGAATGACAAACCAAATCAAATCTAATCAAATATCTTTGTCACACATCATATACACAAGTGAACTGATGGTGAAATTCTTAGGTACAAGACTCTGTGCCATGGCAGTGCAAGCAACAAGATATGAAAAATGTACAATATACACACAATATACACATTTGCACAATATGCAATAAACAATTCAATAGAATGTCAATGTTAAGCTGCTATTGACTATACAAAAATGTTTGTTCCAGCAGCAAACATTTGCTGAACATGGGAAAATACACATCCAGCACTCGTACGATCAGCACTGGAGCTCCTCAGGGCTGCGTTCTCTCCCCACTGCTCTTCTCTCTCTACATGAATGACTGCACATCTAAAGACCCCTCTGTCAAGCTCCTGAAGTTTGCAGATGACACCACACTCATCGGCCTCATTCAGGACGGTGACGAGTCTGCTTACAGACATGAGGTTAAAGAGCTGGCTGTATGGTGCAGTCTTAACAACCTGGAGCTTAACACGCTCAAAACTGTGGAGATGATCGTGGACTTCAGGAGAAACCCCCCAGCTCTCCCCCACTCACCATCATGAACAGCACTGTGACTGCAGTGGAGTCATTCAGATTCCTGGGCAGCACGATCTCCCAGGACCTGAAGTGGGACAATCACATTGATTCCATGGTGAAAAAGGCCTGGCAGAGGCTGTACTTCCTTCACCAGCTGAGAAAGTTCAACCTGCCACAGGAGCTGCTGAAACAGTTCTACTGTGCCATCATTTAATCCGTCCTCTGCACTTCAATAACTGTCTGGCTCAGCTCAGCTACCAAATCTGACCTCAGAAGACTACGGAGGGTAGTCCGGACTGCTGAGGGAATCATTGGTACAACCCTCCCACTCTCCAAGAACTGTACTTTTCCAGAGTGAGAAAAAGGGCTGGAAAAATCACTCTGGACCCCTCACATCCAGCACACTCCCTCTTTGAACTGTTACCGTCTGGTCGACACTACAGAGCTCTGAGCACCAGAACGACCAGACACAGAAACAGTTTCTTCCCTCAGGCAATCCATCTCATGAACACTTGACATTAAACGCACAACACTATTATACATTATTTATTCATCACACATACTTATTTTTCATTTCAAATTTGCACATATCAGACCTTAACACACATAATTGTTCATATTATATATTGTGTTTTTGCTATTTTGTACATTGCCTATTTGTATATTATTAGTTAATTATCTGTGTCCTGTTGCTGTCATTCTGTTGTGGAGCTTCTGTCACTATAACACATTCCTTGTATGTGTAAACATGCCTGGCCAGTAAAGCTCATTCTCAAAAAAAACATGATTATCCATGCAGTACAACATACTGCAACTTATACACAGTAAATTAAAATGTTTAAAAATAATTTAATTTAATATGTATTTAGAAAGCATATAATAATATAAAAATACTATCGCACATAAAACTACTAAAATGAACTAAAATTTAAATGAAAATAAAAATGTACAAATTAAAGCTAATTAGAAATATTATTAAGTATGACAATGGTATATAAATAATACTAAAACAAAACTTCTACAAAACAGGTAATTGTAGACTCATCTTGAATAAATACTACATGTCGTTTTGATTCATGAATATTATCAAGTAATTCCAAAGGAACATCGATATCTTAAAATCACACTGATATAAATGCTGATACCTTCTGGATATAATTGTTCTTCTGGCACGGGTTTGTGTTTTCCAGTGCAGGTCTATTGATGAAAGCTGTTTTTCTTTGACAGTAGTGGAAACACTTTTCCTACTTGAGTTTACCCTCAGAGGTGTGGGACTATATATCATCCAGCACCTAGACAGAGCACAATCCATCAAACTGCTAATTAGAACATCTCAGGACCTTACAAACACACACACAGGTTTGTTTCACACTGAACATTGCTGAGACTGGCTGTAACACCAAATTCAACATTCACTACTCAATTGTGAGCACTATTTACTTGTGATAAAGTTATCCTAATGATGTTGTTTTGGGTGGTTGTCAAGACATTGCTATTCGGTTTCTAGAGTGTTCTGATCAATTTTAGCATGTTGATATCCAGTTTCCATCGTGTTCTGTGCAGTTTTAGTGTTTTGCTATCCAGTTACTAGCATGTTCTGTGCAGTTTTAGTTTGTAGCGTGTTATACGTAGATTTAACGGGTTGCTATCCAGTTTCTAGCATGCATAGTTTTAACGTGTTGCTATCAGATAGCATGTACTGCACATTTTTTGTGTGTCCTGAGCAGTTTTAATGTGTTGCTGCTATCCAGTTTTTAACTTGTTCTGTGCAGTTTTAGCGTGTTGCTATCCAATTTCTTGCTTGTTCTGTGCAGTTTTAGCGTGTTGCTATCCAATTTCTAGCTTGTTCTGTGCAGTTTTAGCGTGTTGCTATCCAATTTCTTGCTTGTTCTGTGCAGTTTTAGCATGTTGCTATCCAGTTTCTTGTTTTCTGTGCAGTTCTGTGTTTTAGCTGTTGCAGTTTTTAGCGTTTTTATCCAATTTCTAGCTTGTTCTGTGCAGTTTTAGCATGTTGCTATCCAATTTCTAGCTTGTTCTGTGCAGTTTTAGCATTTGCTATCCAGTTTCTAACATGTTCTGTGCAGTTTTAGCATGTTGCTATCCAGTTTCTAGCATGTTCTGTGCAGTTTTAGCATGTTGCTATTCAGTTTTTACTGTGTTCTGTGTAGTTTTAGCATGTTGCTATCCAGTTTCTAACGTATTTTGCGCAGTTTTAACGTGTTTCTATCCAGTTTCTAGTGTGTACTGCACACTTCCTGTGTCCTGAGCAGTTAATGTGTTGCTATCAAGTTTCTAGCATATTCTGTGCAGTTTTAGCGTGTTTCTCCAGTTTTTAGTTTGTACTGCACACTTTGTGTGTCCTGAGCATTTAGCATGTTGCCTTCTAGTTTCTAGAATGTTCTGTGCAGTTTTCATGCATGGCTTCATCACTCTGTCTCCTCTCCACCAGTAAGCTGGTGTGTGGTGGGCGTTCTGGCACAATATGGCTGACGTGGCATCATCCAGGTGGATGCTGCACACTGGTGGTGGATGAGGAGATTCCCCCTCACAATATAAAGCGCTTTGAGTGTCTAGAAAAGCGCTATATAAATGCAACTAATTATTATTATTACTGAGCAGTTTTAGCATGTTGCTATCCACTTTCGAGCATGTTCTGTGCATTTTTAGCGTGTTGCAGTTTCTAGTGTGTTCTGCAACATTTTATCGTGTTGCTATCAAGTTTCTAGCATGCTCTGTGCAGTTTTAGCATGTTGCTATAAATTCATTGTATACACAGCATTTATATGCCTTTTATTTAATGTAAATATATGGGATTTATGTATTTTATCATTTGCCAAGCAAGTACCTGAATGCACACAATGCACACGTATCTGCAAAAATCCTCATGATTTAATGAATCATTCATGTCTGTAACCAAAACACTGCAGGATGACTTACAGACTAAAGTTTAATACTTAAAGATTAGGGGTTTGGCAAGCCTGTTTTTCACAAAATAAGCAAGTGGAACAGAAGTTTAAAACAAAATTCAAAATAAAGCTAAATTCATTAATGTAAAAAAAATATTCCTGTTTAATGTGTGAAATATTACATACTTTATAAAGCTTGTGACTGACTTTCAAGAGATTGACTGAAGAGATGCATATGAATGAAACACCAGCAGAAGGACTATAGGGACCTTACAGAACACAATTATATTCATTCAGATATTTCTTTAAAAATGCATTAGTCACCGAATATATGTAATATGAGCTTGCCTGCAACACACAGGCTAAATGCATGATGACTGCAGTAGTTTAAGTATAGGGTATGTCCTTCAGAGCGAACGCCTGGTGATTCACTTTCTCCATCGCTCTGATCCTGACCAGGAACACTGGTGTTTATGGGCCTGCGGTCTACAAACTCACACAGGTTACACAATGTTTGTGTCTTTGCAAGGTTAGTGTTAGCCAAGCCTGACTTGTATCTGTTGTCAGTGCTGGGTAGTAACTGATTACATGTAATCTGGATTATGTAATCAGATTTAAAAAAAATCAAGTACTTGTAAATAGCAGTGCTATTATAGTTTACTAAAACCAAAACCAGTAAAACAATCTAATAAAATATTTGTTACAATTTCTTTTAAACTGAAATAAAAGATATATAAAAAAAAATAGTTAGTTGATTTTTTGTTAGATAATAGTTAGATTCAATAGATATTAAAAACACTAAAATAACACTGATAATTATATTACTACATTTTTAAATATTCATAATCAAACTACAGTTAAATATATATTGATTATATGATTACATATTCAAATAGTGGCTGTAAATTATTTGAAATTAAACTAATGATTATATGACATGAAATGTTTTATTGAGATTTTTTGTTTTACATTTTTAGTTCATTATTAGACTTTCATCAACTCTAAAACTCCCTGCAGTTTCTTCACGTCTTTCATGTCCTTGATAAAAATTAAATATATTTTTTCTTAACACTTTTACATGTTTTCTATATAGAATATATTTTCTGATATGAATATGGTCAAAGGTAATCTAAAAGTAATTATAGTAATCAGAATATATTACCGAAAATCTGTAATTTTAATAGATTATGGTAGTAACTACAATTTTCTTCAAACAAGTACAATGATTTGCAACTTATTCTTGCCCTGAACTGACGTATGAACATTTGTTTTGTTTTTGCATGCAATATTGGAAATTCAGTATTGGACAAATTCACAAATTAGAATGAATGCTGTTTTCAGGCAGAGGCAGAATGAAGTGTGTTTTAGTCTGTGTGGCCTTCAGTGTAAAACAAGGGCTCACCAACCTGCCCGCAACCAAATAATGTCAAAAAGCAATTAATATCTTAATACCACCATCAGCTGCTGTGGGGCCAAAGCCTCTCCACCTCTCTCGCTCTCTTTATTCCTCCATCAGGCCGTGGTTTCCCTGAGGTCCTGGTGGTCAGATGTGGTTTTCGGGGCAAGAGGACTTGGAGTGTGGGTCCTTCTCATTTCTAAAAAAAAAAAAAAAAAACAAGAAAGAGAGAGACTCATCTAATGCAATGCAGCTCTTTCTCAATCCATTAAACTAAGGACGGGTCAGGCTGGGTTAACACTAATAGTCTGGCTTGTGGACCCTCATTAGGATTAAGTGCATCTAAAACAAATGCAGTGCACTATTCTACATATACATTTTTTTTTTTTTTTTATTGTAAAATTAAGTTATGATCAAATGTTTTTTTTTTGCATTTAAAATAATATAGTGAAATGTAAGTACATATATAAGCATGTATAGTTATAGCAAAACAACACACACACACACACACACACACATATACAGTTTATAATATTTTTATAGTAATCTTTTATTTTACTGTATATTTCTTATTTAAAATTACTTATTTATTAATTAATTATTTAATTAATATTTTTAAACTAAATATTACAATATTTTTACTGTCAAATTATACTACAAATATAGTGCTATCTTACAGTGTAATATATGTTTCTGGAAAACTATGGTGCATATATATATATAGACACACACACACACACACACACACACACACACACACACACACACACACACACACACACACACACACACACACACACACACACACACACACACACACACACACACACACACACACACACACACACACACACACACACACACACACACACACACACACACACATTTTGAAACATTTAACAGAGTGTACATCACATGCTTTTATTAGAGGAATATTTTGTAAAATAAGTATTTATCAGAATATAAAACTGTCTGGAAAAACTATAGAAGACTTCTAGAAGAAAACATCTAACTCAACAATGAAAGAGACACATAGTTCTTTGCATGTAAAAATCACCAGAAAGACAAGAGAAACTCTGTTTTATACTTTCCTTGCGAACCACAAGTGCATCTGGAGGTGAAGCTTCATGCCTCTGCATGTATTCTTCCTCTTACAGTGACCTCTCGTTCTTCTGATTTCCTAGAAGAAGAGAATGAAAGGAGTGAGACACAGACACAGAGGGCGAGTGTGGTTCTCCTGAGTCCTGGTCACCCAGGCCCACACACCTCGCCTGTCTGGGCGGCACCGCGTGTGGAGTGAATGCTGAGTGTGTTGTGTGGTTTTGGACACCATTAGAAGAGATCTCCCCACCGGCACCAGTGTTTCAACACCACCTCACCTACTAAACCAACAGCCAATAACAGCTGAGTCAGACAAACCACCGGCCATGTGCTACTTTTAGCTTTATGTTTCTGTACGATCAGCACAGGCTGGCTCGCTCCACGCGAATTTCAATTACTGATGATTACTTGTAGACGCACAAGCTTTTTCCTTGGACAAATGCTTTTTGTTGGCTCAGTGGTCATTTGAGGTTACATTGCCAGGAATATAGAGTCTGAAAATGACTTTTATTTTTCATAAAACTATGCTGTAATGTAAAAAATTAAAATAAAATAAAAATTACAAAAGGTAAAATATGTAAAATCCTAAAATAAAGACCGGTTGATTGTTAACCACAAGCTACTTTACCATACATAGTGAAAATGTAGTATAATATTACAGTAAAATATTATTAAAACATAATATAATTAAATTCTTATATTGTACAAGAAAAAAATTATAATAATAATATATATATATATATATATATATATTTAACATTTACAGATAATTAAAGTTCAAGTTTTTTTATTAAAATATATTTATATCTTACAATAAAGTACCTAAAAGAAGGAATTTTGTTCAAGTTTAAATATTAACTTTTTGGTTAAGGCTTAATAAATTTCAATTAATCATTAAAAATCATACTTTTTTATTTTAACAGAAAACTAATATCAAATGTTAAAATAAAGACAGGTTAACTGCAAGTTACTTTAGCATATATGATATTTTTAACAAAACAATATTTAATTACATTTAATTAATATTAACTGTATCTAAGTTACTTTACCATGAAAAGGTATGGTTAGTAAAACAATAAATATAATTGTACTGTTAAATATTGTAAAAAAAAAAAAAATCAATGTATAAAGTGTAAACTAATACAATTCTAAAAAAAAACTATTATAGACAGTTTCAAATAAGTTGAAATAAAAACATTATTTCCGTGTAATCAGAGCCACTGCATGAATGCAAGAAAACATAACATTAATATAGTGCTGCAGGTACACCTGACAGTTTGAAACAGCCTCATTTTTAGCAGAAAACATTGCTTAATGAAAATGATTTAATGCATATTTACTCCACAAAGTTGAGTGACAAAGTGAAGTTGGCAAGCTGATGTGCAGGAGTCTGATGTTGGTGATCAGGCCTGTATCTCTCAGTGTGATTGATTTCCTCTCCCCCTCGCTGACGGCTCTGATAGGGAGCAGTCATAATTCTCTGCACTCAGAGATTAAATTCCTGTATCGCTGTCAGCTACATTAACTCACTTCCTGGATCTAAACCCTATTAGCGTAGCAGGCCTCGCTAGCATTAATAAATCAATGCTCCTGATGGCAGATGAAGATCCGGCGCTACTGTATGTGTCTCTCTCTCAGCGTTGGTGATGAAGGTGATGCGAATAACTCCAGTTATGTCTGATAGCATTACAATTATGAGTTATATCTGATAGCATTAAAATTCTAAAGACACTTACAAAACGGGTCAGAGCCGTTATTTGCAGATCATTTTACAAAATTCTCATTTTTGTAGACCATTATCTGATAAAATGCACTTAAAAAGTTTGCGATCAGAAAAACGATGAAAGCTGATCTCATGTTCCTCCTCGAGTGAAGGAAATCCTAAAGAAGAGCTGTGAAGCCTGTTCTGAATAAACCCGAACGCGGTCATCATTAACAGCACATTAATTATGCTGACCTGCATTTCACGTTTTATTGCTCTTCTAAGACCAACAATTCTACTGAAGCTTTTAAGCTACACCAGTCAAACTCCACTTGTGTTGTACAGTATCTTCAAATTGAGAACATACAAAATGAGATGAGATTAAATAAAAAGAGAAGATATAGGACAATAAATGAAAACAGAAGAAGGAAAAGACAAGACAAGAATGGATGAGATCAGAGAATTAAGAAAAGATGAGAAGAGCTGAGATGAGACGACGAGATGAGAAGAGGAAGAAAGGAACACAAGAAGAGATGTGATAAGATATAAAAGAAAATAAAACATAAATGAAATAAGAAGATAAAAGAAGTGATTCAAATTGACATCTATAGAAAATTGTGTTTCTGTTATATATTTCTGAATATTTAATTCAATTAGCTTTTCTAGACCAAGGTGAAAGCAGTGCATTTTGAATGAACTTTTATTTGTATATTTTCAGTTTTCATTTAAATTTTAGTAATTGTTATATTGTCACGAATCCGGTTCGTGGCCTTCAGTCCGACTGCCACAAGAGGTCGCATCTCCATCACATTGACTCTCACACCACACATCACACTGGACTGCATTTCCCATCATCCATTGCACTGATCACACAGCTGTCACCAATCACACGCTCACCTGAAAGCTATCACACACGCACTATATTAGACCCATTCAGATCATTCTCAAACTGCAGAGTAACTGCAGAGCGTTTATTGCTCTCTGTTCCGGAGCACATTTTAGAGTGGTCTTTTATTGTGGCCAGCCTAAGGCACACCTGTGCAATAATCATGCTGTCTAATCAGTATCTTGATATGCCACACCTGTGAGGTGGATGGATTATCTCGGCAAAGGAGAAGTGCTCACTGAACACAGATTCAGACAGATTTTGAACAATATTTGAGAGAAATAGGCCTTTTGTGTACATAGAGAAAGTCTTAGATCTTTGAGTTCAGCTCATGAAAAATGGGGCAAAAACAAAAGTGTTGTGTTTATAATTTTGTTCAGTGTATATAAATGAAGGTTCCATGAATGTTAAAGGCTCTTCATGGAATCACATATGCCAATAAAGAACCTTTCCTTTTAAAAGGAAAGAGAAGAGATTATTCTTTCTACAGCTCAGCATCAAACTGAGTAAATCATGAGATTTCCAACCTCAAGAAGCCAAAGAGCAATCAAATGCCATCGCCATGATCACTGATCCTTTGAGACTCAGATGTATTTCTGAAGACCTCATCTACTGTTCAGCAACATTCGGCTGGCTTCATTACAGCCATTGTTCTCCAGCGTTTCCACTGATACAGACAGTCACAGGACTTTAGGTTTATTTCTGTTGATTGTAGTCTTTTTCCACTGGTTTTGCTTCGTAAGAAACCGGTTTAGGTTTTGATTGCGAGCGCCATCCTCTAACTGCCAACGGTTCATTTAGCCCATCTCAGCAACGAGATAGTTGAATGAGGCCTTGATTTCTTTTTCACAAACGGTGGCGGTTTGCATTATGACACCAGCGTGCTGGTACAAACTCCAGCAGAAATCTTTCCATATGGATCAGTTTGTGTTCAGACAGACACAGAGAGAGAAATGTGCAGCTTAGCTATTGTCCATAGCCACTAAACGTGTCCATGTGGCGATTCTGCTCAGCGTCAGAGATAAACGTCCTCCAAGTCTGTTGCTCATCCTTCTTCTGTCACTGACAGAAGATCCAGAAAGACCCATTTTTCTGGTGCAGTCTCACCGCAAGACTCTGGAACAAACTCACGGCACATACACAAGAACCTTTGGCACACGAGAGAAGAGAAAGCCTGATCAAAACACACTTCCACAGTCTCAAACTCATCTTCTAGGAAATGCATGTGGTGTGAATTTGATCAAAAGCACTGGGTTTTTTCTGTTGGTGAGGGCATACATGTCAGTGATGTGAAAAACACGTTAGAGCTGTTAAATCTGGAGTAAAACAGCTTCTGGAGACGATTACACCGTCGATACGAACCAGCTGCGGCTCTGGCAGAGTTCTGATGAGGCCGCTCACACTGGGTATATCAGAAATCAAACCAGAGATGACTGGAGCACAAAGAGGAAAATCCAGAAACAATGAAGGAATAATTGTGAAATGATTTCAAACATTTATCACGGCACTTTTTAATCCACACCAGCAACCTGCCAAAGTGAGACACTCCATCTCTGCCTGGGCTTGTGCTGTTCTTGCAATTCAGAAACTTTGTTTTGCTGCTCTTCTCAGTGGCGTTTTATTAACATTAAAGGCACAATGGTAGTGTTTTATTTTTTATACCTTCACTTACTCACTCAAAAGTTGTTTTAAACCTGAATGAGTTTCATAAATGCTATTTTGAAGAATATGGGAAACCAAACAGTTGCTGGTCAACAGTTTTTTTCCTGTTAAAGTCAATGTGGACCAGCAAATGTTTGGCTAACCAGATTCTTCAAAATATCAGCACAATAAATAAATTAATACAGGTTTGGGACAACATGTGAGTGAATAAATAATGACAGAAATTAAATGTTATGGTGAACTATCCCTTTAATTACAGTCGGCAGCATGTTTAGTACTGTCCCTTTAAGGGAAGTCATGGCCTAATGGTAGAGAGTCGGACTAATAATCGAAAGGTTGCGAGTTCAAGTCTCGGTCCGGCAGGGATTGTCGGTGGGGGGAGTGAATGTACAGCGCTCTCTCCACCTTCAATACCACGACGAGGTGCCCTTGAGCAAGGCACCGAACCCCAACTGCTCCCCGGGTGCCGCAGCATATATAGTTGCCCACTGTTCCGGGTGTGTGTTCACGGTGTGTGTGTGTGTGTGTGTGTGTTGTGTGTGTGTGTGGTGTGTGTGTGTGCACTTTGGATGGGTCAAATGCAGAGCACAAATTCCGAGTATGGGTCACCACACTTGGTCATATGTCACGTCACTTTCACTTGGCCACATAAATGTGTCTGCACAAAACAGATATAAATCTGATCTTCAATTTCCATGCAATATGCAAATTTAACAGAGTTCAAATTTTGAAATCAACAGATATGCGCTGCATTTTATTAATCATCAGCTAATTTCAAGATCAAAGACTGTAACAGCAGAGAGAGTGGCATCAGCACTAGAGAGATGAGTTAGTCTTACTACTTTTACTGAAGATGATTGTGTGTTGAGCATCTTCACGATTCTAAGTATCGTGTATTCTAAGGCCAACAATTCACTAAACATGTTTTTTTTTATTGGTCTTATGAAGTATTCTAATTTGTTGAGATAGTGAATTGGTGGGTTTTTGTTAAATGTGAGCCAAAATCATCACAATTAAAAGAACCAAAGACTTAAACTACTTCAGTCTGTGTGCATTGAATTTATTTAATACACGAGTTTCACAATTTGAGTTGAATTACTGAAATAAATGAACTTTTCCACGACATTCTAATTTATTGAGATGCACCTGTACTGTCCTCATGGTCAGAGTGTGTTGCTCTGTCCAAAACTGAAGGCCTCTGCTTTTCTGTTGTTGTTGTTTTTCAGCATGAAGGCATCTCCTAAGGAAAGAAGAAAAAATACAAGTGAGGCTTAGACATAGTTAATATTTAATGACTGCAATGCCTATTTCTTATTTGAAATGGAATTACAGATTTAAAAAAGGTTAAACGACCGAATCTAACCTTCCATCAATCCATCCATCTATTTTATAAATGGAGTTTTAGATCACAGGACTTTTTTAAATTTCAAAATTATGAAACTTTTTGATGTAAATATCCTATTAATATTATAAGAGCATCGCAGGAGACATTATAAAATAAAAACATTCGCCACCACAAAAATAATCTGTGAGAATATTCTTTAATATCCACCAAAATCAGTGTGTGAGAATGTGTTGTCTGCGTGATCTCTGAAATATTAATGCGCAGAGTGTGGCGTTTCTGTGGTGTTCTGTAGGGCCTCATATCATAAGCACTCTCTGAACACTTCATTTTCCATTATAGCCTGTCGTTTAGTGCGACGCCTGAATGGACAGTTGGATTTATTTCCCCTGTTGTCCCTGTAGAGATCCTCATAAACACTGACTCAATGCTGTTGGTAGATCCACTAAAACTTATAAAGAAGAACTGTTGGCAAATTTACGCTGACAAATCTCAGTCACATTAATAATTTAAATACATTTTCCATACCCTGTTACTTTAAAAAATGTAACCACACAACCCATCTCTAAAAACTCATCCTATAAAGTCATGCCAGCCAGTCCAGCAAATCTTAACGTGCAAAATGCCAACAATTATATCAGTGATCTCTGTCAGAATTATAATTTTGATAAAAACTATTTTTATCTAACTAATTTAAACGATTTTTGATCAAATAAAATAAAATACTCAATTTCATAAATAAAAGTACAATTTCATGTAATGGCTACATTTAACTAAATAAAATGGGATAAATTGTAAAAAAAAAAAATGTAATGTTTAATTTGCTTTACATTTTTTTTACTATTAATTTCAGACCTAATCACAGCCCACTGGACAGATTGTATTGAAGCTTAAAACCTGTTTTACCACATGCACTTTTCAAAAATATGCCTGTTATGCAGAATAAAAATTTGAGCTCAGTAAAAAAAAACTGATCAAAATGATGAGAAATTCAATTAAAAAAGATAATTTTTCCTTTTTTATATCATTAATCTCTCTAGATAGATATAAATCATTCAATTATGAAACCGTTTCTTAATCAGTTCTCATAAGATTTGGAAAAATGATGAAGTAAACCTGATACTTCAACCAAAAAGAGACCCAAGACTCTTGACACTGGGTTCTCTAAAACTTCAAACAGAAGATGAGGGTCAAAGTCATTAAATGTTTTAATTAGCAGCTGCTGGTGGTTATGGTGTTTGTTTGCACCCGCAAACTACAAAAGACGTGCACTTCACGGGGGAAACAGGGAAAATGAGAGAGGAGGGGCGATGTCTGAGACCCCGAGGTCAAACGGTAGCATCCTTCCACCAAGTCCACATCACTTTAGAAACATTAACTTCACGTCGCACCTGCCTCTTCAGCCAGACGCTCATCTATCAAAACGGCTTCAGAGAGAAATATATTGGCACCAGACCCTGCTAATCAATGCCATTACCACTACACCCTTTCCGAAACCCGGAGAGGGTCATCTGCGGTGTCACGCGGCGGTCAGACCGCGCTCGGAAAATGAGGCCAGGCTCAAGTTCAAGGTCAGGGGTCAAAGGTCAACCTTCCAGGGAAATGGGCCCAGCTGTGCAGGGATGTGTGAGTGTACGGGCTGGACGTCAGGTCCGTCTGGACGGGTGGACCAGTCACGACCCCTGCCTTTGTGCTTGTATTGGTGAGTGGCGGTTTCCTTATGGTCTTGTGGTCAGACGCAGGGCTCTGCCAAGCTGCTAGAGAAATGAGAGACGCCTTTCGGTTTAAAATAGTGGACAAAGGTCAAAAAGAAGGCAAATTACAGAGTTCACGTCATGGATAAAAGTCTGGTAGCCATATGAGGAGGTCAGGATACTGTACTGATCAGAAGCCTTTTATGATCAACAAACAATTATCATATTACGAAAGTCTCTAGTCGATATCTGGATAAATTGTAGTGCATTTTGGAGTTGATTCTACTCCAGCACTGCCCACTTAGAAAAGACTGCCTGACTGACATATGAAGTGACCAATCAGAGCTCATTCGTTTTACATGCCATTAGGGGTCGGGACATTTTAAATTGAATTGAAAATGTTTGAAGAAATGAAGCTACTAGCGTGCATTTGGGAACGGAGCATGCACTAATACACTTTTGTATAATTTCCAACGTTTTTATGGAATTTTCATTAGTATGCCAAAATAAAAGTTCAAGTTAAAAGCTCGAGGGTTTGAACATTTGAAAGTGAAGAATTCAAACATAAATCTTAGTATTGTAACTTGTAGTATAAAATAAAATTGTTATTAGAATTATATTATGAAATATTAAAAAATTATTATATACAGTCATAATTTAAACCGTAACATGTATCATATTAATATCTTAATATTATTATCTTATATTATCATTAGAGTAAAAGCTATATATTTGTAATTATATATTAATTATTGAATTATAATAAAATAATGATAATGAATTAACTCCCTGAAATGTAAATATTATTTAATAATAATAAATATGAATTACTATTACAGTTTTTGCTGTTAAAATATTAAAATTATATTATTATTTAACTATATTAATATATATTATATTAAATCATATATTAATATTTAATATTAAATTGAATATTTCAAATCTAATATTACATAATTGCTACTGAAATGTAAATAATAAGAATAATTGTACTGTTTAAATATCAATCATATTTGAATGTTTAATATATTAAACATGTTGAATATATTTATTAATATTTCAACATTTATCTATTTAGCATGTCATGTGTCCATTAACCAACATCCGAGAATCACAAACATTATTGAAATATTGGTAACACTTTCATAAGTTGCATTAGTTGACATTAGTTAACATGAACTAAGAATGAACAATACTTCCACAGCATTTATTAATCTTAGTTCATGTTAATTTCAGCGTTTACTAATGCATTATTAAAATCACAAGTTGTTTGTTAACATGAATGCACTGTGAACTAACATAAATAAACAATGAACAACTGTATTTTCATGAACTAAAATTAACAAAGATTAATAAATAGTGTAATAAATGTATTGTTCATTGTTTGTTCATGTTAGTTAATATATTAACGAATGTTAAGAAAATGACACCTTATTGTAAAGTGTTACCAAAATATTATTTGGAAATATTAGGAGGTGCTATTTTACATCTAAGGGGTTCAGGTAACAAAAAATGTCAATCTATGCACAAACCTTACAAACTTCAATAGTCACTGTAGTCCTTCCTTGTCAAAACACAAGTTTATTACCTGGTGAACTTCTCAAATCTGTGCACTTCCTGAAACGAAGACACTTTGCATGCAACAGTCCCATTCCCCGATCGGACTAGAGCAGACCACCGGGATCTGGCAGCGATGTCCCGCATGCTGTCCGGTCGTGGGCAGGAGTAGTGCCAATAGAAGAAGCTGTTGATACAGGGTGGATAGTAAGTTAAATATTTCCATTCTAAAGTGTTACACTGGGAAAATGAGAGCACGCTCCGGTCAGATCCCAGCCAATAACACAAGAGAGGAGAACAAACGCCAGACAATTCTCTCCAGATGTGTATATGTGCGCTGAGAGGAAGACACTTTCTTCTTTTTGTGTGAGGAATTATACAATTATATACGGTTCACTTTTAGTTCTGGTCTTTAAAAGTTGGGAATTATTCTTGTATTTCAGAAAAGACAGATGAAGGGGAACATACGAAACATTTTACGTTATGAAAATACCATGCACAGAGGTTTTTTCATGATGTTGTTTCACTATACATCACAAATATGTAGTGAATATTGAATAAACATCTAGCACTACTTGGGACTGCAAACCAGAATAGAAACAGTGTTTGTACTGTAATATTGACACTCACTAGGTAGTGTGTACTGTCACAGCATAAGAACGTCTGACCTTTGAACTCTGTGCATGACCATTGAGCTTCACAGATACGGACCTGCTCTCTCACAGGCTGCTGATGTCAATCAAGACCTCTTAAGAGCAAACTGTGATCGGTCACAAGTCATATTTCCTGTGCTAAGAGCTTAAATTAACATTTTTGACATACAGATCCAACAATTTTAAGGAAAGTTCCAGATTCAATACGAGTCAAGGCACTATAAACAGCATTTGTAGCATGATGTAGATTATCACAATAAATATTATATACACTCTTTAAAAAGTTTTTGAAACAAATCTCTTCTGTGCACCAAGGCTGCATTTATTTGTTCAAAAATACAGTAAAAGCAGCAACGTTGTGAAATATTATTAGAACTTAAAAGAACCAGTTTCTATTTGAATATACACTCACTGACCACTTTATTAGGTACACCTTGCTAGTACCGGGTTGGACCCCCTTTTGCCTTCAAACTGCCTTAATTTTTCGTGATATAGAGTCAACAAGGTGTTGGAAGATTTTGGTCCATATTGACATGATAGCATCACGCAGTTGCTGCAGATTTGTCGGCTGCACATCCATGATGTGAATCTCCCGTTCCACCACATCCCAAAGGTGCTCTATTGGATTGACAAATAAATAAAAAAATCAGATCTGGTGACTGTGGAGGCCATTTGAGTAAAGTGAACTCATTGTCATGTTCAAGAAACCAGTCTGAGATGATTTGAGCTTTGTGACATGGTGCATTATCCTGCTGGAAGTAGCATCAGAAGATGGGTACACTGTAGTCATAAAGGGATGGACATGGTCAGCAACAATACTCAGGTAGACTGTGGTGTTTAAAACGATGCTCAATTGGTACTAAGTGGCCCAAAGTGTGCCAAGAAAATATCCCCCACACCATTACACCACCACCACCAGCCTGAACCGTTGAGACAAGGCAGGATGATCCATGCTTTCATGTTCTTTACGCCAAATTCTGACCCTACCATCTGAATGTCGCAGCAGAAATCAAGACTCATCAGACCAGGCAACGTTTTTCCAATCTTCTATTGTCCAATTTTGGTGATCTGTGTGAATTGTATCCTCCGTGTCCTGTTCTTAGCTGACAGGAGCGGCACCCGGTGTGGTCTTCTGCTGCTGGAGCCCATCTGCTTCAGGGTTCGACGTGTTGTGTGTTCAGAGATGGTATTCTGCATACCTTGGTTGTAACGAGTGGTTATTTGAGTTACTGTTGTCTTTCTATCATCTCTAACCAGTCTGCCCATTCTCTCTGACCTCTGACATCAACAAGGCATTTTCGTCCACACAACTGCCGCTCACTGGATATTTTCTCTTTTTCAGACCATTCTCTGTAAACCCTAGAGATGGTTGTGCGTGAAAATCCCAGTAGATCAGCAGTTTTTGAAATACTCAGACCAGCCCGTCTGGCACCAACAACCATTCCACGTTCAAAGTCACTTAAATCCCCTTTCTTCCCCATTCTGATGCTCGGTTTGAACTTCAGCAAGTCGTCTTCACCACATCTAGATGCCTAAATGCATTGAGTTGCTGCCATGTGATTGGCTGATTAGCAATTTGTGTTACCAAGCAATTGAACAGGTGTACCTAATAAAGTGGCCGGTGAGTGTATATTAAAATGTAATTTATTCCTGTGATGCAAAGCTGTGTTTTCAGCATCACTTCTCCAGTCTTCAGTGTCACATGATCCTTCAGAAATCATTCTAATATGCAGATTTGCTGCTCATGAAACATTTCTTATTATTAGCAATTTTGAAAAGAGTTGTGCTGCTTAACATTTTTGCAGAAACCGTGATTAATTAGTTTTTTCAGGATTCTTTAATAAATGGAAAGTTCAAAAGAACAGCATTTATTTGAAATAAAAAGTTTTTTTGCAATAATATAAATGTCTTTACTGTCACTTTTGATCAATTTCGAGTACCCGTGGCTCGCTGAATAAAAGCACTATTTTCTCACTGACCACAAACGTTAGAGCAGCAGTTTATATCAGAGCATGTTTGCAGAGTTCATAATAGCGGCAGCAACCACATATACAACAGAGAGAGAAAAGAAAGAGAAAGCCAGGGAAAATCTGACATGGAAACACCACAGAGAGACTAAGAGTGATAGAACATGAAGGGGAAGAAGGAACATAAACAGAGAAAGAGAGAAGGAAAGAGGTAGACCACAGATCTTCTAGTCTGGGCCTCTAATGTCTCCACAAGCCCTGATGCTTTACACCAGTGTAAACGTACTCTGGAAGCACAGCACGTGAGAAAATCAGCAGCTAAAGAGAGTTTTTCATCTTAAAAAACAAAACTAGATGGGGAAGGCAATAATTACCAGGCTTGGTTTCATTATTTGTGTTATAATGGAAGTCTAAAATTTCACCTTTCTTCCAAACGTCTACACCATTATGTAAATGATCTTCAATGGCGGGGTCACCGCTCAGTCTTCCACAGACCACCTTTGTCTCCGTTTTTGGACCGCATGAAACCCGACAAGAATTACAAGCTTTCCTTCCCTCTTTTTAACATTCCTTGTCACTTTGGGTTTTCACCTCTCCTTTCCTCTCCGCAGACCATTTCTGTCAAAGAAAGAAGCGGTTCACTCTTAGCGACAACATAGAGGCGAATCCAAACCTATAATCTTCTAGAAAGCCTATCATTCAAACCAAAGCTATATCCTCAGAAAACCCTCAAGTCCTTTGCCATACTTTGCCATTCGTAAGTGCAATCCGCCGCCGGATATTGCGGATCTGACTTCCTGTTCATGTGACCGTAAGCAGGAAGTCAGTAGTGCTGATGAAGGTGCCAGACGGGTTTGGCTGCCTTCGGTTCTTCACATAAGTGCTGCTGATATTGTTCCTCTCGGTCACCACGGTCTGATTGAACAACATGCACTAAACACAGTATAATTACAGGATCCGCTCTGGTGGCACAGATTCCCTCAGGCAGCCAGTTTACACAGGAGAGATGCTGTTGTTTATTTTTGTGAATATGAAGGACACTGATGCGTTGGCTTGGATTGAAGTTAAGTGGAAGCGGTTGAAGTTTTTACTGCAGGTGGAAGTGGATGTGATCTACCTCCTGTTTGCTCCATGGTTTATTTTCTGTGTTTTGGAACTGAAACGTCTCCATTTCTGTGCATATATCTGATATCACAACTGTGTGTTTCACTCTTGGCCAGAGGATCATATAAACTAAAGCATGGATATGTGCTGTTAGGTGATTGATAATACGTAGCTTATGTAGTTGTTAGTTGATGCTTAAGTGGTTGCTAGGCTATTGCTTAATTTCTGGGGCAAAATTTGTTATGCTAATAACACTATGCGTAAATAACATGATAAAATACATGAATATTGGCTAAAAGAAAAGACAATGTTATTTTAATGATTTTAATGCTATATGGTACCGAATAAAGTATAAGTTGGACTGTATTTATATTTTACATTTCTCTTGATTTTCTGCAAACGATAGATTTTTGTCAAAAGTATGATTTTTTTTATTATAATGTGGTGTTGCTTAATTTGATATCAACAGTAAAATATAACATTGCATATATAACAAATATTTGATATACACTACCAGACAGTTTTGTAATGGTTTTGAAAGAAGTCTCTAATGCTTGTGGAGGCTGCATTTATTTGTTCAAAAGTACAGTAAGAACAGTAAAATTGTGAAATATTATTACAATTCAAAATAACAGTTTTCTATGTGAATACATTTAAAACTAGAATTTATTCCTGTGATGTAAAAGCTGATTTTCAGCAGCAGCTATTACTCCATTCTTCAGTGTCAAATGATCCTTTAGAAATTGGCACTCGAGACACATTTTATTATCAATGTTGAAAACAGTTTTTGTTTCTTAATATATTTTGTGGAAATACATTTTTTCATGATGCTTTGATAAAAATAAAGTTCCAAAGAACAATATTTATTTATCTTTTGGTAATTTTTTTAAAGGCATCATTGCTGAATAAATGTACAGTTGTAATGTAAATATTTCTGTGTGTTCTTATGAAATGCTACAATATTTTGACATGTTATTCGCTGACTTTAAGTAATGCCCTGACTATTTTCCCTCATTAATTGTCCGTAGAGAATATCCGTACAGACTTCAGCACATCTGAACACACAAGTGAAGTGTTGTACTGTCCTGGTTTTCCCGTCTCTTGTGGTCTGGTGCTCAGATCCAGCAGCTTATGGACTGTGGAAGAAATCTGGCCTATCAAAGTCTTTGTGATAAAGATCTCTGGAAGCTTCAGCTAGTAAACAGCACCATAAAAGTGGTTTTTGGGGTGGAGCGCGAGATAGAAACTTGAAGCGGTGCCCATCACCAATGAAGCCGCAACCTCTTCAACAGCTCTCCCCTCCAGTCTCACTCACTATTTACTGTTCACTGTTTTCCTTTCCTTTCATTCCCGTTGCACATCAATTTTTACACTACCGGATTAGAGGTGGGAATCCTCTAATAAATAAATAGCATGTGGTTAAAAGCCAGTCAGTCGTTGTAAGGAAGTCATCCATGATGCCTGAACTAGGCGCAACAGCACTTACATAATGCCATGAAGAAACCTCAAGGCCTCTGTCGGTGGTATTGAGCTCTCCGCAGTCCTGCCAGGACATTGAGCGGTTTCATACTGGGCTGACAGAAATATACTGGCAGCTTCATGAAGCCAGACTCAATCACGCCCCCTAGTGTTTGCCTGTAATATTTATTTAATGTTTCATTAAAAGTGACGTGACATACAGCCAAGTATGGTGACCCATACTCAGAATTTGTGCTCTGCATTTACCCATCCAACGTGCACACACACAGCAGTGAACACACACACACACACACCGTGAACACACACCCGGAGCAGTGGGCAGCGTGCTGCGGCGCCCAGGGAGCAGTTTGGGGTTCAGTGCCTTGCTCAAGGGCACCTCGTCGTGGTATTGAAGGTGGAGAGAGAGCGCTGTACATTTACTCCCCCCACCGACAATTCCTTCCGGACTGAGACTTGAACGTGCAACCTTTCAATTACGAGTCCGAACTCTCTAACCATTAGGCCACGACTTCCATTTAATAAAAAACAGATACAATAAACAGATGAAACTGAAATAGCAGTCATTCCATGCATGTACCATAGTGCTTGTAGCCAAAGCTAATTTGCAACACTAAATACACAAATGCTTTTAGATTGCAGTTCTCATCAGATGAAAAATGTGCATGTGATTTATTAATTTGCATATGGACTGGAGTAGCCAACCTACAGTGAACTAACAAAAAGTTGTCAGGCGTTTTGCACAAACGAGAATCACTAGCATTTTCTCCAGAAAATGTTCACATCTAGTTGGATTTGTTTTGACATCCCGCTTGAATTAAATTCTTTATTTAATTAGATTTTGCAGACTTAAAAGTAGATTTGTTTTCTGTTTGTTTGCTCCGATTTTATTCTCTCCCTCAAAATCTAATTCTGAAATGTCACGCAAATTAAACACAGAGCGAAAAATATTGTGCAGAAATTAAAGTATTTGTGGAAAGAGTTTTATAGAAATCTCAGGAAGGTTTGATGTTTGAGGCCATCTTGCCATAATTAGAGGCTGTCATTGCATCCGCCGCAAATAATACCGGGAGCACTTTATTAATTCCTGTCTTTTTCCACTCATCTTTTCTTATTTAAAGAAGCAATTCAACCCTTTCACCGTCATACGCATGTGTTATTTCCAGCATCATGTTATGGTTTGGTGACTATGATGGTGATTTAGACTTTGTAGTATTAAATTATATGAAATAATGAGAGGAAATTGAAATGGAAGATCAAATCTTGGTGTTAAAACACTGCAGAGTCAAATTATAAATACAGAAACACATGGACTACATTTGACCAAGACCCTTGACAAATTAATTCTCTGAAGCACTCCGATCCAATAGTACACTGTGTGTACTGACTAATATATTGCACATTGTCATCTGTATAAGTATGTACTGTCTATATGTAAATTGTTTCTGCACTGTCTGGAGCACGCTCTCAAGAATTTCACTCACCAAGGCACATGTGCTGTGGTGATGTGACAATAAAAGTGATTTGATTCAAGTCTCTGTACTTTACATGAATTAGTCATTCATTATTTCATAAAATGTCTTAATTTGCTGCCAGGGCATTAGTAAGCACTAGAAATGAAACTAGCACATTTTAATTTTTACACACATTCCCACAGAGCTCAATATTCAGTAAATATTCTGCGAATGGAACTAAGTGGTAAAATACATCTTGATTCAATGGCATCACATCAAGTTCATGATTTAAAAAAGACCATTCTGAGGAAAACTACAAAATAAAAACACGAAAGTGACCATCCAAAATGATCACACATTGCCATGCGGCATGCAATCAACCAGTATCAACAGAAAAATCAATAAAATGCACACATAGTTCTTGTATTGCATTATAATTTCAAAACTCAAAATCATTTTATCATAGAAAAATCTGACAACGGCCTTTTTAAAGTTTCTTGTATTAACAACTAGCGTTTCCAACACAAATGCAGAGCAGAAGAGAAGGCATGAGGACACAGTTAACTCCAACATTTGAGTAAAGGGTGTTACCTTTGGTCAAACTCTGAACCCTTTTTAGGCGACTTCACGTGCAGTTTTGAGTCGTTATGGATCGTTTAGTTCAGTGATACTCAAATCTGGCTCGCGAGATCCACTTTCCTGCAGAGTTTAGCTCCAACCCTGATCAAACTCACCTACCTGTGATGTTCTAATGATCCTGAAGACACTGATTAGCATGCTCAGGTGTGTTTGATTAGGGTTAGAGCTAAACTCTGCAGGAAAGTGGATCTCACGAGCCAGATTTCAGTATCCCTGGTTTAGTTCCACAATATAGTCTAAATACAGGTGTTCCTGTGGCTCAGTGGTAGAGCATTGCGTTAGCAGCGCAAAAGGTTGTGGGTTTGATTCCTAGGAACACACATACTGACAAAATAAAAATGTATAGCCTGAATGCACTGTAAGTCGCTTTGGATAAAAGCGTCTGATAAATGTAAATACACAAAAATCCCCATTATCATTTTTCCATCACTGTCCTGTGCTTAGACAAAACAACTGATTCATGCATTATTTATAGCATTCCTGACAAAAATACAATGCTTTTATATACGTCTTTATTTCTTGTCTCAAACTTATTGATATTAAATGAATAAACGTTTAAATTCAACATCTTGGTACTATAAGTGTTCATCCTTTTAAACAATGCTGTGCATGAACATTTTAGTTACCTTCAACTGTAAGGCTGTTTCTGTCTCAGGCAATAACGAGATGTCATACCTTGTGCATCTGCACTGAAAGACAAAAACATATTCATATTTAAGACTTAAAGGAATAGTTCACCCAAAAATGAAAATTCTGTCATTTACTCACCCCAAACCTGTATGAATGTCTTTATTCTGCTGAACACAAAGGAAGATATTCTGAAGAATGTGGGAAACAGAGCAGTTCTGGGGCACCATTGACTTCCATAGTATTTATTTTCTCCTACTATGGAAGTCAATGGTGCCCCAAAACAGCCTGATTACAAACTTTCTTCAGAATATCTTCCTTTGTGTTCAGCAGAACAAAGACATTCATACAGGTTTGGACCTACTTGAGTTGAGGGTGAGTAAATGATGACAGAATTTTCATTTTTTTGGGTGAACAACGCCTTTAAAGGAGCAGAGTCCCTTAAATAAATCGTCTGCAAAACTCTTCATGTGTAAGTCACTTTCCAATGGATCGTCATCTAACAGCTTGACATGCTCAGCAAAGACCAACTCTTTCAGATGTGATGCATTTACTTCAAAAGGCTCTAAAATATACCAGGAACAAATGAAACTCAGCCTGTCAAATTTGTGTTATTTTTACAAATTTATGGAGAGGAATCATGCTCTTTTTGTAACTTATTCCATTTGTATTAACAGTCTTGGCCTGATGTACTTCCCTTACATCTGTTCAGTACTTACACTGAAATCAAGGACATGTTTGTTATTTCCCATAATGCCCTCTTCAAGCTGGATGAATGATAATGAAAAGCAATACTGAGCTGGTGGGTTTTTAAACCGTGTTTTGCATCAAATCTTGTTGAGTGTTCACAAATTCAAGGAACACTAGACTTAACAATGCATTTACTGTATATATTCATCAAGGATGCATTTAATTGATCAAAAGTGACAGTAAAGACATCAATACTGCTACAAAAGATGTCTATAAATGTACCAAGGTTTCAACAAAAATATGAAGCGGTACAACTGTTCTCAACATTAATAATAAAAATGTTTCTTGAGCAGCAAATTAGCATATTAGTATGATTTATGAATCTTGTGACACTGAAGACTGGAGTAATGATGCTGAAAATTCAGCTTTGCATCACATTTGCAGGATTAAATTACATTTCAATATGTATTTAAATAGAAAACTGTTATTTTGAATGGCAATAATATTCAACAATGTTACTGTTTTTACTGTATTTTTGACCAAATAAATAAAGCCTTGGTAAGCATACGACACTTCTTTAAAATTTAACTGACCCAAAGCCCAAATATATCCACCTAAAGTTAATTTGGAATGTTTTTTTAATTCAAAACTAATCCTTTTTTCCACTCTTCGCCCAATAAAAACAAGGATTCTTATTCAACTCTTGCACCAGTCCTATCCTCTTATGCGTAAATAGTAATGACATCTCTCGTCATCACAGCGTGCACAACGGATGCGCTTGATTAAAAGCATATCATTTGATTTTTTCAGCAGAGTCGTTTTCAATTTCCTGTGAATTAAGTTCAGATTAAAATATGCCAAATAAATGTTTCACATACACATGCATATATTCAGAAGGCATGACAGAAAGTTCATTGATAAATATGTAAATATGAGGGGAAAACTCACTGTTAGCGATGTGAAGGGTGTGTTACAGTCAATCAGGAACTCTTCAGCAGCAAGTCAATGGGAATATCAATTGAATAGCTTTTATTTTCAAGAATTCTTTCTGTATTAGAATCAATTTTAAGGGAATCTCAATCTTTAAAGATGTTGTGCTTAAAGATGAGGGGGAGCGAGAGTTACAGGAACACAGGCATGTTGAGGTTTCAGGTCACCCATACAGAAATAGAGTTGTTTATTTCAGTCGGCAGCTCCGGATTTCTGGTTTGCACGTGTAAATTACATGTCGCCAACATTAAATATTAAACCTAATCAGTGCTTAATTATTGATGCCATTGCTTTTTATACAGGAGTGCCATTGGTACTTGAGACATCCAGCAAAGAGGCTTTCTGCATTACTGTATTTTTGAGGTTAAGGTCTCTGGCCACGATTCCCACTCACTTCTCTTTGGTTTTCTTGATTGATGAACACAGGAAGTCTGTAAAAGAGAGAGAAGGAATGGAGAACTAGATCAGGTTGGGCAGTTATGACTGCTCAGAGGAGCTCACAGGACGACTAAGTGCCAGAGTAAACCACAACTGAGTGTGTGTGTGTGTGTGTGTGTGTGTGTGTGTGTGTGTGTGTGTGTGTGTGTGTGTGTGTGTGTGTGTGTGTGTGTGTGTGTGTGTGTGTGTGTGTGTGTGTGTGTGTGTGTGTGTGTGTGTGTGTGTTAAGATGGTTCACTCTGGACCTGAGCATCTGTAACGATCGCACAGGAGTGGTTGGTGATGGAGAAGACGGTTACCCACAATGCTCTGCAGTGGCTCAGGTGGAGATGTCTACACTGTGTCCCTGCCTGGATCAAGACAGTGCTTGATGTTAATCAATAAACTCAAATATTCTAATATTAGCAAGGCAGAAACAGACACAGGTTCAGCCTGAGGTCTGCAAAACTGTTATTTCGTTCAAAAGCATGAGAAGAGAAAGAGCTAAATTGTTCAATTGGTTATTAGTGGTGTTTGCTAAGGCTACAGACCTGAATACATAAAACCGTGCATTTTTTTTAAGTTTGATTATTTGAGATACCTTAAACTCTTCCTATCTAGCTTGTACTAATCTGATCAATGCCAGAAGCTTTGTATTACGAGCGCGTCCTGTGTTTATTTGCCTCTTTATGATGAATTGCTTATTGTATTCATCAATTGTAAGTTGCTTTAGATAAAGGCGTCTGCTAAATGAATAAATGTAAATGTATTTCAGCCAGTCTTCAAAATTTCACAATTAATTACTTCAGTTGCTTGCCATTTCTTTGTAATTATTTGTGAAATTTACAAGCAATTTATAAAATGAAATTTGTTTCCAAATAAATCCAGCACCAATTTATTTCGATGTACTTTTCTAAACAACTTGAATCACAGTTTTTGCATGGTAGACCTTACAATGGGATGAAAACATCCCAGACTTGCATTGAAGTCCACTACATTACTCACATCTAAGGGATTGCTATATTATACACAAAGTGACTGATTGGGTGGAAACTAGTGCAATAGTCAACACAAACGGACTGCAATGACAGGAAATGGTTGTTTAAAAATGAATAGGAAGTTACTTTGATCAATCAGATGTAATTAAATGTGATATCAATCAGGAATATATCTAAATACAAAAGTAAAATGCACTGTGGACATTTCACACTGATTTTTAAAGACCCTGATAAGACTTCATAGCAAGTTGAAAGTTAAAACAGGCAATTACTGTCTTAGTAATTATGCTAAGTAACACTACTTTTTGTCAATTTGTTCATTCACTAAATGCAAAACGGCACATTCAGCTGATAAATTTGCCACGGCAACTGCAGGTTTCTTCTTCTGCAAATTGTTTTGACGATAGATTCATAGTTTTTATTTTTTTGGTAGATATACAGCTTTATAGGACAGTTAAGATGTGAAGTGAACTCTACTGTCTTTACTTCAAAAGCAGTAATCACCATATCAAGCAAAGATATATAAATTTAAAGGTTTGTAGACCTTGACAGCTAAAAACACGTGACATGCAAACCTCAAGAGACTGTAAAAAGCTGAGCAACAAATAACTAATTAACACAAAGCACATCAGTGATTATATAACAGTAATCACATAATTGATCCATTCTGCAATGTAGGGGTGTAAACCAGATATTTCACCACAATATGATCTGACATCAATTCTCTTAACCAGCAATAAAATATTTGCTAGTAGCTCAAAACATATCATGATTATGATTTGATCAGGGGCCTGTGATTGATATATCGATATTACAATACTATGGTCCTAAATCTGACAGATAAATTCATATATTTGATGACAGCTGTCAATCAATTATTCCAGTGTATCTTATATTTAAGAAATTGTATTTTTTACACATTACATTAATATGTTAGGCACATTCCATGTCAACTCAACCAGTGGTCCCAGGCTCAAATTTTTGATTTTATCAATATTTGTTCTGAAGAAAGGTAAACATGTATAGTGATGAAAGCCAAAATATTAAATGTCATAGATTAACATTTACTGACTAATCCACTATTTTGTGTGTGTGTGTGTGTGTGTGGGTGTGTGGGGTGTACATTTTCGCCTGAGATTCGGAGCCAGATTATAGAGGGGGGGGGGGACTATAAACATTTTCAACATCATAACGTTAATTTACAAAGAGATTGGTAGGTCTGTAAGTAAAATCTGTTGACTTTAGCCATCTTTGTTGCATTATACACCAGTGGTGTCTGGGAATGGGAAAACGCACTTTTCAAGTTTTTTTCTCCAAAGTTTGCATGCCTGAAACTCAAGAAGTTTTAAAGATATCTTAATGCCCTTTTAGATTTTGGGACTTAACAAACTTTTGTTTTAGTATCTTCATTTTTAAGTCTCTATATCGTTCCATTCCAGCAATACTGGAATCTCAATATGGCTCCAGGAGTAAATTGTTACAGTTTTTTAACACATTTTCAGTGGTCAAAAACCAAATGTGGTTCACTTTGCAGTCAGCTGATTCTTTTCTGTGACATTTAATATTTTGGCTTTCATCACTAGATGTTTATCTTCCTTCAGAAAAAATATTGACAAAATCAAAAATCTGAGCTGAGGAAGTTTCTGAAAATTGGTTGATTTGACACAAAATGACCCACTAGTCATTTGATTGATGAATCGATTTATATTATATCCATATCAACTGTGTTGGGACAACATTTTGGTGAACTTCCAATAGTCTAACTTAGGGTTTTTACATAGTTTCAAGTAATTCGTGTTTCTTAGTTTATGTGACTCAAAAGGTCCAATAAACTGGAAAATATGCAGTTGCTTTTTTACAGTCAGTTAACACACTTCTTATCTTATGAAAGGCTCTTTTCGTGTTACATTGAAGGACCTGGCATGGTGTGTAAAAAATAATAAAAGTCTATGTCTTTTATGTATTTTTCATCTCCTTTATATGTAACATTTGGGGTCACTTTGACACAAATCTTAACAGCTTAAACAGCCACAGCTTAAAAGAAAAAAAAATCGGAAACTTCTCCACATTCCTGTTTAGACTGTCGCCTGTTTCTGTGAGGGGAAAAAATGAAGCAAGAAATTTAGGCTGAAAATATCTGAGGTTTCTCCAGCTTTCTGAAGCCGCTCAGTGTCTGACCCCCAACACACACAGACAGAGCCGCATCAGAGACACACAAATATTAACACAGTTTCTGGTGTGTGTGTGTGTGTCAACCATACCGATTTAGAATCTGGTTATCTGTGTCCATGTTGTGTGAGCGTGTCAGTCTGTGTCTCACGTCCAGGCGGTGTGGAGTGGACCACCCATGCAGAGAATCTGAGTGGGCCACTATTCTCTGCTACAGCCCAGTCTCACCACGGTGGCGCCCCCAAAACCAGTCCTGACACACGGCTCACTAAGTATGTGTGTGTGTGTCTACACCGAGGCCTGAAAAATAACCATTCATCTCTTCCATTTTTAGAGTCCCCCCCCCCCCCAGTCTTAGATCTACATCAAAACGTTTATGTAACACTGATTTTCAATGAAAATAATCCCTTCAGTTTTATCCATCCAGAACTATTTGCACTTTTGATTACTGGCCTGAAGTTGCGTCCAGCTTATCCTGGCCAAAAACCAGCCACTTAAACAGTAACCCATATGGAAAGTGTAATATTTGACTTATATTGCTCTATATCAGGAGTAATATTGCCATAAATCCCCATAGTAAAATTTGTACATATGTAATAATAACTATCTGTTTTTATATGGTATTATATGTAGCAAGCAACCATATATGTCAACAATATATCTTTCATTTATATATGCATCTTTATTAAAACAGCATATTCACAAACAATATGTATGCTTATACGTTTATGCAATAAATCTTTAAATACAGGTCTATCATTTATATCTACTTATATCATGTCATCATGTATCTATAGGTTTTAGGATAGATATAAATTGTTAATATATGAAACTGTTCCAAGTTCTAATCGGTTTCATGTCATTTATGCTCTTCTTGTCAAAATCAGACAGTTCAGCTTCATTCATTATAACTTGATTATTTAAACAATGGTTTAAAAAAATTACAGAATAAATAGAATAGGTCAGAATGTTTTAAAGTGGAAAAAACCTACAAATACCAAATATGAAAATTCATAAAATCCATTGATAATATTAATATTTGTGCTGCTGTTTTCCCTCTAAAATGATGTCACTTCCTGGAGGACTATAAGAGGATAGAACATAAAATTTTAAACATACACAAAAACTATAAAGTTGTTAACATATTAATCTATTGATGTACATATATACCGTATATCAGTAAACAGAGATATAAGAAAAATGAAAATATCCAAATACTACAATAGAGATATGTCAATAATAATTGCTCACTGGATTAATTTCCTTTCCTTTCTATTAAAACAAAAATCTAAATATATTTATTACAATATTTATAAGCCAACATTGATGAGCATAAAGGTATCCAAAACATAATGCAATCCTAAAAGACTGCATTCCCTACTGTTTTATTTTACTATTGTTATTTTCTATATAAGGTGGTTTGAGGCCAGACCAGGTTTTTCTTCCCCATCAGTCTCAGTGTGTCAGTTACATGCACACACATACTGAAGTACACAGTGGTGTGTTTAATCCCGGATGTTTGTGCTTCTGTGGGTTTAAGTCCTCTGTGAAATAACACTAAGAGTAATGGGCATGCATGTGTGTTTGTGAGTGCAGCGTCCTCTTTAGAGCCGGTGACAGAGCAAAATGCTCCATGATGTTCACTAACTCGTCTAGAGCCACTTTGTCGTGCATTACGTCTTCCTGCACATGTGTTTCTGCTGACAGTGATTGGAGTCTTTAGGGTCTGGCAAACGTACAGTCATTCCAGGTTCATAAAACCCCAAACCTGCAAACGTGTGGGGAGAGACCCTAGAGGACCCTTACAGAGTAACTAGGAGGCCTTCTTTGGTCGGATGTCGACTGGGTGGTCCGACTGCTTGCGGAACGGCATCAACCGTGGCTAATAAAGCTAATGTGGGCATGTTTTGATACAGCATGCTGGTGATCAGCGACTAATGGAAGCCTGTAATTCTGACTTTTTCTCCCACGATTAGGACCCCCCCCCCTCACAATTTCTGAGAAAAAAAGTCAGAATTGCAAAATGTGAAACTTTGAAAAAGGTCAGAATTCTATGTTTACATCTCACAATTCTTTTTTCCTCGCAACTGAAAAAAGTTTATATCTCGCCTTATGAGTTTATGTTTCAAAATTCTGAAAAAAAGTCCGAACTGCGATGTTAACTTGCAATTGTGAGATATAAATTTGCAATTCTGAGAAGAAAACTGAATTGTGAGATACAAACTCAGAATTGCTAGAAAAAGTCATAATTGTAAGATGTAAAGTTATTAATTTTTTTTATTTTGTTGTACCATGGCAAAAACAATCTTTTTTGTAAAGCCTTGTATGCTCATCATATTAGAACGATTTCTGAAAACCATGTGAAACTGTGCAACACTTTCAAAGTGAAATGTTCACTGAGTGGCTATAAAAGTACATTCAGGTTTATGTTAACACTTTATTTTATTAGCCCACTTTAGACACTTACTATGTGCAACTACACGGCATCTACCAGTCTCTATTAACAGACTGATGCTTAATATATGCAAACAACTATATTTAGATAAAAACTTTAGGATGACCATGGATGCACTCTTTCAGGGTGATTTTTCTGCTCACATATTATTGCAGCCCAGATTGTGCTGATTACAGTGTAATCAGACTTTAGCCATTCATTAGTTTTAAGATACTGACAAAAAGCACACATGTCAGGGCATGTCAAAGCTTCCCACACGTTTCACCTCAGGGAGAGAAAACAGCAAATTCAGCACAGGTGATAGCAGTGCCATTCATGAAGTCACCTTAATGGATGTACAGATATACCATATATCAGTAAACAGAGACATCAGAAAATTCAAATACTCAAATACTACAAAAGAGATATATAAATAACAATTGCTCACTTGATTAATTCCATGAGTAACAATTACAATTATATACTGAAGCAACAATGCTTCTACAAGCCTGAGCTCTTTCATCGTGGCTGTACCGGGTGAGCTACCGAGCAAGTTTACTATGTAAAGCCATACATATGAAGCTGGTTACTTGATGCAAGGTCATAACATAGTATTGTGGCAGGAAAAGAAGTCTTTTATTAATCAATAATCTGCCTCATAATCATAATTTGTGTGAAAATGAGTAAAAGTGGTTGTTGTTTTACAGCAAGTTTATTTCAACTGTAAACTACTCTGCATTTTATGTATAGGCAAGTTTAAGAGTTTTGCAAAAACATAAGTTAGAGGCGTGTTTTTTCAATGAGTCTGGGTTGAAAGAAAAGTCTTCTCTCATTCAGTGAGCCTTGCTCTCTCCTGAGGATGGTTTACTTTATGACTGGGCCGCCACCATACAAGTGTTACATTCAAACGGCTAATTAGAGGAGATGTGCGGATCAATGAGATGTATTGTAACTGGAATCTGAAATGAATCTGTTTTGGATCAATGCGAAGGAGTGCAGGAAAAACGTGAATAGAGGACAATAAAGGAGAGGAATGCATATGGGGGGTTGGGAGTTTGACCTTTTCCATGAGTAAAAAAACAATACACATTTAGCCACTAATAAGAAGCACCGGCTGCCACTGGTGTCCATGCATCATGAAAACTGCCCTGAGGTAGTGCTGAACATGTTTATTTTTACTCTAATGTCTGTCATGCCTCATGTCTTATGTTTAAACTCTTATGTAGGAATGCATGCTTACATTCAGATCATGTAATAACTCCCTGTCTCCTGCTTTCTACACATCCCTAACCTATGAAAATAAGAGAACAACACTGTGAAAAATCCACTCAAAGATATAGCCATTAGTGAAAGCAAAGGCTGCGTCCCCAAATCTAGTGACCTGCCATAGCTACAGAGTCATCCAAACTGAAATGGAAGCGCATAAGTGAACAGAGTTAAAACACATAGAAACATATAATGCAAGGTAGACAACTGATTTCAGTAGAGTTTGTTTGCCAACACAGCAATACTCTTATACAGGGATTCACAAACTTTTTTGTCAGCTGCTAAAATATTTACTTGAAATAAAATAAAATGAAATAAATAATGAGAATTTACATTAATATTTAAAAAATGTAACAACATTTGCATGTTCACAGATCTCTGATTTCTGTTAATGGTCACATGACATGCAGGTAAACAAATTACATATTTTTTAGTAAGCATTTAATTTTTTCTTTTTTATTGTAACTAAATTATAAAATTTTAGTTGTATTTATTTAATTATACATTTAGGTATTTGTAATTTTACATTTTAAATATGTTCAAATTGACATATTTAATTAATACACTTATTATGAGGCTTTTGAGCTTTTTTTTTTACTCACAAACTCTGAACCCTAGTTTGGGAAATCCTGCTCTAATAAGCATAAAAACACAATACGCAAATATAGGGTAAACATGTCAAATTTTAATTAGACTGAACTCATTTTACCTAAACTTCTTGCTATAGAATGAATTAAATTCATATTCATCATTTATTTTATGTTATCGCTCATTTAAATAGATTTTTCGTAATTCATTATAATTGCATTCTTTTGGAAGGTTATATGTGACGCTGTTTGTAACACAAGAAGCAGTATATTGTGGTGCTTACCTTTTGGAAAAGCTTTTCCATGCAGCACATCTATGATGCCTTCATGCCTGGGCAGTCAGTTCACTACATTCTGAAACAGGGAAAATATTATAATATTATATAAGTAAGATCGATCCAAAAAGACAACATGGAAAACCTGAGTGCAAGAGGCCTATAGCTGCACCACATGCTAGTTCTAAGTGTTGCTAATATATTTGTAATGATAGTGAGCCATTTCTTTCTGATTTGCTTGAAAGGCCTGTGTTCATATCACTTTGATGTCACATATGAGCCTCATGCACACGCCTGCTTCGGTTGAGTTTGTATGTGTGGTTCTCTTTTCTTTAATAAAATGAGCATATTGAACATGTTAGAGGTCGAGCCCTGTTTTCCTCTAGCCTATAAAAGGGTATTTGACAGACCAAAACATATTTTTGAAATGAAGTGCTAATAATGTGGGTCAGTTCAATATGGCTCTTATTTGAATGGGGAGTTTTGGTTCTTTGGTTTTGGTTTATAAGAGTATAGTAATCTCAGCTCCACTTAAATCCACAGTCAGAAAGACATTAATACTTTTATTCAGCAAGGATTCATTAAATTCATCGATAGCGACAGTAAACGCACTTCAAATGTTACAAAAGATTTCTATTTCAAATAAATGCTGTTCTTTTGAACCGTCTATTCATCAAAAATCCTGAAAAATAAAATGTGTTACGGTTGGTTTCCACAAAAATATTAAGCAGCACAATTGTTTTCAACAATGATAATAATAATAATGTTTCTTAAGCAGCAAATCAGCATATTAGAATGATTTCTGAAGGATCATGTTACACTGAAGACTGGAGAAATGATGCTGTAAATTCAGCTTTGAATCACAGGAATAAAGTACAGTTTTAACTATATAAAAATATAGAAAACGGTTATGGTAAATTGTAATAATATTTCACAATATTACTGTTTTACTCTGTTTTTGATCAAATAAATGCATCCTTGGTGAGCATAACAAATTTCTTCAAAAATCATTTATATATAGCCATTCACATTTCCTACATCCTGCTCTACAGCCCGGCTCAAATCCAAGCATCAAACGGCCACTGTAACCATAATGAACCCAAACATCGAGATGTGGTACAGTCGCTTCAGAGCATATCCTTTCATGCTTCAGGTTAACCATGATCTCACATCAGGTTTGTTATTGCTGTCTCAGACCAAAGGCAGGCCAGAAATGAATGGCTCGTTTGAGATGTGGTGTGATAGTTTAATTGGCTCAGGCTGAATTGTGTTAGCGGGCATGTAGACCAGAGTGTGGGTATATATAACCAGAGACAATAAATGCCCTTGTTAGGAGCCACCGACCACCCAGCGACCACAGACAGGATCCCTTCAGATATGTGAGCACATCTGATGTTGACATACTGTATATAACAACACAGCTTTGCCATCGAAGCTACACATTCACACTCAAAATGCACACTGACTAACCTTTGCTTCTCTGGAATATTTCTGCATAAAAGAATACATATTTTATAAGAAACACAAAGTAAACACATTTTAGAAAAGTTACAGTAAATCAGTTCTTCGGGATATCAGCAACACACTGTAAATGACTTTTCAACGTTGTAAATAAAACAAAGATTACTGGAGTATGTAATACTGTTTCAGTTTTTGTACCTCACAATTTCACTTTAAAGGGGTCATCGGATGCCCTTTTTGCACAAGTTGATATGATTCTTTAGGGTCTTAATTAAAAGTCTATAACAATCTTTGGTTAAAAAATTCTCAATAGTAGTGTAAAAAACACAGACTGGAGAAAAGATGCAGAATATTATATCAAAACTATTAAGTAAACATTTTAATGAATATGAAATTGGGTTGCTTTGACTGATTTTAAAACAGGTAAACTGAACAAGCAGCATGTGATGTAGAGGTCACATGAAAATGCTCAGTATGGCAGTCATTCTCATTTAAAGGCTACGTAGCTTTATCCATTTTGTCCTAATGAGAAATTCTGACTTTTTACTGCAAAACATTAAAAAATGCATGAAAATGACACTGAATATGCAGCCATCTTGGCCCACAATAATCTACTTCCACAGGCTCCTTTTGAAAGTAAATAGGGTCAAATTTTGACTTATATAGCAAATTTAAATAAATTTAACTTTTTTCCAGAAACTAAATTGTAATCCTTCCTTCATTTTTCAGATTCCCCGGTTGAGGCGATTTACATGTAATGAAGATACAGTTTTCAAGCTCTAATTTTGGCCCATTAATAATTAACCGCCTTTTAGCGTATGTGTGTGCGTTTGAAGTATACGGTGACGCTGCCTGTCACAGAGCAGAGGATTCTGGCCCGTTTTAAGATCCGAGGTGCGGTTGAACCACACGTCGTTCAGTAGTCATTTTATCCCGGCCACCTGTAGCCCAGCGAGGGGAGCAACAGTAAATCACGTGACCGTTTCCCCGAGACGAAACCCTAATCCCGAGCCTGATCGGGCCGGTCCAGGGATGGAGGGCATGGTGAAACTCGAGGCGACAGCTTCACCAATGAAGAGGCGGAAAAGTGGTCCCTGCGCTCGCCTTGTTGTGTCAGCACGGCCCCATTAATGTCACTTTAGTGCCAGCGGCCCCTCCCGCCGCACGTGCTGTAAGTGTGTGTGAGCGAGAGGACAGGAGCGGGAATACGGGGTGTGTTCCGGCCCCTGTGGATACTCTACACCCTCTTCACGCCTGACGGGCTGTCAGAGGTTATTAGCGTGACCCGGCGGCCATCCTCGGGGAGAATACGAGATCTCGCTGATACACGCTGGAGGAAGCAGGTGAATAACATGGGCATGAATGCATGCTTCACCTGCTTATTTACACAAATATATTTCTGTTTCATTCGCTCTGTAACCAAAAACTACAAGATGCACGCATGCATTTTAATGCATGACAGGTCCCAAGCCAAGGCTGTGGAGTGCAATCCCAGAATGCTTTGCAACATGCTCCCAGAATGCATTGCGAGTAAAAAAAAGAGAGAGATTTCAAATGTGCATATACATTACTATTCAATATATATATATATATATATATATACACATACCTGTTACCACAAAAATATGAAGCAGCACATCTGTTTTAAACAATGACAATAATAATAATAATAATAAATGTTTCTTGAGCAGAAAATCTGCATATGAGAATGATTTCAGAAAGATTGTGATTGAAGACTTGCGATTGAACAGCTGCTGAAAATTCAGCTTTGCATCTCAGGAATAAATTACTTTTTAAGATATATTGTAATAGAAAACACTTGTTTTAAATTGCAAACATATTTCATAATTGTTGTGTTTTTACTGTATTTTTTAACAAATAAATGCAGCCCTGGTGAGCTTTCAAAAACATAAAAAATCATAATAATTCCAAAATACATTTTGAATTTGAATTAAAAAAGTGAATCAAATTATAAACAGACTGTTATCTAATATTTCATATTTTACAAATAATAATTAAATATAAAGTTGTTTTTTAAATGAGGATAATTTTATATGATAAACTACTGTGTTCAATCACAACTAGACGTCTAATCTAGTTCTTGAAGCAAAACCAGTTGAGAACAACCGCATAACAGAAAAAGCATGAATTTCATATGTGATTTTTATGTGGTTTTGGGTCTCTCAATATGTTCCCAAAATGATAAAGTCCCAGATTTCAAGCCACAAAACCATTTTCACAAAAACACATGAATTGAACATGCTCCCACATGTGCTCATATATAACTAACATGTGTTCACATGTAAAATTCATGTGCATTTTCCATAAGGGTCTACCGCAAAAATATATACATAATCAGCTTTGTGAAAGCAAGACTCTCTCTTGTTGTGTGAGTTCGGCTGGCAGGCCTGTGTGTTGTTGATGTGTGGCCTGGTCAGATGGTCTACCGAGTGCCCACACTTGCCACAGATCTATACCCTCTCTCCCAGCGCAGAATCCCCTTCACCAGCTGATCTCTGACGCTAACCACCAGTTAAACCCCACTCGAACCGCTGGGGTATTTGGGATCTGGTGAATTACAGTTCTCACAAGCCATTCCGGTTTATTCTCAAACCCTTAATATTAAACGTCAGCGATTAATTCAGTCTCAACCGCTTACAGACTACATTTAAACTCGACTTATGTTTAAATAGCATCTTTGATTTATATTTCAGCAGCAAAAATGGCAGTAATTGGTACGATCGATTCATTTCTGTGCATAATATGAAATTATCTTATTAGTAGATTAGATGATCTTTTAGATAATTGATATATAATCGTAATTTGCATAATAATTAAAAACACTGTTCATAAAAGTCTCAACCTAGCATTTTTATATTAAAATGTTTTAGAAAAAATACAATACAAACTGTGATTTTGTGAAATATTACCATTTTAAATAACGGTTTCCTATTTATATATTTTAAAATGCAATTTTAATATGTTTTTAAAATGTAATTTATTCCTGTAATGGCAAAGCTGAATTTTCTCCAGTCTTCAATGTCACATAATCTTTCTAATATGCTGATTTGCTGCTCAAGAAACATTTCTTATTATTATCAATATTGAAAACAGTTATGCTGCTTAATATTTTGTGGAAACCATGATTCAATTTTATACAGAAATCTTCAGTAGCATTGTGAATGTCTTTACTGTCACCTTTGATTCATTTAATGTGTCTTGCTTCCTGAAATAAATGATCAAATGATTTAAAATCATTCTTGTGTTCATTAAGTGAAAACAGTGTGAAAAGTTAGAGTTTCACTGTATTTTAGTTCAATTAAACATTCTCAATCTAATTGGAAGCAGTGACTAATTTAAATACGTTTCCTAAGAAAAGAAAGTTCAAAGCAAACACATAAATCTGAGAAACTGCATATTAACAAACGGCTGAATATGAGATAATTCATTCTTTCCCCCTGCCATAGTTTGCAGCAATGACGATTTTCACTATAAAAACACATCTACTAACAGTCATAAATGTACACTTATCTATTCATCAGATAAATTGTGCTCGCATGCAACACAGACAGTTGTTCTTAAATGCAAAACACTGGAGGACACGCAAAGCCCTTTGAGTCTCTCTGTCTCCCTCAGTGCATCAATAAATAAAGCAAACAGCATTAAGCATAACTTGAACTATATGAATGAGCCTCTAATTTAATAGCAATAGTATTAGTGTTTTAAGGTTTGGCCATTTAGGTGAAACTCTACGCCGATGTGGGAGTAATTTGGCCGTAAGGACATTGATTCTGACCATCAGGCAGTTTCTCATGTTCAAACAGAGGCTGCAGTTAAACAGGATCATTGCTGTTAAACACATTACCCAGGTATCCCCTCTGCTCACAGACAATGATTATATGTCCACGCTGAGGGATTGAAATTCTGCGCAAATATAAAGAATGATCACGGAGCATGACTGGAAAGGAGAATTAAAGCCGTCCATTACGCCGCAGGAGACTGTGACGCAGATGTTTCGTGTGTCAGGGATTATTAATGGATCTACACTGTAACATAAGAGTCCGTTTTGATTTATGCACACACTTGTCAATGGAGATTTACCTGCTGCATAGAATGAGAAACTGCTACTGACCCATGATGACCCTAAAAAACACAAACACAGACATTAGAATACACAAGACTTGTTCTCTATTCAAAAGTAGATGTTATTTATACTGACAAGCTCCAGAAAGAAGAAGAAGAAGAAGTAAAACACCTTTAAAAGTAGCTTCCAATTGACTCATGCCCAATATTTGAAGTCTTCAGAGACCATAACTATAGTTTTGTGGGAGGAACAGACTAGAATTAGACTAACTGTCATTATTCACTGATAATCTTCCCCTCTGCAACACTGTTAAACATAGCATGCTAAATTTACCATAAAAAGGGCGGGCAGCTGTAGTTTCCAGATATTAAGTCAAATAATTAAAATAAACAATGCTGTGACAATGTTTAATGTATTCTGGAATGGCATATTGGTGCCTGTATAGATTTTACAAGCTAAAAAAGCTTTTTTTTCTTCATTAATAATATAATAATAATATACCAAACTATTAAAACTACAAAAATCAGTGTTTTACCTTAAAATGTACTAACAACACCATAATAATATAAATAGTAAAGAAAGCCACATGATTAATAAAAGATAATGAACTAAATAGCAGAAAATGAAACACAAACACTATATTATGGATTAGTACTGATAACAAGAAAAAAGACACAAAACTAAATAAGATGTCATAAGAGCCAAGCAGGGACTTCTTTTACTGTTTCTCAGGTAATTCTTGGTTTTTAGTTCTTAGTATTGTTTTTTTTTATAGGCCTATATATTTTACTGTATATTGGGTCACTTGAATAACCAACTAACAGGTTATTGCTACGGAATTTTTTCAGTTTTGTTCTTCAAAAATTACAAAAAAAAATTGATATTTAGATATTAAATCCCAGTTAGTGACATGATGACGTTTGGCCTTAAATCTCTTTCAGTGAATAACACAAAATTGTTGTATGGCTTCAGAAAATGTAGAATACAGTTATATGTAATAACATGAAAAAATATTGTTATGAAACTCTCAAAGGATCAAGGGAAGGTATCCATTATGCAAGAAAAATCTAAATCTAATATCCATATATTTAAAGTAATATGGTAGCAAAAACAGTCCGTTTAATGTTCAAACGGAGGGTGAATATCGTTGCGTAAAACTCAATTATGACTGTTTTGGAGCAAAAAGACATTCTACATGGACATCAGGGAAAAAATAAAGCACTTCAACAGTGTACAATATTGCTTTTGCTGGGCATACATACTCTTTTAATGATGCACAACACACATACACATCCTCAAATGCATCCTCTCTCTAAAACAGATTGAAACACACCTCATCTTGACTTGCACATCTCCAGGGTTTCTGTGGCCAGCGCTCCCTGCAGTGTGGCTGGCCAACAGGAGGCATTTACCGTACACTCCACCCTTCCCTAAGTACAAACAATCACAAAAGCACTGATGGCAGTAAACAGAACCAAAGCCACAAACCCACTTCCAGCTCCTTCAGTAATGCAGCCGACCACAGTCACAGAAATTCAGAGTGCTGCGTCAGGTACATCTGCACACACAATTCAGTCCACCGGACTCCAGGAAAGTTGTATTTCTCAGCCATTGCTCTTTTGTTTTGTACCTCAGTTGCGTTCAAACTTATGTGCCATTTCAGATGTTTCTTCTAAAATTATTTTGGAGAAATATCAACAGACACAAGTGTGCTAATAGTTAACATACAGAGCTGTAAAATGAAAATGACCTACAACATTACCATTTAAACATCTGGAGTCAGTAAGCTTTTAAAAGAAGTCTCTAATGCTCACCAAGGTGGCATTTATTTTAATATTATGAAATATTATTGCATTTTAAAATAACTTCAAACTGTATTTATTCCTGTGATGCAGCGCTGAATTTTCAGCATCATTTCTCCAGTCTTCAGTGTCACATGATCCTTCAGAAATCATTCTGATATCCAGATTTTCTGCTCGAGACACATTTATCATCATTATCAATGTTGAAAACAGTTGTGCTGTAATATTTTTGTGGAAACTGGATATATTTTTCTGTGCTGAATAGAAGGTTCAAAAGAACAGCATTTATTTCAAATAGAAACCTTAGCATTATATTGTCTTTACTGTCACTTTTGATCAATTTAATGCATCCTTGCTGAATAAAAGTATTCATTTCTTTTCAAATATCTCACTGACCACAAACTTTTGAATGGTAGTGTAATTGTGAACTGGTTTTCTCTTGCTCGTCTTGTTTGTATTTAGCTCTATATTTGTGCAGCTCTGGTACTCACACACTCCACTTACCCATTTTCTGTACGTCTCTTTTCCGTTCCTCGAGTCATTCATGGGTAACGTTGGCATCGCTACAGAGGGCTGACATTAAAGTGACTGACTGTAATAAGATATAAAGACTGAAATTATTCGTTTTTATTGAAACCGCAGTTACTGGCGCAGCAACGCAGTGCTATTCAACTGTGAACGCACAAGGAAAGAGCCAAGACGGCAAGAAATGGCCCTGATTATACTGCACCAATCCACCGCAAATATATAACATCCATACGCAGACCTACAGCTACGCCAACAAACTGAGAGGTATGAAGACTTCAAATACATAAAGTCAAACCATGCCAAATACAAGGAGGGTTTAGGGGTCTAAAACCACCAAACGTAGTCAAAACACAAAGTTTGGAGACTTTAATTCCATACATTACATTAGGAATTATAGTTATCACAAATTTAGATATGAATAAAATGCATCTACGCCTCTAAGATGCATACTTTTTTAAGCCAAATTCTAAGGCATATTTGCAGAAAAGACAATCCCATAATGCACTGCTACAAGCAATTTAGTTATAACCATTCTTTAATTCAATACAACACAAAAAGTTCTGATTAAAACTAAATCTCATTCAATATGGATTATTGTTCAATATTTTTGTGTTTAATGTGAGTATGACAATTATTTAGCTTAGCAACGTTATACTGATGCAAAAAGAATTTAGGAAGAAACTGTTAATCATAAACATACTTAAATTCATACAAAACAAAAATTACTGATAAAAACAATTAAATATATTTCAAAATGGACTGTTTTTTAATAAATGTGTGTGCTAAGTGTTCGAGTTAGTGTTAGCTTAGCTACATGCTATTGTGATCATGCTAATAGACAATTTGGGGAAACATGCTAATTATAAACATACTTAAATTCATTCAGCGCAAATAAGTACTAATTAAAACAAATCTAATTCAAAATGGACAATTTCTCAATATTTGTGTGCTAAGTGTTAGAGAACCACAGTGTTAGCTTAGCAACATGCTAGACAATGCTAATAGACACTCTGGGGAAAACTGTATACTTAAAGTGCTGATAAATGAAATAAATCAAATTCAAAATGCACAGAGTAACCCAAGCGGCATCCAAAATCAAATACTTCTCTACTAGGCCTATATAGTAAACAACATAGCAGGACAATACTAATAGAAATGTTGGGGCAAACCGACTGTACCATATCCAAAATAATGATGTTTTATGATAAAACATAAGGATATTGGATATATTATGTTTAGTATTATAGATGCACAGTGTGTTTAGTCTTCAATGAACTTGACAGACAAGTATTTGAATGAATGGAAGTCCCTGTCTCTTCCTGTGTGTGGTGTGTGTAGACGGTTTCTCCACCACCTCATTGGCTTTGGGTTTCAAACTCAGTGGCCGCAGCAGTGGTCTGCGCGAGACTCCTTTACCCATCTGGTCTGGAGGGATCTGTAGCTGGGCTCATTGTATCTGGGCAGGAAAATACCACACAAGCCGACAGCGGCCGCAGTCGTCCAGACCTGTACGTGGTCACTGAATTAAAATAACCATGACAGGAGGCCACACATGGATCCTCAGGTGGGTGAGGCTGGGCCACGGTACAAGGCTCTATAAACCGCAAAAAAAAGAAACTGGCTTCTGGATGATATTGTTTAGCCAATCTGAAGACTTTGAGACGCTGCTTATTTCTAGTGGAAATTACTTACAGCCTATTTAAAGCTGCATTTAAAGGAACAGTTCACTCAAAAATGAAAATTTGTTGACAATTTACTCAACCTCAGGCCATCCGATATGTGGATGAGTTTGTTTCTTAATGAGAACAGATTTAGAGAAATTAAGCATTACATCACTTGCTCACCATTGTATCCTCTGCAGTGAATGGGTGCCGTCACAATGAGAGTCCAAACTGCTGATAAAAACATCACAATAATCCAGAAGTTATCCACACAACCCCAGTCCATCAGTTAATGTCTTGTGAAGTGAAAAGCTGCACATTTGTAAGAAACAAATCTATCATTAGGACATTTTTTTCTAAATGGTTGCGAATTTTCATTTTTGGATGAACTATTCCTTTAAGTCACATTAATTGTATGAGGTAAGTTCATTTTCGTGAGGTAAGGTGAGCTTTTGGATTTCAGATTGCCAGTCTGTCATTTCTATTCCATGTTTCTCTCGACAGCATACATGGAAAGAGACTGTAAATAAAAGGTCATAAATTTGTTCCTTGTCTAAATGAATCTGGAACGACAGTAAAAAGAAAAAGAAAGGAGAAAATACTGGGCAGGGTCTTCTGGATCAGATCACTGTGTTAGTGGATTTGGAAAGCATGCTAGTGCAGTAATTCTGTCACATCAGCACTATTTTGAAGTTTCCTAAAAAGACGTTCCATTATGTGATTCTACTCAATGATCCAATTTTGCAGTTGAAGATCGATTTTCAACAAATGAAAGATCTGTCGATTGGGGTTATCGTTCAAATCATGCTACATTCGGCCACATTCATAATTCAGAAACATGTTTTTTTTTACATGTGCATGCAATACATTTTGTCATCAATTCTGGTTGATGTCAGAGACTCGAGAGCAGTGGTCTCTAACACAGTGCCCGTGGGAACCGGGTAGCCCGCATGGAGCCTGTGAGTCCCCCGCAGATCATATTCTACAATTAGGCTTTAATTGAACTTTAATTCTCTTTTTTTATAATTCTTGCATGAAATGATAAAGGATTCCATACATTCTTTCACATAATATATTTAAAATTATATATTAAAATATAATAGATTCTACAAAAATATTACAGTAAACAGTAAAATAAATTCTACATTTATAATAATGAAAAAATGTTTCTCGAGCAAATTAGAATAATTTCTGAAGGATCATGTAACAACTGGAGTAATGAAGCATTTTCAAATATGCTAAAATAGAAAACAGTTGTTTAAATTTTAATAATATTTGAATCTTGTCTAAATTTTTGTGCATGTAAATGCAGTACTGATCTAGAAAGAAACAAAATAATCACAGAAAATGAATGATGTACAGTGTAACCGGAATAGATCTGCACACCCAACATATGACAGCGAGAGAACATGAGCTAATGAGAAACTAGTGTAGATGATCGCTTCTGATGCACTGATCAATAACTGGAATTAATCTTATGTGAGACTGAATATTAATTACATGCCTCTAAATCAAAGGGTCCTGTCAAAGCTCTGAACAGGACACACACACAGCACCGGGCAAACACACACTCTTAGTATTGGCTGCAGATGAGAGCTGGTTTGGTTAGCAGGTGTGTGTGAGCCAGACACAACTCTTCTGGCGCCACTCACGCATTTCCAGTGTGTGACTGCCAACCTCCATCCCACTTCCTCTGCTGTCAATCATCAACCACCACACACTAGTTCATACTCAGAAATAGACACACACACATTCTGATCCAACAAAAATGCTGTGAGCATGAGCGTGTGTGTGTGTGTGTGTGTGTGTGTGTGTGTGTGTGTGTGTGTGTGTGTGTGTGTGTGTGTGTGTGTGTGTGTGTGTGTGTGTGTGTGTGTGTGTGTGTGTGTGTGTGTGTGTGTGTGTGTGTGTGTGTGTGTGTGTGTGTGGTGTGTGTGTGTGTGTGTGTGTGTGTGTGTGTGTGTGTGTGTGTGTGTGTGTGTGTGTGTGTGTGTGTGGAATGTATGCATCAAATGTCAATAACTTCATTAAAACTATCAGCATTTTATTCTCCCTGCTGATCCTTTGTTAGATAGATATATAGATGGATAGAACAATGTAACGATAGATAGATAGATAGATAGATAGATAGATAGATAGATAGATAGATAGATAGATAGATAGATAGATAGATAGATAGATAGATAGATAGATAGATTCTGCAGCTTGTGTGTGTCTGTGTGAGTTCGGAAATGTACTCCATCAATCCATGTGTTCAAGAAGAACAGGAAAAAAGGGATAGAAGATGGAGAAGTTTCTGACCGCAGGCAGTCGTCTGGCTTCCTGCTTAGACACAGTGTTTAAATCATCGCTCCATAAAGAACAGAGGCCTGCAATGTCCCTGGCTTCCCATTGGGCCATAAATCGTCACAGCGACCGGTGGCCAATCTAAAACCGCTATGACCGAGAGGGGAAGTGAGATCATACGGCACGGCTTGGCAGAGGGGCATCCGACTACCCCTCGCACCGCACATGCGGGCCTGTTAAACAAGGTGGGCGAGACAGAGTCCTTCAGCGAACCACAGAGCTGCTTAATGCGTCCCAGAAAGCCCTCGTATATAGCCCTTTAAAAAACCCGTCTCTCTCCGTTACGGCTGCTTACTTACTGCGGTTAAACACTCCCGTCCAACTCCAGCAAGCTCTGATTCAGCTCTCAGAAGCTTGATTTTCTGTGCCGCTTCATCCTCCCGGCTGGGCTGATTCGGGATGTTTCCATCAGATGAAAGAGCGTCAGCCGAGATTATATAATCATTTCCAGCCTCTGCTGGAAGGATATCCTATGATCACAAACAGACAAAAGAGAGAGAAGGAAGAAAGACATGACAAGTGAGCGTTAAGACAAACAGACGCTCGGTTCATTGACACGCTGAGCTCCTCTCTGGCAGCCTGCAGTGAGTTTACTCATTTATATCATCTGTGAAGGTGAACAAAAGTCTTGATTCAAATGTATAAAATATGATGCACAAGGTCAAAGAGTTTGAGGTGGGGCAAAAGGTCAAATTTGTGTCAGTTAGTCTGACAATGATGCTGTTCATAAACAGAAACTGTGTGCTACCCGAGACTTGACTCACAATTTATTTCTCTAGAGTGTTTCTAACCTAAATGTGTAATACTCTAAAAGCATAAAAATACATATTCTCTGGCATCCTTCTGTCTCGGGAGACAATGGAGTATCTGCGCCCGAGTCAGTCTGTTGTGGAATTGCAGTGCCTGCTGTGGCTGAACAGTCCAATACGAGAGCGGCAGAGTCTGTCGTAGTTGCTACAGGTGAAGACTGTGACTGCTTCTGTGGGGACTGACTCTGCTCTCTGCCGTACACTCTATATATTCAGTATGAATATGTGTACAGGTGCATCTCAATAAATTAGAATGTCGTGGAAAAGTTCATTTATTTCAGTAATTCAACTCAAATTGTGAAACTCGTGTATTAAATAAATTCAATGCACACAGACTGAAGTAGTTTAAGTCTTTGGTTCTTTTAATTGTGATGATTTTGGCTCACATTTAACAAAAACCACCAATTCACTATCTCAACAAATTAGAATACTTCATAAGACCAATAAAATAAAATGTTTAGTGAGTTGTTGGCCTTCTGGAAAGAATGTTAATTTACTGTATATGTACTCAATACTTGGTAGCGGCTCCTTTTGCTTTAATTACTGTCTCAATTCGGCGTGGCATGGAGGTGATCAGTTTGTGGCACTGCTGAGGTGGTATGGAAGCCCAGGTTTCTTTGACAGTGGCCTTCAGCTCATCTGCATTTTTTGGTCTCTTGTTTCTCATTTTCCTCTCTATGGGGTTCAGGTCTGGTGAGTTTGCTGGCCAGTCAAGCACACCAACACCATGGTCATTTAACCAACTTTTGGTGCTTTTGGCAGTGTGGGCAGGTGCCAAATCCTGCTGGAAAATGAAATCAGCATCTTTAAAAAGCTGGTCAGCAGAAGGAAGCATGAAGTGCTCCAAAATTTCTTGGTAAACGGGTGCAGTGACGTTGGTTTTCAAAAAACACAATGGACCAACACCAGCAGATGACATTGCACCCCAAATCATCACAGACTGTGGAAACTTAACACTGGACTTCAAGCAACTTGGGCTATGAGCTTCTCCACCCTTCCTCCAGACTCTAGGACCTTGGTTTCCAAATGAAATACAAAACTTGCTCTCATCTGAAAAGAGGACTTTGGACCACTGGGCAACAGTCCAGTTCTTCTTCTCCTTAGCCCAGGTAAGACGCCTCTGATGACAACTGTAGCCAAATTCCTTGACACGTCTGTGTGTGGTGCTCTTGATGCCTTGACCCCAGCCTCAGTCCATTCCTTGTGAAGTTCACCCAAATTCTTGAATCGATTTTGCTTGACAATCCTCATAAGGCTGCGGTTCTCTCGGTTGTGCATCTTTTTCCTTCCACTCAACTTTCTGTTAACATGCTTGGATACAGCACTCTGTGAACAGCTTTCTTTGGCAATGAATGTTTGTGGCTTACCCTCCTTGTGAAGGGTGTCAATGATTGTCTTCTGGACAACTGTCAGATCAGCAGTCTTCCCCATGATTGTGTAGCCTAGTGAACCAAACTGAGAGACCATTTTGAAGGCTCAGGAAACCTTTGCAGGTGTTTTGAGTTGATTAGCTGATTGGCATGTCACCATATTCTAATTTGTTGAGATAGTGAATTGGTGGGTTTTTGTTAAATGTGAGCCAAAATCATCACAATTAAAAGAACCAAAGACTTAAACTACTTCAGTCTGTGTGCATTGAATTTATTTAATACACGAGTTTCACAATTTGAGTTGAATTACTGAAATAAATGAACTTGTCCACGACATTCTAATTTATTTAGATGCACCTGTATAATCAAATCTCTCTCTATGTAGATTTAACGGTACACATATTTATACAGCATTTTTTTATGAATGTATATGTATATATACATATATATACATCTCTCTCTCTATATATATATATATATATATATATAAAGTATGTATATTCACTACATGTTGTACTATATAGTTGCCTGTGTGACAATATTTTAATTCAGATTTTTACAGAAATATTTAATTTAAATGTATACAGAAATATAAGTAGAAATTTACTAAGTTTTTGCTATTTACAAAGTTTTAAAGTGTGTAAAAATGCAACAGCAAAAATAATTATTGTTTTCAAACAGGTTTCCAAACCTCTCTTGCCTGGATGGGGCAGACTGTTTTTGTTTTTCATTTTTTATAAAGAAATAAACACATTTATTCAACACTGGTGCATTAAATTGATCAAAAGTGATTAAAAAGAGATCAAACGAGATTTCCACAAATTATTAAGCAGCACAACTGTTTTCAACATTGATAATAACAATAAATGTGTCTTGAGCAGTAAATCAGCATATAGCTTATCATTTTATACATACAGTATGGATTTTTGGGGATTTTTTCACATTGTACTATATATGTTTACATGTATGACAAATACAATTTTAATCTACACAGAAATATAAGTAGAATACTTAATTTTAATGTTTTGGATATTTAATTAATTATAACTGTAAATATTTACATTAAATATTAAATAAATGATCTACATTACTTTTACTTCATCAACCAACTTGGACGATCTCATTTTAATTAACAAGTTAACAAGGAAGATACTGCAATACTTTCTCATACAAACATCCAGTAAATGCCTGTTTGAGAATCTAGCTACAGCTTGTAAAAAAAAACTGCTGGCATATGACCTTGATTTTCAACTGATTTTATTTTATATCTTTTAAAAATATAATCTGTACCCATAAAAAATGACACAAGGCCAGTTTGTTTAAGGGGCCCAAGGCGAGATCATGAAAATTGTGTAAAATGGTAATACATAAAACGCCATAAAATAACATCCATAAAAATGCAGCAACAAGATCAAATGGTTTCTTTCTTCTCTAGAAATATTAATGTGTATTATGTTGATTAGTGTATAGATTCAATACAAACAAACAAACAAGAATTGGGGCAGAATTGTGGTAAAATAGAACTAAAGTTTAAAACAGCGAAGTCAAGTGTAGTATTGTGAAAATAATGAAGAATCTATCTCTCTATATATTCGTTTGATCTTATCTGCGACTCCTTGAGCTAAAGGAGGTCGGATCGATAGGGAGGTCTGTTAGCACACAGCTGTGTGTCCAGAGGCTGTTGGCACGACCTGACAGCCCACAACGACTTATTGTGTAAAAACAGCATTAGAGGAAGATCAAACAGGAAGGAGCTCATGTTCACTATTCTGTGAAGAACGTCTTTGCAGCATTTGGAGAAGAACATGTGACAACGTGTTGAGTTCACTCATGGGCAATTCTATAATTACAGGCACTTAGAAATCTTGCAAAATGATTTTTTTATCTATATTATCTTGATTAAACTATTTAACAGTCAAATATATTTAACAAAATATTTTAAAATGTTAATATTCTGAAATAAAGGTCTCTCTATGGCCTTAATCAACCTTCAAAGTTTTAAAGTGCATCAACAAAAATAACTATTATTTTCAAATACAGTATGTTTCCCAAATCCTCCTACCTCTGGTCAATTGGGCATTTTATTTCCCAGCAAGCATGCATGAAATTGATCAAAAATGACAGTAAAGATAATTATAATGTTACAAAAAATAAATGTTTGTTGAGCAACAAATCAGAATATTAGAATGATTTCTGAAGGATCATACAGCTTTACATCACAAGAATAAATTACATTTAAAAAAAGATTCAAACAGAAAATGGTTCTTTTTAAATGCAATAATATTTCAAAATATTACTGTTTTTATTGCATTTTTGATTACATAAATGCAGGCTTAATGAGCATAATAGGCTTCTTTGTAAAACATTTCATAACTTCTGAGTAGCAGTGTTCATGATTTTTCAGAGCTAGAGAAGTGTTTTGCAGGCCTTGAGCTAACGTTAGCTGTATATGACTATCACAGCCTCTGCTCCCTCTTGTTCTTTGGCTTTTCTGTGTTCATCTTGTGTTGAAATCTAAGACAGAGCCTCATGCCTCTTTTGTTAAGAATTAAGGGATCTGAGAAAGTAAATATTTCCAGCTGATGAGCCGAGATGAATGAAACAGGCTGAAATCAAAGCCCACGGCGATGCCATCAACTGTCCTTATGATAGAAAAACAGCAGTAAACACACACACACACACACACACACACACACACACACACCACACACACACACACACACACACACACACATACACACACACACACACACACACACACACACACACACACACACACACACACACACACACACACACACACAACACACAACACACACACAGCACACACACACACACACACACACACACACACACACAACACACACACACACACACACACACACACACACACACACACGCACAGACACACACACACACACACACACACAACACACACACACACACCCACACACACACACAGCACACACACACACACACACACACACACGCACACAACCACACACACACACACACACACACGCACAGACACACACACACACACACACCACACACACACGCACAGACACACACACACACACACACACACACACACACACACACACACACACACACACACACACACACACACACACACACACACATATAGAGAGAGACGTGATCAGACATATCAAGTATCAAAAGCTCAGTTTTCTGCATTATTCAAAGACAGTTGCTATTGGTGTTACATGGCGCCCCCTATTGACAAGCACCTTGGGTTGAACTTGTTTTCTAAGTCATTTTTAAGTAGAAGAACTGCACATTTGCATAGTTGTATCACAATTATGAGCACAAATCTAGGGTCTAAGCATCACAGACTGACCTCATGCCTCAAAACAAAAGTTTTGAGTTCAAACTGCAAAAGTGAAAGTGTTGTAAATGATAAAAAAATTATGTAGTTTATATTAATTGTAATATTAATATTTATTATAAAATAAAATATGAATAAGAATAAAATATGCCATTATGAATAAAAGGTTCTGTTAATTGTGGCCAATGTGTATTAGAGAAAAACATTTATTTCATAATGATATTTCCGCCCATTTTAAATTCCTATTATCCAATGAAAGGTTAATCTTTGTGCTTTTTTTTAAATAAAAGATCAAAAGGATTAACAATGCAGATAAATTTTCACAGCCTTCTTTGATCATATTTACCAAGGGTGACGATATTTTTGGCCACAACTGTATGCACATTTGTCTGGGTCTCTAAACATCTAAGCACATCACTTATGTCAGAAGATCTGTCAATGTTCCTCTAGTCTAGGAGACAGAAAGTCGTTGTTACCCACAATGCTCTGTATTTCTTTGTGTGCTGTAATAGCATTTAATTGGGAATTTAATGAGGATGAAAGCCTGATTACTGATGCTATCAAAGAGCAAACATCTCTCTATGGCCTTCTTTTAGAAATACGCAGACAAACTGGTCATTCATATTAATCTTGCCAGCGGAAATATCCCATGACAAGGTTGGTGGCGCTGCACATATATTACGTCTAGTCTTCAAAAACAAAAGTGTTTTGGAGTTATTCATTTTATAGGCATAATTAGGAGAATATTTATCATCCTGTTGTGCTCATGAGAGCCCCTGGGATACAAGTGATGATAGTTTACTTCCAAAGCATAAAATCAGTCCAGACATGTATGTCTGATCAGATGAGTTGCGTATGATTACTGGCGCTCAACATGGCCTTGAGTTACCGGACTGCTGACATGAGATGTGCGTGTGATTCGGATCGAACACGAGATCCTGTTGTGCCAAGATATGAGATGCGTTTCTATCGTTCAGCTCGGAAGATGACTTTTCAGCTTTCTACCTGGAAACTTCCACGAGGAGATGCGGATTTTGTGTGCAAAGTAGTAAAATGTAACGAGTCCGAGATTAAGTCATCATGTCAGGTACACTAGTAGCATCCAAAAGTTTGGGGTCGGTAAGATTTTTTATATATTTTTTTTTTTAGGGGGGGGGGGTGGGGGGGGGGTCTCTTACACTCACCGAGTCTGCTTTTTTATTTTTTTTCAAAATACAGTAACATTGTGAACTATTTTTACAATTTTTTTTTATTTTTTTTATGTAATGTAATGTATTCCTGTGATGCAAAGATGAATTTTGTGCATCATTACTTCAGTCTTCAGTGTCACATGATCCTTCAGAAATCATTCTAATATTCTGATTTGCTGCTCAAGAAACATGTTTTATTATCAATGTTGAAAACAGTTGTGTTGCTTAATATTTCACACATGAAGGGGCAGTCGTGGCCTAATGGATAGAGCATTGGACTTGTAACCCAAGGTTTTGGGTTCGAATCTCAGCTCCGGCAGGAATTGTCCACGACTGAGGTGAGACCCTTGAGCAAGGCACCGAACCCCCAACTGCTCCCCGGGCGCCGCAGCATCGGCTGCCACTGCTCCAAGGTGTGTGTGCACTTGGATGGGTTAAATGCAGAGAACACATTTCACTGCTGGTTATACTCTGTATAATTGTGTATGTGACAAATAAACAAATTCTTCTTCTTCTGTGGAAACTGTGTTTTTTCTGGATACTTTGATGAATAGAAAGTTTAAAAGATCACTTTTGATCAATTGAATGCATCCTTGATCAATAAAAGTGTTAATTTCTTTTAAAAATAAAAGTAAATAAACTTACTGACCCTGACCCCGAATGATTGAACAATAGTGTATATAAAATAAACAAAATGTAAAGAAAAGAAAAACAGAACAGAAGTTATCACTGGAGTGTTACGTTTTCAAACGGTATTCATATGTACCCTTTATATAATATGTATCATTTAAGGGTAAATAAGGTGTACCTTTTGAAAGAATACCATCCCAGTGACAGCTTTTGTACCTTTTTTTCCTAAAGGAAGCAGTTTAGCACACTACTCTGCCCTTGTGAAAGAACTGTACTGTACTGTCTATTTTCTCTGTTGAGGCATTACTCAACAGCTGTTGAGCTGTTTCAGGCATTACTTTCATAATCATGCACAAACGGGATCATCAAGAGTGGGTTGGACACTTTATAATCAGCCCACCTAACAATACTCTGTGTGTCCATGTTTGGATCCTCCTTCGGTGGGTAACAGAGCTGGCATGCTGCAGTCAGAGCTTTGTTTGCTTTGGCCTGTCCAAGTTCTTGCTCATTGGCAGAGGAAATGAAAGAAATAGTAATTAGGGAAACGGCATGATTTTATTGGCTGTGTTTCTTATAGCAGTTACAACCCAGATGTCAGGCAGCTGAACACACCGGGGGCCTGTACTATGATTGTAGATGAACAAATTCAGAGTTATAGGATCAGTTTTGAGTTGATAAAACCAACCCACTCTAATCAGGCTTTGTTGGTACCATGAAGCTGATCATCAACTTTCTCTGTCAACTCAGGCTTGATCCTGAGTTAATGAAGCGCGTGCACGTGAATGTGTGACATCAGCGGCGAACAGCCAATCACAACACAGAGCAAGCTCGCGAGAGAGCCAGCGATATTCAAAACTCGTTTGTTAAAGGTTAAGAGATTCGAGAATATGAGGAATTTAAACGCATTTCCACTGAAGTACTGGTCAATGAAAGAGGACAAATAAAGGAAATGATCTCTCTCTCATTGCAGTCACGAGTGAATCTTGTGAAGATACTTTATATAGTTGATAGTGATAGAGACTCAAACATGTAAGGTCACATGTAGCCATTTTTAAAGTGTTATCTATTAATTCTACCACTTATTTATATTACATATGATCTGTATATATTAATATTCATTTAAAATAAATGCTTTATAATAATTGTTAAACTAAAAGTGCTTGTGTGTAATGGAGTAATAATAATATAAATCATATGTAAATTGTAATTATCATTAAAGCCAGACAATTTTGTTGTATTTCTTTTTTAAGGTACTTCATAGTGACCTTTAATTTGTAGGAAGAGAAACTGGGGGAGGGACTTTTTTTGTGTCAGACATGTCACTTTGCTCACATCTGATTGGTCCAATTTCAGTTTGAGATCTCTAACTCAGAACATAACCTGCCCCGGAGCCGGTTAGCCGTGGAGTGTAAGTTACTATGGCAATGAATGCAGCTAAAAGCCAAGCCACTTTCATGGTACCTAAAACCCAGGATTGGTGCAAACTAAACCTAAACTTACCTGGCTAGCCAGCAAATCCGGCTTCATGGTATAGGCCCGGGGCTGGTCTGAGCCGTGATTCAAAATAGAAGATGCATCCATTAATCAAACAGCACAATAGTTTATGAAGTTTGCTAATGGAATCCAGCTGAATGACCTCTTGCTATTAAGAAAACCTGTTTTGCCAGGAGCTTACTATTCTCTCAATACTGTCAATATACACAGCAGGCCGCACACAATCTATCTGAATACAGTAAGTGAAACAGCAGGCATTAGTGCAAGTTTCAAGCATGACCTCATGTGAGTGCCATCCAGTTATTTGGCCTTATTTTATATCACTTTTGGGCAAATATGTCATCTGGCAGCCTGACCAAATCAAGGAAATGTATAATACCTGGAGAAAACTATCAAATGCTGTTCCTTCCTGGATGTTCATGATTTGAAATATTCCAGAACTTTTTGACTAGACACCTGAGCTGTACATGCCATGTGACTAATGCGTCTGAAGGTTAGTTTGCCTCTGCTGGTAAATGCTGGAACTACACCACATGACTGCACATGACTGCCATAAAAAAATATTTATTGATTAATACATACTAATATAATGAAATAGTGTTCGTTTTTAATGTGTTATAGTAGCATAATTATTGCTACTATATAGCATTATTGTGCTGTGTGTGTGTGTGTGTGTGTGTGTGTGTGTGTGTGTGTGTGTGTGTGTGTGTGCGTGTGTGTGTGCGTGCGTGCGTGTGTGTGCGTGCGTGTGCGTGTGCGCGTGTGTGTGTGCGTGCGTGCGTGCGTGTGCGTGTGTGTGTGCGTGTGCGTGGGTGTGGGTGACTCTCTAGCTGTTAGGTCTTGAGTGTTTGAGGGTGGTTTGGTTTTTGTTCCATCTGGATTGCAGAACAAGCACATCAGTTCATTAGTGTGGCTTCTGATCTAGAGGCTGCTTTAATCTGAAACTGTAAACTCTGGTTAATTACATCCTCTTAAAGAGAACTTAATTATACATAATCAGACCTGAGGAGCAGCGGAGTTCATGTTAAAGACACATAGCAGATGAGGTGAGAGCCAATGTGTTTGAACCACTGCAACTTCATTCACCATGTCAGCAAGAATTAATATATCAATATATAAATAAAACATATATATATATGAGGGTTATTAATATACTTTATTCAAAACTGTGTACCTTTTTAATTGTTGTCCTTTTTATTTTTCATTATTATTATTATTATTATTAAAAACAGAAATTATACTATACAAACATTTTCAGGAAAGCATTAAAGAATATCTACAGAACCTTTCATAAAGAAGAGGGAAAAAACGTAGGCCAACACACACACACACACACACACACACACACACACACACACACACACACACACACACACACACACACACACACACACACACACACACACACACACACACACACACACACAAGGGCAGACAAGCAAAATAAACGAATAAATTAAATAAATACAATTATATATGTCATTTTATAAATACATATGTTGCAATTTGTGAAAAACGCATGGGGGGTGTTTTTGAAAAATGTATGAAATGTTTTTAATACGACAAAAACTGTATTTAACGTGATCGCAGTTTAATAAAAAGCATTGTAGACATAAGTTAGGCCTATTAATTGTAATAATTTAATTTCCACAAGTATTCAAACAACGAATAAATGATATAGAGAAAGCGAGCAAAGAACACAGCGGAGCTTTTTGAAACTCAGAATCAGTTAAAACATTACGTCATAAAATGATTCACTGTTTCGAAGCGTTCTGAATTAAAAGTAATTCAGCAGAGGCAGGGATGCATAAACCAGAGGAGGGAAATACCCCCCCCCCCCTACAAATCGCAAATTAATCTATTTTAAATATAAAATAAATCCACGATCAAACTGATGGTTTAAATGTAAACCTGCTTATTTAAAAAAAATAACATAAAGTTTGGTGCAACATATCTATTTATTAGATAAACCTTGATTTAATCTAGATTTAAGCTTAATCCTTGTTGGTGCAACCCACCCAGGTTAATAATATAATTAAACAGGAATATTGATAAGCAGATGAAAGCAAACTAATCAACGGAATAATAATTAAAAACAGATTTTAATCACATTTTTATTATTGCTAGTTCTTAATTACTTACTAAAATGGCCAAGCAACTCTGTAGAAAGCGGAACTACACATTAGGTCAGTAGATCTCAGTCGAACAGAAACGCTGACGTACTTCCTCTTTAAAAGAAGCAATGGCGTCTAGCGCGGAGGTAAACAAAACACCAGTTCAAAATGACTTACGAGTTAACCTAATAGTTGTCTTTATTGTTTATATATTATTTTTGATAAGCAATCTTTAACGTACTCGTGAAATGCTCGTTTTAGTGTGTCGTCTTTCAGAACGCTGTTCTTATAGTCATAGCTAAAGATGCTAACATCAGTCTCTGAGTGATTAATGTTGTTGATTTGGTTTGTTAAATGTGGCGTGTGAGATTTAAGTGTGCTGATTATGTTTTAGCTATCACTGAAATTACATTATTAAGCCTTGTATGCGGTACATTGTAACCGATGTGCAGGTGCCAAAATTAATAATAACAAGTTGCAAAAAACGTTCCTTTTAAACAGCAATGAAGAATAACAACAACATTCCGTTGGTTTAATTTACAGAAACATAAAACACAATCAAATGAGAGTTAGACAGTACAGAACTATTAAAAATAAAAACATGAGAGATTGTGTTATTATTCTCAACAAAAGAATAATTGAGACTCCACCACAGAAAGTTCAACTTATATTTGAGGTTGCCAGCTTTTAAGTTTCATTTATATATGATATGACATCGTTTTAGAGGTCAAATGTAACTACAGTTCTGGGGAATTCACAGATGCTGAAAACACCGCGAGCAGGCAGTTGAAACCGCACGTCTGTGTCACCTCACATCAGTTCATATTAAATAGGTTTTTGCAAATATTTATAGATACCCATAAATTTAAGTGTACCCAGACTATTTATTAAATGAATATTATATGCCAGCTTTCCGCCCGCATTTTCCGCATTGCGGATGTGGATTGTGATTTATGCCTGGTGCCTTATTAACGTCTATCCTGAGCAGCTCCAGTTAGCGTGGTGAGACTCCTTCAAGGGTTTGGCGGACTCGTCTCTCTACATATCAGTTGGGCGGAGATTTCAGAGATTGAGAGATCCTCTCACAGGTGTTGACAGACAGGCTGCTCGAGCCAAATAGTGAATTTACTAACAGTCCTCATACATTATGTCAATGTGTATTTGCATTGCTTTCACTGTACTCTGTAGATCACCTTTCTCACAATCACCACGATTGGTTGGTTATGTACAATAAAGCTCTTTCCTTCAGCAAGAATGAAAACGATAAGAAAACAAAGCCAAAACCCAGACATTTCAGGCAATTTAGAAAACCTGTCCAGGATCTGGGAAAAAATATGATGCATCACAAATGGTAAGATGAGACGAGCAACTTTATGCTCCTGTGGCCACTTGTGTTTGGATTTTAAGACAAGACAGTACAAGCAAACCATTTATTTATTTTTTATTAAAGGGATTGCCACTTGAGATGATCCATCTCATTTTTGAGGGGGGTCCCTCAAAGACATTTGCAGACATTTGTATTTTTTATTATTCATACACTGCTCAAATTTGAGATTTTGGGCTATGTTGCGATACCCTATTGCCCTGTGGTATGTTGCTTTAAGAGGAAGACATGACACTAGTGGTGAGCCATGTGTTGAATCCGTGATATACGTCATGTAAAGGAGCTTTAATGTAGTCGGTGTAGACTTAAAGCAAACTCTGTGCTGACAATGCAAACCATTGACACACAGCACAGTGGAATCTGCTCTATTAACATGTGAATGAAATGTGATTGCGTTCTGTTGATAGAATGAGGCTCGTAAGCTGAATCATCAGGAGGTGGTGGAGGAGGACAAGAGGCTGAAGCTGCCATCAAACTGGGAGGCCAAGAAAGCCCGTCTGGAGTATGAACTCGTGGTGGACCAAAAGAAGAAGGTACAGTATCAGATTTTAAGCTGGTCGTTTCTACTCCACCAAACAGAGTTGCATAAATAATGATAACACACTCTACATGCTGTCTGTGAATGGTCACACATAGTGACCAGACTCACAAAGCTGGTTAAGCCAAAGCTATGACACACTGTTTTAAAAGTCATGTTTTGTATTAGATTTACATGTTTTAAGATGAACAAGTTGATAAATGATATGCTCTATCTGAGCCAAATAATCTAAATTCAGTCCCCAAAGATCTAAAAGTAGATGTATTATGATTTGTCTGATTATTTCAAGTTATTAAAAACACTCTTGAGTTGCAACAAACATGCAAACCAGTTAAAAAAGTTTTGAGTTTTGTGTAAAATGAGTTTTAATTTTTACATTAGTTTTTTCTTTACATGCACAACTGTTCAGATGTTTGGGTTCAGAAGAAGTCAGCTAGAATAACTGTTTTATATTTGAATATATTTTACAATGTAATTGATTCTTGTGATGCAAAGCTGAGTTTTCAGCATCATTACTCCAGTCTTTGTTGTTAAAATCAGTTGTGCTGTTTAAAAAAAAAAATCTGGATTCTTTGATAAATAGAAATATCAAAATAACAGCATTTATTTGAAATAGTTATTATTTGAATATTATAAATGTCTGTCACTTTTGATCAACTGTAGTGTATTTGCTGTGATTTGATTTGGCCTCTGGTAGGGCTGCAACAAACGATTATTTTGATAATTGATTAATCGAACAATTATTAGAATGATTAATCGTCTATTATTCCACTTATTAATCAGTAGACTTTGATTATTCATCTTTTGAAATTAAAGTTAAAATATTAAGTTATACATATTCTAACATAAAGGTCTCTTCAGCTTTAGAAAAGCATATTATGGAAATACAATTATTATACAACTAATTGGTAACACTTTACAATATGGTTTCTTAGTTAACATGAACTAAGAATGAACAATACTTCTACGGCATTTATTAATCTTAGTTGATGTTAATTTCAGCATTTACTAATGCATTATTAAAATCACAAGTTGTGTTATTTAACAGTGGTAAATGCACTGTGAACTAACATGAACAACTGTATTTTTATTAACCAACATTAACAAAGATTAATACATAAATGCATTGTTCATTCATGTTAATTAATAAATTAACTAATGTTAACAAATGATACCTTATTGTAAAGTGTTACCGATTCATTATACAAATAGATGTATGGCACACAAAATGAGATGACAGAGACTCTCTCATCATTGAATTAACTACATGTAAAAAGTAACTGAATGACATCATTCTGTCTAACATCTTTTTGTAAGTGATCTAGATAGGAAACAAAATAAAGGTAAGTGATACGACGTTTTGGATAAAATATTTTATTCACAACATAATGTCTTAAAATCCCTTTATAGGGTTATGATAACCAAAACAGTCCTGAGCTAGATCAAACTTTGATCTCTGTAAACCAAACTATTACTTTAATGAAATGATTTTATTTCCACTGATAGAAATATTTTATCATTAGCTAACGTTAGCTCCACACTGAAGAGCTGCTCTATAACAGACAATCACATTTAACTAATTATAACTGACTCTGGTTTTTCATGTTTAATACCGTAAAGCTGCTTGAATTAAGGTTATCTATTGCATAAAGCACAATGTAAATAAACATCATGTGACCGGACTTTACTGGAGTAAGTTACGTTACTGAACTACAGAGCTCATGCAAACAGCCACATCGTTGTAATCAGATGCATTTTAACTGCTGCTTTGAGTGCTTTCACACTGCGGTCAGTTTTTGTTGTTTATTTCGTTACTGAGAGGAAAGCGCGCAATATATATTTACATATTGGTCCAAACGCCGCTCAGCAGCTTCAGGTTCGTTCGGTTGGGTTTGCTCTGAAGCGCTGTCTTCTCTTGAATTGAATCCAGGAGAGATGAACTCGGGTGTGCTACAGCGCTGGTCAAACCGCAGCATTGCAGGCTCTTACGTTAGGTCATATGAGATCAGACGACTACTCGACAACAAAAATATTTGTCAACTATTTTTTTACTGTCGACGTTTTTGATAATGTCAAATAATCGTTGCAGCCCTATGTGGCAGTATCGGCCATTAAAAGCCCCATATCAGTCAAGCACTAATTCTGATTATGCGGCGTGTGAGGAGGAGTGTGTAAAGCTGTGAATTGTGTTTGTTTGTCAGGAGTGTGCGGAGCAAGGTGAGGACTACAACCGTGTAAAGCTCCTGGAGATCAGCGCTGAAGATGCAGAGAGATGGGAGAGAAAGAAGAAGAAGAAAAACCCAGACCCAGGATTCTCAGGTATGACACGCTCGTCAGGTTAATGAGGAGCCTCCCTGATTGGCTGAGAGTGAGAGGGAATGTGGCTGCCATGTGTGATGCTAAACATGTGAAAATGAAAACATGCAGAGCTTGTGTTTCACGCCTGGTTATCGTTGGTTCCCCTCTCAGACCCCCACAGCTGGATGTGTGTTTGTATTCATCTCTGTGTGTGTGTGTGTGTGTGTGTGTGTGTGTGTTAGGCTACGCTGAGGCCCAGCTGAGACAGTACCAGAGACTGACGAAGCAGATCAAGCCAGATATGGAGAACTATGAGAGACAGAGAGAGGAGTGGTGAGACTTTATTTATACTCCTTCTACTTCTGAAAGAGCTGGCTGGTTTTAATACAAGACTATGCACTGATACTGGAAACAGCCACTATCAGTAGTTCCTGTATGTGAGACTGCCTGAGCAATGACGTTTTATTTTGTCATATGAAGATTTTCTGTCTAATAGTATAAGTAGCGATTATAACGTTCCTAGTGAAGAGAGATATTTAAAAGGAAAATTAAACTAGAGACCAATTTTAGTCCCCAGTGATAATCTTTTAATTTGAGACAATGATGTTTTAACAAATATTGTGTAAAATAAGCGTTCGTTTCATTTCCTAGTTTTTTTTTTCCTGCACAGGTTTTCTGTTATAAACTTTGGGATCTTTAAAATAAAAAAAATAATCTCTTGTACATTTCTTTGATCAAAAATACAGTAATATTGTGAAATATTATTATAATTTAAAATAACTATTGGAATATTGTAATCTGTCATTTATTCCTGTGATGTAAAGCTGAATTTTCAGCATCATTACTCAAGTCTGTAGTGTCACATGACCCTTCAGAAATCAGTCTAATATGCAGATTTGCTTTATCATTATCAATGTTGAAAACAGTAATATTCTTGTTAAAACCGTAACCCCCCCCCCCCACCCCAGGATTCTTTAATGAATTAAAAGTTCAAAAGAACAGCAAATATTTTATATTCTTTTGTGGCATTATAAATGTATTTCCTGTCACTTTTGATCAAATCAATGCATCCTTGATGAATAAAAGTATTAATGTCTTAAATGTATTAAAATCTTACTGACCGTAAACAAAACTGTATCCATCTATCTGTAAGGCATATAAAGCGTCACACTCCAAGAAAAAAGAAAACATGTTTCAAGAAGTTTTTGTCGAGCCAACATTGTTTCACTCAAACTTCATGCTTTAAAGGTTTAAAATGACAGTCGAAGTTCCTTCAAAATTCACATTAGAACTGGAAATCTGCATCCTGTTTGCTGTCTTAATTCACATTCATTCATTCACAGATACATTTCTTCTTATTATTATCAATTTGTAAAATATTTGTGGAAACCTTGATACTTTTTGTTAGGATTCTTTGATAAATAGAAAGTTCAAAACGAACAGCATTCATTTGAAATAGTAACAAATATTAACACCAAATGAGCTTAAGATATTTTCTGTGATTGAGTGAAATTGTGGTTGTAAATAACAAAGTGCTGTAAACAGGAAAATGTGTCTCTTTTGCTCCTAGTGGAGAAGATTTCCACCCCACCTCCAACAGTCTGATTCACGGCACTCACGTCCCGTCTAAAGAGAGCGTCGACCGCATGGTGGACGACGTGGAGAAACAGTAAGAGAATTCTGTTAGATTTCAGATCTTACACACTGCAGAATCACCTGGTGAGCAGATCTAATCGCACACCTCAGTGTCTCCATCCGAGTGCCAGTTTTAGAGCTCTCTGAGAGCACGGCCTCCTGTGTTTGTTCCTCGCTCCAGATGTGTTTGTTCCTCGCTCCAGATGTGTTTGTGCACATGGATGTGTGCGCCGCCGAGGGTTTGTTTATGTGCGAGACTGCATTCTTCTATTTTGGAGGAGCTGCTTTAAGCTTCTGAGAGACATTAGACAGGGCTACGGCTGCCAGATCGTGACGCACAAACACGCTTTGAAGATTTTTGAGGAACCGTCTGTGTGTATGTGGGGGGCATGTGAGTCTCTTTGATGGACTTTGAAAACTGACACTGTCTGTTGAAGCATCAGACTGGGAAATGAAAGGAGTACAGCTGGGTAATGTAGCTGGTGTGTGGTGTTTGCCTGATGATTTTGCTGGCGATATTTTTGAGTGATGTGATGATTTTAATATGCTGTTTTTGACTATTTTCTTTCCTAAAGTCAGTGTCATTTTACTATCATTTATCATATTTATCAATTATTTTTTTATATTTTCAATTTTTGTTTCAGTAATTCATTTTTAGTTTGTCATTTTATTAGCTTAGTTTTTTTTATTTATTTAAATAAAAAAAATATATATAAATAATAAATATAGCCTTAATCTACTTTCGGTTGATAAAATGTTATTTTTTTTTCTTGTTCATTTAGTGAATAAAACCAGTTTCCGGGATTATTTTTAACTAGGTTTACTGTGTTTTATTTCTTGTATCTCCATAAATGTCTCCTTGTGCGTTTAGGATTGAAAAGCGCGCAAAATACAGTCGCCGCAGGGCCTACAACGACGACGCTGACATCGATTATATCAACGAGAGAAACGCTAAATTCAACAAGAAGGCCGAGCGTTTCTACGGCAAATACACCGCCGAGATCAAGCAGAACCTGGAGAGAGGAACTGCCGTGTAACTATGATGATTCCACCACTCCAGCCGCCAAGCAACCAGAAATCATTTACAAATATTTTTAAGAAATGCTCCTTTCAGATTCTTGTTCCCTGTAGTGGTCTTGTGAATTATTATCATGTTTTTCTTTACAAATGTAATCTTTTTATTTCAGGCAGTGTCAATGTTTTACCGTGTAAATTGAATCTACTTCAATAAAAAAAAAACTGATATGAAAAAAAGTTGACTTCACGTTGCCTTATGATGTGTAAGCGAGATTATGCCACAGCATTGGTCAATTGTTGATTCTGGTTGGTTAACAGATGTGACTGGAAAGTGTTTTGTTGTTGTTTAACGCAAAATCGAATTTGAAATGAAAAACATTTTTATTTCCAACATGGTATCTGGACAGCACTCTCATGCAAAATGATGGTCATGTGAAAACACACTGTTTGGGAGGGAAGGAAAGGACATGATGGCCCATACTTGGAATTTGTATGGGTCTGTATTTAACTCATCCAAGTGCACACACACAGCAGTGAGTAGTGAACACACACACACACACACCCACTGTGAACACACACCCGGAGCAGTGGGCAGACATTGCTGCGGCGCCCGGGGAGCAGTTGGGGGTTCGGTGCCTTGCTCAAGGGTCTTACCTCAGTCGTGGTATTGAGGGTGGAGAGAGCGCTGGTTATTCACTCCCCCCACTCCAACAATTCCTGCCGGACCTGAGACTCGAACCTTTGGGTTACAAGTCAGACTCTCTATCCATTAGGCCACGACTGCCCCATGATGTGATGAAACAATGCCTCACAGTTTAACTTATTGGTTACAGTTTTAATCACTGTACTTGGCAGTATACACTGTATGGTGTTTAGTTAGTAGTAATAGTAGACAATAGTTTAGTTATAGACAATAGCTGCAAGGTTATGAAGTATGGTTATGAAGTACTTGAATGCAATAGAGTTCAGAGATGTACCATGGGGTACTTCACCATTTCACAAATTTTAATGTTAACCAAACTATTAAAAAATGTTTTTAATAATGGAAATAAAGCTGAAATAAAATATAAATACTACACTGTAAAAATGGTGTACTGAGAAATACATGTCACCGATAATAAAGAAATGACTAGTAACATTAAATTAACAAAAAAAAAAAACATGAAAGGAGAAATGTTTAAGATACTAAAATTACTAAAACAAAAAGTGAAACAAAAATGTAAGCAATATAGATAATAAATAAAACTTAATATAATAAATACAAATAAAACGAAAAACACTAATACAAAAAAGGACATAAAAACACTTTATTACTAAAAATTACATTTCCAAAATTTTAAATTGAAAACCGAAAATAAAAAGCTAATGCAAAATATTAATAAATACTATTAATAGTTTACAAAAGTAATAAAAAAACTGTGCCATGTTCTTTCTGAAGTAGTTATGGTGGCTAACTGCATTTAAGAGGTGAAAGCTGTGTTAAAAATGAGCACATTCATGTGTCCGCTATGTATGAATTGAAAGTAATTGACTCCAGACAGTTTTATTCAGCATTACTGGAATATAATTGAACAGCTGAGGTGTAATGGCCATATTTACCACCTTTATTAGAGCATATATTGAGAAGAAAGATGATGCGTGATGAAGCGACTGCAGCAGTGAGTGTGAGAACTCAACGTGATCGTTTATCTTTAGCATGAAGACGCCTGCGACATCAAAGTGTCAAAAGACTCAATGATTGCGTTATCTCATCATCTGCTGTCAGGCCTCGTTGCCCTCAAGCGTCGGGAGATAAGAGAAGAGGCTTGTGACCTGAACCCTCTTCAAAGTGAAGTTAAACTGCCACAATTCGTCTTTTCCTGTAAGAATTGGCAGAACTTTCTAGTATGATTTATTCTGCTGTTTGAGCAGTCCTGTGGCTACGCCCATATCATGGGAAATGTATAACTTGAGTGTAAGTTGCTTCGGTTAAAAGTGTCTGCCAAATGCATACAAGTAAAAAAAAAAAAAGGTTAATCAGATGTGCAAAGTGTTTCATATTCATCAAGACCTCATAAATGAGACCCTGTTTAAATCAAGCTAATATCATCCTCTGAGGACTACAGAAGCCTATTTCCACCAAGCAATAAAAAGTGAAATTTGAATAAAGGTAATTGTGAGTTTTTATCCCACAAATCAGACTGTCTCACAATTCCCAATTCTGAGATATAAATAGAAAAATTAAGTTGTTTTGGATTCTGCTTTTGTCTCTGAATTCTGTTTATATCTCGCAATTCTGTCTCTTGTTGCAACCACAAAATTAAAACGACAACTGCCACTTTTTTCTCACAACTCTTACTTTTCTTTATATTTTTTGTTTATATCTCGCAGTTCTGCATTTGTGTATTGGAACTCTGGGTATGTCTCTCATATTTCCGACTTTTTTCTCAGAATTGCAAGAAAAATCTGAATTGTGTGATAAAAAGTTGCAATTACGTTTTCAATTATTGTTTTATCCCATTCCAGAAACAAGCTTCTATAGAAGGCCTGTATAGGACTGAACGTGTATCAGATATCTCTGGCATCTGCATAAATGAATATGTTATGAATTGTCCTGGTGGGGGGGAGCAGAGGTAATTGGCTTTCAAAGCTCGGCGTGTTGAGAATTAGAGCCATGCCGTGTTTATGATCTCCTGCTTTTGTTCTCAGTGGCAGTATTGGCTGCGGGTGATTAGACAGAGGGGGGCACACAAATCAAACCCTTTAATATCTGAGCTGCTTATTGGGAAACTTTGACTTCATATTGAGCCTTTTTTTTTCAAATATGGAGAAATAAGGCTTCCATTGAGAGCTGAAGAATGCCATTCAACAGTTTCTCCTCAAATCCACGTGCCACAATCCACTAGAGCCACAGTCGTGAACACTGCTGGAGGTGTTTTTACTGGTTACCTCAGAGTGATAAGCATCTGTCATGTCTGACTAGTGCCTGCTTATGATCCCATTGGCCATTTAAATCACTGGAAGGATGTCTTGATCTGTTTATTAGCAGATGAGGATTCATGTTGCTTAACCTTAGGCTTTGCTGTCTCTCTGTTTTTGCTTATCTTGGATATGAAGCCAAATATAATTTCTTGGTTCAAGAAACACATGTATATTTATAGCATACTACTTATACGTTATCTGTGATGTGCAATATGTATGAAAATGCACTACTTTTTAAATGTATGGAATCAGATATATATATATTTTTTTTAAAGAAGTGTTTTCTGCTTTAATTCTTCATTATAGATTCAACAAGGTTTTGGAAACATTCCTCAGAGATTTTGGTCCATATTGATATGATAGCATCACGCAGTTGCTGCAGATTTGTCGGCTGTACATCCATGATGAGAATCTCTCGTTCCACCACATCCCAAAGGTGCTCTATTGGATTGAGATCTGGTGACTGTGGAGGTCATTTGAGTAAAGTGAACTCATTGTCATGTTCAAGAAACCAGTCTGAGATGATTTGAGCTTTGTGACATGGTGTATTATCCTGCTGGAAGTAGCATCAGAAGATGGGTACACTGTAGTCATAAAGGGATGGACATGGTCAGCAACAATACTCAGGTAGACTGTGGTGTTTAAACGATGCTCAATTGGTACTAAAAAGTGTGCCAAGAAAATATCCCCCACACCATTACACCACCACCACCAGCCTGAACCGTGCTTTCATGTTCTTTACACAAATTCTGACCCTACCATCTGAATGTCGCAGCAGAAATCAAGACTCATCAGACCAGGCAACGTTTTTCCAATCTTATATTGTCTAATTTTGGTGATCTGTGTGAATTGTATCCTCCGTGTCCTGTTCTTATCTGACAGGAGCGGCACCCGGTGTGGTCTTCTGCTGCTGGAGCCCATCTGCTTCAGGGTTCGACGTGTTGTGTGTTCAGAGATGGTATTCTGCATACCTTGGTTGTAACGAGTGATTATTTAAGTTGCTGTTGCCAGTAGATCAGCAGTTTTTGAAATACTCAGACCAGCCCGTCTGTCACCAACAACCATTCCACGTTCAAAGTCACTTAAATCCTCTTTCTTCCCCGTTCTGATGCTCGGTTTGAACTTCAGCAAGTCGTCTTCACCACATCTAGATGCCTAAATGCATTGAGTTGCTGCCATGTGATTGGCTGATTAGCAATTTGTGTTACCAAAGTGGCCAGTGAGTGCAAATTTATTGTCCTTATCAGTGTTGAAAAATGTTTTGTTCGCCTGCAAAGGCATTGCGTTCTCTAGAAAGACTTTGCACTTGCTTGTGAAGCATTTGTGTTCTCTCCAAAAATATTATGTTCTCCCAAGAAAGAAACTTTACTTTCTCTCGCGAAAGTATTGTGTGCCCCCAGAAATATTGTTCTTCTAAGAAATGCTGCATACTCTCATAAAAGTATTGTTCTCTCACAAAAGTATTGCATTCTCCTGAGAAACTTTACATTCTCTTGCACAAGTATTGCATTCCCCCGAGAAACTTTTTGCAGGCTCTGTAGGTTTGAGACTGTGCACTGATTAGTCATATTACCTTCAAAGCTCACGTGATTGGTTCAATCTGTAATTCTCCAGGTATTATATACTGCATAGTCCGTGTTGGGAAAAACTAGTTACATGTAACAGAATTATGTAATTTAATTACAAAATAAAAGTAACTGTAATCAGTTAGAGTTACTGAGACAAAAATGTGTAATTAAATTACAGTTACTTACGAAAATGTTAAGGATTACTAAGCGAGTTACATCTGATTTTTTTTTCACACACACTCCCACATACAGATTTAATTGATTTCTTTCATACATTTCAGTGAGTGCTCTAAAATATGAAACACCAATGTTTCAGGAGATTATGACATGCGTCTTTCGGATGAGACGTTAAAACCGAGGTCCTGACTCTCTGTGGTCATTAAAAAATCCCATGGCACTTCTCGTAAAGAGTAGGGTGTAACCCCGTGTCCTGGCCAAATTCCCACCACTGGCCCTTGTCAATCAAATAATCCCCATCCACTGATTGGCTCTATCTCGTAGCTGGTGTGTGGTGAGCGCATACACTCTCTATGACTCTCTCTCCTCTCCACCTGTAGCTCATTTGATTGTCATGACGTAGCTGGTGTGTGGTGAGCGCATACACTTGTTGGCTCTAACCTGTAGCTGGTGTGTGGTGAGCGCATACACTTGATTGTCTCTATGACTCTCTCTCCTCTCCACCTGCAGCGCATACACTTGATTGGCTCTATGTCTCTCTCTCCTCTCCACCTGTAAGAGCATACACTTGATTGGCTCTATGACTCTCTACCTGTAGCTGGTGTGTGGTGAGCGCATACACTTGATTGGCTCTATGACTCTCTCTCCTCTCCATCTGTAGCTGGTGTGTGGTGAGCGCATACACTTTGAATGACTACCTGTAGCTGCGCATACACTTGATTGTCTCTATGACTCTCTCTCCTCTCCATCTGTAGCTGGTAGCGCACTGGCGCCGTTGTCCTGTGGCATCGCATCATCCAAGTTGCTGCACACTGGTGGTGGTTGAGGAGAGACCCCCCCACGTGATTGTAAAGCGCTTTGGGTGTACAACAATACACAAAAAGCGCTATATAAATGCATCATTCAGATAACTCTTTATTTCCTATATGGGTTTATGTAAATGCTTTATTTTTTTTTCAAAGGCATTATTAGATTCCAGTGTTTCCTGTCATTTCTATGCAAATATTTGATTTAAAAAACAGTATCATAGGTTATGATTTTAAATATGAGGGGATATCGGATGCCCATTTTCCACAAGTTAGTTTGATTTAGGGTCTTCTTGAAATGGTCTCAGTGGTCGTGTAAAACAACACCCTTTTTACCTTGTCAAAAACAGCTCTGTTCACAGTGACACGTTTCGGTGCATATCTCTATACATGATCTTCCTTGGAAGACCAAAGGTGATTAGCAAATACTCATTTAAAAAAAAAATATAGTGTAAGACTTACTACTTCTGGAAGTGCATCTGGATCATGAACAATGGGTACTGATCCATCCACGAGTTTTACATTTTTAACAAAACCTGGCTTGAATTGTCCTCCATTCAGAAAGCAAAGGAGTAAAATAATTTGCACAGACATAAACTAATTTACGTGTATTCGTTAGCTCATTACCATCGAAATTAAAGGCTAATGCACTGCGTCCTCAGTGGCTCTGATGTTTGGAGAAAATTAGGACTCTTATATTCTCCTACATCTAACAACTAAACACCTGCATTGCTTACAAGACATTGTTGTCGCTACAGCTGCTCAAGCGAAGAGAAAATGACGGACTTCGTACAACTGGCTGAGGGCGGGAATATGCTAATACGGGACAGAAGTGGTCGTGGGAGGGGCCTGAGCAGCATGACATCATATTGGCTTGATAACTGTTTAGGTTTTTGGGGGATTAAAAGAAAAGGAGTGAATGGATTTTTATCATTGGGTAATAAAGGGTATTTGTGTCTTCGCACTACGAAGACACATTTATATGCAAATGAAGATTTTTGCCTCCAATCTTAATTCAAGTGATGAAGGATTTTGAAAGTCTTATAATCAGTGTTGAGCACTACTGTAAGGTTAACCCTGCCTGGTTTACATGTTTAAAAATTATTACCAGTTGAAAACACTGAAATTTCAAAAAGTAATCACATGTAATTACCTTACTTTAATAAAGTAATTGAAAAGTTACACTACTTATTACATTTTAACTAGGGTAACTTGTAATCTGTAACCTATATCATTTTCAAAGTAACCTTCCCAACACTGCATAGTCCTTCTTGGTTGCACTTCTTTACAGTGCCATTCCAGTTTCATAAAAGCATAAATCAATTGATTCTTTTAAGCGAAACGCAGATGAGATTATTTCAGTAGTTTTCAGACCGGTCTGTGTGCTGAAGATTGATGGATATTGAACTTCTGTGATAGTGATAGATGTTTTGAGAGAGAATCCGGGTGTAGGCGCCGAGAGATTACACTCATGTGATGAGCACAAATATCATCCGTGGCATCACAGAAAGCGAATTAAACATCAAATACAGTTTGTCTGCGAGGGCTTACATGTACCATTTTCTCAAACTCAAATGAAAAGGCGTCTTGTGTGTGGCGAACAATGGCTTTCTTTATCTGCATCTTTATACACTCTTTTTCCCAACTGTATTTCTCTGTGTTCATCAGGATTCCTCTGTGGCTTTGCCAGGGCTTTCCAGACCCCAGGCCTGTGGTGTTTCCCTTTGGCAAACTGCAAGTGCACATCAGTATGGAGTGAGGAATAGCAGAACATGTGTGAATAGAAAAGAGATACAGACCTTGATCTTAAAGTGTGTGTGTGTGTGTGTGTGTGTGTGTGTGTGTGTGTGTGTGTGTGTGTGTGTGTGTGTGTGTGTGTGTGTGTGTGTGTGTGTGTGTGTGTGTGTGTGTGTGTGTGTGTGTGTGTGTGTGTGTGTGTGTGTGTGTGTGTGTGTGTGTGTGTGTGTGTGTGTGTGTGTGTGTGTGTGTGTGTGTGCGTGCGTGTGTGTGTGTGTGCGTGTGTGTGCGGTGTGTGCTGTGTGTGTGTGTGTGTGCGGTGCGTGTGTGTGTGTGTGTGTGTGTGTGTCTGTGTGTGTGTGTGCGCGTGCATGCGTCTTTGACATTAGTGCATCTCTTATCAAGTGATCCATATCCAAAATGAGCGTGTCCACCCTGAGGCCGGGACATCTGATCTGTGATCAGGAACAGCTGGAGGATCGTCGGCACAGCTGACAGTACTGAGGTGAATAAACGTTATGCTAGATTACATCATCTGGCAAATGACAATCCTGCTTTGAAAATCTGCTTAAGTTTGATGTTAAAGTGTGTAATTGTTTTGATTGTTAAAATACTTTCTTCTATAACAGTGTAATATACAGTGACAGCTATGAATAAGCCATTTGTAGATGTAGAAGTGATTTGGTGCTATCGACACACTGGTCAGTCTGTTTGATCATAAGGTACTACAGACCTCACTGACAGAGACGCTTTGCTCAATCAGTTCTCACCCTCCGTAACCTTATCACTCAGAAATACATCACACTGTAAAATGTCTTAAAGATCTTTCTATAATGTCTTCAAATGTTTAATAAGTTAGCACTAACTAAATACTGTAATAGACAAGCAATACCGATATCCAGCGACACTTAATTTCAATTTATGGCTGATAACCAATAAATGGCTGATATTGAAATTGTATTGTCACAATAAATTAAAAATAAAATACAAAAATTAAATGAATCATAATAGACAATATCATTTTAAGAGTGTTATTGAAGTGTTTTTAAATTCACTAATAGCCTATATATGGACACTATCATTCAGATTTTTTTTTATTCTATTCATCAAAGAATCCTAAAAATGTTTCCACATAAATATTTTAGCAACTGTTTTTCAATATTAATAATAATATCAAACGCTTATTGAGCAGCAAATCAGCATATTGGATGTATTTCTAAAGGATCTGAATACTGGCGTAATGATGCTGAAAATTCAGCTTTGTGTCACATAAATAAATTACATTTTAAAATAAATTTAAATAGAAAATAGTTATTTTAAATTGTAATATTTCATAATATCACTGTTGTTACTGTATTATTTAACAAATAAATTAGCCCTTGTTGAGCATAAGAGACTAATCTAAAAATCTAAAAATTTCTTACCCCAAACTGTTAAAATAACGCATGTTCAATTATATATCCAGTGTAAACCAGTACAATGAATTCAAAACTATTTCTAATATTAGCCAAAGAAAAAAGACATATTATGTGCATCTCTAAATATGAGGCCTATTTTAGTTTAAAACTGTAATGTATTCAGTCTGAAATGAGTTCCCAAACCACTGTACATCGGTGGTACAGTGTGTTTTCCAGAGAAAGAGGGCATTTATAGAAACAAAAGTAACTTGGGACGTGATTGTATCCATCAGGCATTGATTGGATTGAGAAAAATGTCCATTACATCAGAATGAATTCAGGTGGTTGGACGAAAGGGACTGAAATTAAGAGGTAAGGAAAAGTAATTTCTGCATCTGCAAGATTTGGTAAAAAAAAGAAGGCGGCAAACATTTATTTAGTTGAGAATAACTTGCACTGATGAATTGTGATTAAAAAGATAAATGCACTTTTATGTTGACACTAAATGGTTCCCACGTGGCACTAAATCATCTTGCAAAGATTCAACTATTCCCAAGCAGTATGTTTTCTGTCATTTGCATATATATCGGCTAGACACCCGTGGAACGCCGTGTCATAGTGAATGTCTGAGAGATGCTTCATTCTGATCTTATCAACAAGCAGCAAAAACAAAAGACACAGATCCTTCAGAGCGATAATGTCTCTTCCTGTGCTCCAAAACAAGCTTCATCAGATTCTGCGGTGAGTTGCACAACACTGATTTCAAACAAATGTCTCATAATCACTGCCAGTGAGTTTATGAAATGTTTGAGATTCTCTTCATTAAGGGTGGAGAGTAAACCGTCGTGCTCATATAAACTGGTCACAGCTAGAGACCAGAAGAGACTTGAAGGTGGGCTAATGTGTAAAGTCTATCATCAACACATATTGTTGATGCATCTGTTCAGGCACTAGAGAAAAGATGTGTGATATTTCCAATTCTCATTTTTCTTCCAAGCTATGACAACTGCACAAAAATCATCAGGTCTTCGGTGCCAGGTGGAGTCAAGAGCGAACATGTTGAAAAGAGCAGCGCAACATAGGCGTTTTGGCACAAGCTCTTAGAATACATGCTTAAAACACACATAGACACACAGCGGGGGAGAAACAAAGACTTTGACTTGCGCCTGTCCCAAACCAGCATTCATGCTGAATACAACTAGTAGATCATGTACAGAAGTTTAGTACACAATAATTTAAAAGACTAACATCATTAATTAAAACCACCATTCGCCTGAGGGAATCGTGCGGGTGGGAATGAGCGAGAAAACATTCCCTCAACATGTTGAGAAGGACTATTGCTCAGTCTCAAGACAACATGTCGACGCACATCACATGCTGCTCCATTCGTGCCAGTGAAAGACAGATTGATTGAATGACTTGATTTGTCAGTTTAAGAATAAAAACAACATGCCACTGTTTTCTGTGCTGCTAGTGTCACCAAGCGGTGACTGTTTTCATTTTGTCAAAAGTTACTGTTGTGTTGGGATGTAGCCTACAGCTCTAGAGGACTGTTCACTCCAGGTTATCATCACTCTAAACCAGTGATCCTCACATCTGGCTCGCGAGATCCACCCCTGATCAAACTCACCTGTGATGTTCTAATGATCCTGAAGATGCTGATTAGCATGCTCAGGTGTGTTTGATTAGGGCTAGAGCTGAACTCTGCAGGAAAGTGGATCTCGCGAGCCAGATTTGAGGATCACTGTTTTAACCCCTGCTTTAACCCTGGGTAAAGGAACATTTTCACACTTGTAATTGAAATGCAGGATTAGCACCATCTTTGCGGCGTTGACCCTGCATTGCGGTGCCAAAAGTGCACAATGTGAAATGATGCTTTGTAATAGAACTTAATCAGGTTAGACGTCATATGGAGTTTAACACTGCTGAAAATGAGGCTGTGAGGAATTGAATTAGCACTGGGCCAGGGATGGGCAGTATTTCAAATACATGTATTTAAAATACGTATTTGAAATACAAAATACTATTTTCTATTTTAATACCTTTTGAAAAAAATCTAATATATTTTGTATTGAAATATATTTAATCTTAGTATTTTTGTATTTTCAAAATACATAAAATATTTTTTGCCAATCAACCTCTTTATTAGACTGCTGTTTTCTGTATCAACTAGTTCACACATGCCACTTTCATGCTTTTCCTGGGAAAATCTTATTAAAGTCAAAATCATAGATATTTAATTGTGAATAAAATGTAGTATCCCATTTGTTGACAACAATATCATCATTCACAGTGCTATCTTTACAGTTAGGTTGTTGATGATTCTGGATTTTCAGTCAAATACATGCTGTTTTGCTGTGTATGAAATATACAAAATGCTTGAAATGGTTATTGCACTACTATGTGCATGACTTTAACATTAAAACAAGGCGATTTTTGCTTTTGTGGAAAAAAGCATACCTGTCCCAGCAGGTAAAAAAAAACCTAGCAAGGGGAACATAGCATTAGCACTAGTCAGTCTTGTTAGGTTTTTCTTTGGTAAGATTTTGGTTTTATCAACTAGTCAAATGTGTTCATTAAACTTTAATCATTACTGCTTGCTATGGCGCTATGAAAATATAAAGGTCAGCGATGACATAAAGTGTAAATCGATTGAAGTTTTTCTATATTGTCGTGGTATGCAAATATATCTGTGGAGCTTCTAGTGGGCAGGAGCTATTGACATGTCAGAGCGATAAATAAACATGGGTAAATGAGTAATTAGCAGCTTTGAGCGTGTGTGTATGCCAAGACAAAGATAACTATAATGCTAATAATAAAGAAAACTTTTATTTTGAATTGTTCTAAGGGCATATTCACACTTGACTAGGCACAGCTGCCTTGTACTAAAGCCCAAGCGCGATTGTCCTTTCGCTAACAGAAAGATATCAGAGGGTTATTACAGAGGTAGCTGAGGATAATGGTGGAATTTGCAGCTTTACTCACAAACTACAATACCGGTTCATCAATAAGATGAGAACCAGACCCATTGTAAATCTAAATGTACTCGAATTAAATTAATTGAAAAGTGTGATATCCATGCTGTCATAATGATAACAATAGTGTATGATAACATAATATTCCTGTGGCTCAGTGGTAGAGCATTGCGTTAGCAGCGCAAAGGCTGTGGGTTCGATTCCCAGGGAACACATGTACTGGCAAAAAATGTATAGCCTGAATTCACTGTAAGTCGCTTTGGATAAAAGCGTCTGCTAAATGCATAAATGTAAATGTAATAGTGCATACAAAATAGTACATATGGGGTAAGCGATTTCTGGAAGCCAATTTTGATATTTGAAATCACCAAAACAAACACGCCCCTATCCTTATAGGGTCTCGCCCCTATTTTGATAGCTCCGCCCCACACATACGTAGTCTACCCAACCCAAGCAACGATTAGTTCTGTGAAACAAATCAAAACCAATATTACACCGTGTCTACACCGGACGCAAGCAGCGCGACAAAATACTAAAGAAGTCATTATAACCAGTGATGTTGTCTACACCGGACGCGAGCGTCGCAACAAATCTCCAGCAGAAAACTGCTGCCGCATTCTATTTATGACGTATTGACACACGTCAAATTATTTTCAACGCTGGCTTTATCGCGTCCAGTGTAGGCAGACTTTAGCTGTTGTGGTCAGGGTGCCCACCAGGGGCGGCATTTCCGTATGGCAGAGTATAGCGTCTGATGTAGACACATTGTCCTATCGAGAAGAAACAAAGCAACATCTGTGTCCGATCGCAGGCCTTTCGCTCCTTGAGTTCTCTCCAGCGCCGGAAAGCTGATTCGATATTTGCACGGGTCCTACTTCTTGCCTTATCGTTCCGCAGACGTTTCCCTCTTTTGTTTTTATCCACCATCTCTATCTTTCTGTCACTCGGCTCGGCTGTTCACTGAACGCTCTCTCCTTCATATCACGAGTAGACACGCCCCTTACTGCTGATTGGCTACAAGTTTGTTTTGGTACTCGGCCCCGAAACAGTTTTCTAAAGCGTTTTTGAAAAATGACATACCTTACCTTTAACTGATCCATGCTCCAGTGCGGTTTGCAGTCACACTACATGCGTACCGCACCTGAGCCACCTCTTCAAGCGGGCCAGGGCAGGGTTAAACGAACCGCACTGGACACGGTACAGAGCAGTCACACTTGTGAAATTATCTGGACTTAGGGGGTCAATTGTGCTCAAGCACGGATCAGATCCCCTAGTGTGAGTACATCCTAAATCTAAGTGAATAGAAGATAGCACACCACGACTATAACCATAACAGCACAAAAAAATGATGAATGATAAAAACACTGACAGCCAATCGGAATCATTTCTGCTTTAAAGAGTTTGAACATTTAGTGACAGATGACACAACTGCATTGTATACTTAGAATATACTAATATAGTTATCTTTATAATTATCGTTCTTGGTGTAAACAGGCCTTAATAGTGTTGCTTCACTGGATGGCCAATTTCAAATATATTTAGTGTATTGTCACAAAATACTGTATTTGTATTTAAATACATTTTCCCTCACATTATTTTGTGTTTTTATTTTAAATACATTTTGATGTATTTGTGCCCATCTCTGACTGTGGCTATATATAAAGTTACTATATTGTGTATTTTTTACTACTCATGACTTTCAAACCTGTTTTATGATGGTTTTGTCAGAAAAATGTTTAGTCAACAGAACAGTCAGTATACTGTTAAACAACAGAAGCCTACAATCCATCGAAAACACTGTTCTTAAAATCCCTCGCAATCTCCCTTTCGTTCCTGTCAAAAATGTATATAGCACTACACTGACGTTACAGTTACAGGCTTACAACCAATCATCCAAACATAATACAATCTTACCTTTAAAGTCCACCGATATGGTTGAACAATTCAGGAATAAAAATACATTATTTATATATATATATATTATTAGTGCTGTCAAACGATTAATCCCATCCAAAATAAAAGTTTTTGTTTACATGATGTATATGTAGTGTGTTTATTTATTATGTTTATTTTGAAAATGTTTACGTGTTATATAAATTTATATCATTATATTTTATATTGTGTATAAATATATTTAATATATAAACATAGCATATTTTTTCTTAAATATATACATGCATGTGCTTGTATATACATAATAAATAAACACTATATATTGTGTAAACAAAACCTTATTTTGGATGCGATTAATCAGTTGACAGCACTATATATACTGATTCTGCAATTAAACCAATAAGAACACAGGGTTCTGGAATGTAAAAAGTGAAACGTCAGTTTATCAATACACAGGATTAAAGGTTAACCCAGGGTAAGTTATGAGCAGTGTGAAACGTAAAAACTAACCCAGGATTCCTTTTACCTGGGTTTAGAATGACCCAGGGTTAACTATTTTGAGTGAGAATAGTCCTTCTGTTATGCATGCTAGCATTGGATACTGATTAGCTTGTCTGGTATCTACAGCGATTATAGAAGGCTAATCCAGTTTGTAATTACTGCAAAATATTTTCTTTGGAAAGCTTGCGATGTTTTGATTTGTGCCAGACTCATCATCAACTACTGTGCACAGTGCAACAGCGCCACCCAGAGTCCTGAACATGAAGATCAGGGTGTTCTCATGATTTCTCGTCCAGTAAACCCCTTGTCATACTGCAATCATGATATTTTTTATATAAAAAAAAAGGATTTGAATGAATTCTTTAATTAGGAGAAACAGCTGTATATCTTTAGATTTAATCTCACAAAAAACATGTACAGGTCATATTTCATCCCAGAATCAAAAGTATATATCTCCTCCAAGTCTTTATAAATTGTATGTATGTATGTATGTGTGGGTGTAAATATGGCTCTGACATGTTCTTGGCAGGTTTTGTGCCATTAACTCACGGAGCATTATTGCTTACCATAAAATATTTTAACTAATCAAATAACTTTGTAGAAAAAGGCAAAAAGCAATTCTGCAAATTCCGTAGCAGGTGATATTAACTAGTGATCGACCGATATTGTTTTTTTTTTTATAACAATACCGATTATTTGTATGTTTATGTTCCGATAACCGATATGCAGAACCAATATTTATTTACTCTTATAAAGTAGATAAATAACAGAGTGAAGTCCATTCTTCACTTTCAGTCATCTTAACAACAACAAAACAACGGTTGAAAATTAACATTCATTCATGTTAAATTTAATCCTAAAATTTCAATAAAAACATTTTATTTATAAAAAGCATCATCAGCAACACTGATATTAACAATAAGCAAAAGAATGTCTAACGTTTTCAAATGGAGAAAATAAAGGACAGAAGTCATATCACTTTTTAACTCATTTTAAACTAAAGTTTTAGGTTTATAAGCTGTTGAATAGACTAAAGAGTGAAGATTAATTCACTGGATAATGTTAATTCAATTATTAATATTCTCTGGAATATTGAAATAAGCTATAACAAACAAAACATCATATTTTATTGCATTTCTTAACTGGCATGTTTTATCAGAATTATTAAATGTTTTTTGTCATTCTAAATTATGAAAACTGCTGACAGTGCGGTTTATCTATTTACACTGAACTATACTCAAACTGCGATCGCTTGCGGAGATAATAAATTATTCATTTCGATAGAGATGTATTTATTTAGATGTTTATTGGCGAAATAATGGTTCTATAGTAAATGTTAATATAATTCAGCGTGTTTCAAACGAGTGAATCTGTTAAGTTACATGCGGTGGCCGTGCTGGAGCTTCTCCTGAGTGAACAGTACCCACTGCTTCAAGTATGTGTGTGTGCCACTGCTCCAGGTGTGTGTGCACTTGGATGGGTCAAATACAGAGAACACATTTCACTTCTGGTTATACTCTGTATAATTGTGTATGCAACAAAACAATATATATATTTTTTTTTTCAAAACCGATATCCCATTATGGTAAAATGCTTAAATATAGAGAAAAATATCAGTAAACCTATATATCGGTCGATCTCTAATATTAACTAGTGGTTTATCTTCTGGCGAAATGGAGGAGTATTGATGTCAGATCAAAATGCATCTCGATCACTGTAAACTTCAGGAGTGTTGTTTTTTGAAGTTCCAGTTAAATTGGAAATATTAATTCATCACCTTAAAAATTTTACAATTTCTGAAAAAACTAATGTACACAAGGATTTTTTTGGGTTTGCATTTTTATTTAGAAACATACACTGACAAAAAAACAATATAATGTACACAATTTTTCCCACCTGTCTGACATCCTCTTGCCTTCTTCCACAAAACCCACTTTATATCTGAAAGAAAACATTTGTGATGAATTCAGGTGTCCCCTAACCACCCACCCCACCCTATCCTAAGTGATCACTACACAAACTATTTACACTATATACAGTCTTTTTACATCACTGTTGAATCTCAGCGTTTATTTTTTAGAAGAGGATCTGCTGATGGGGACCCAGTGTCCATATGGCTTACTGTCGTCAACGCAAGTTACGCAACAGTGTTTGTTTTTACATGTTTTTCATAGACATGTTTTCTTTTTCTTCTTTATTTAAACCATGATTTTTTATAACCGAGTTATGTTATGTTAACTGAGTTGTTTTGAATAAAAATTGCCATCCAGGTTTAACATGCTGAAACTTGAGTAGGTTAATAAATTAAAATACTGTCATATATTTACTTCATGTTTTCATATTGTTTACTTTATTTATTTATATATGTATAGTTGTATATGTATAGCTAACACTAATAAATCCGTAAGCACTGTTAAACGGTCTCTCGAGAGATCGTGTTTTATCGCGAGGTTTTATCTGTGTCTGGGGGAGTGAACTCGCCTTTTACACAATCACGCACCGTGCTTGAACTGCATGATTGTGCATTTCTTTCCTTCAAATAAAAGAAGAACAACTCGTGCTTTAGACAGAAACAGGTCTTGAACGTTTCATCTGAAAAAATGGCGATCGAAAACCTGCTTCCAGCCAACTTTGGCTATGCAATATTTACGTATTTGTACAGTTTTGTCATGTTGATGTATCTCGGAGTCCAAGTTGGGATTGCACGGAAGAAGTATGGAGTTAAGGTACGATACGGCTTCATATACAATGCATGTTGTCTGAAATTATACTGATGCAAACTTTGATTTCTGATTTGGGACCAGTGCAGATGCCTTGCTTTGATGTATTTTTCTGCTCTCGTGTTTTTGTAGTATCCCACCATGTACAGTGATAAGGAGCAAGTGTTCAACTGTATCCAGAGAGCCCATCAGAACACACTGGAGGTGTATCCACAGTGGCTGGTGTTCCAGACTATTGCTGCATTAGAGTATCCTGTGAGTATCACAGTTGTGTGCAATTCAAAAAGGAACGACGATACAAAGAAACTCATGTAGCTGCTTTAAATTACTCCTGTAAATAAGTGTTCCTGTGGCTCAGTGGTTAGAGCATTGCGTCAGCAGCGCAAAAGGTTGTGGGTTCAATTCCCAGGGAACACACATACTGACAAAAACAATGTATAGCCTGAATGCACTGTAAGTCACTTTGGATAAAAGCGTCTGCTAAATGCATAAATGAAAATATGTCATGACTTGGTGTAAATGAATCATATTTTGTAGAAAGATTTGTGTTTGTGAGTTTATACAATTTATTTTAATTACAATTCAGCAAATTCTTCCAGCTTATGAACTGAAATGTAGCCAGTTTTGCCCAGCGCATCCCTTCCATATACCTTTGCATTGCTGTACCTTAATTTGTACCATCTTCCATCATATTTAGTGGCAACTAGAAGTTTCTTAATATATTTAGAAATGTGACAAAGGCATTTACTGTATCACTCTAAAGTGTTAGGCTAGTAACAGTAATGTTGTTTGTTTAAACCTTACACCAGTTAACATTAAATTAAATCATTATGCCTTTGATCAAAATGGATGACCTTGATCATTAAACAGAGGGACATTTCCTTGTAATGTGTGTTCTATACATTTCTGTTGATTAATGTTAATTTAATCTCTTTTCATGTGCTCTCCTTCTCTCATTTGTACACCCTTTACCCAGTTCACCTTTGTTAATCTTGCATTTTTATCTCCCATATCAGATTGCTGCCTCTGTGTTAGGAGTCATCTGGGTTACGAGCAAGTTCTCTTATGCGTGGGGTTACTACACCGGTGGTAAGTCTTAAAAATGCACATAGAGAGACCTGTAGCAATTTTAGATTGTTCTGAGATGCAAAAGCACATTCACATCTGTTTCTGAATCAGAGTGCAAAGGCAAAAAGTATTGTATTTAATTATAGATTTAAATGACACGTGTACGTTTGTTAGGGATGTAATGATTCACTCAACTCACGATTAGATTCACGATTTTATTTGAACAAAATGTTATTTATTACTATAATAATATCCTAATATAGCACTTTATGGCATATTATTGCTCTTTTGTTGGTTTTGATTGCTTCTATTGTCCTCATTTGTAAGTCGCTTTGCATAAAAGCCTCTGCTAAATAAAAAAAATATATATAATGTAAATAGAAAAACTAAATTGAAATTTTAAAACAAGCCCCAAATCAAATTAATAACACAAATAAAATAAATATCTTCATATAAATAAAATAAGGCTTTAAAATGAGGCAACCACTGCATTGTAATCATCATCCAAACAAAGATGCTGCGTACATGCAATATGGGCAGTTTTTAAGCTAAATTAGATTGTATTATTTCGAAATTTGAAGCAAAACCAGAATGGTTTTACTCCAGTTTTGTGAAACTAGAGACGCAGATTAACTCCCTGCCAGCAGGTGGCGCTTCAAGCCTTTCCATGGTTTCAGACGAACCGTTTCAAACGATTCAGTTCGATTTCGGTTCACTAAGAAGATCCGGTTAAATCGAACGATTCGTTCACGAACCGGACATCACTAGTCAACAAGCAGCGCACATTTCTAAAGACCGTCAGTTCACCTCAGATAACTCGCGGTTAATCATTACATCCTAATGTTTGTAGATTATATTGTGTGCTTTCAAAACAGAATATATTTATGCATTTTTTAATTGCCATACACATTTTCAAGATACTGTTGACTCAAAATAAGTGTTTTTTGTGTGAAACTGTTACACAAAACAAATAATTGTGTGACTGCAATGTGTTCAGGTTTTAGTTGAATTAGAGTTGTTTGTCTGGAGTTTCAGCCTCATCACCAGAGTTGTTTGTCTGTTTTAGATCCTGCTAAGAGGATGCGTGGTGCATATGGATACATTGGGCTGTTTGGAGTCATTCTGCTTTCCATCTCTGTTGCTCTCAAACTGCTTGGAGTGCTTTAAAAGGAAACACCACTGAGAAAATAGCACATAAAACCAATACTTGGCACTTAATGTAGTCATCAGTGATTCTTTTTTTTACTTTCTTTTTAATTACATTGCTCCATCCTGTAGCTTTTATATAGTATGAAATATTGTTCATCAAATGCAATCAACTTGTTAGGCTTTTATACACGTTCTTTACGCAGCTTTCCTTACTTTTGAATCAGGGTGACCAGATAATCATTGCATGGTAGTGTTTATGTTCAGATGACCTGAGGACCATCTTCTGTACTGAGCATTTCAGGTGTGAAATTGTGACAGGCAACATTTCAGATACTGTGCTGATTTGATTAGGATGTATAGTCACCCTATGTTATTTCATTTAAATTCAGACAAATTAATAATAAAATGTCTGTGTAAGATTCAAACAAACCATGTGTGAGTGCTGAGTGCTTCCAACTGCAAGAAAATATGGTAGTACTGCATATACTTCATACTCATTTTAGTCATTTCTGAAATCACTCTCATGCCTTTAAAGGAGATTAAAGGTCTCGTGTTTGTGAAAGTTACATTGATTACATGATTCTGATCTCAGATTATATTTAAAATGGCATGTGGCAGGGATTTAGGACAACTGGAGCGTTGAATTATTTATAAACAGACCTTAGGGCATTACTATGATGCTATGGTGTTGTGGGGGGTTACACTGAAATTCTTATCTCTCCATATGGCTCTTTTCTTAATGAGATAGTTTACCCCAAAAATAAAAATGATGTCTTCATTTACCCACCTTCATGTTATTCCAAGCCTGTGTCGATTTCTTTCTTTTGTTGAACACAAAATAAGGTTTTTTTGAACAATGTGTGTAACCAAACATTTGCTGGTAGCCATTGACTTCCATTGTATGGAAAAATATACTATGGAAGTTGATGGCTACCAGCAACGGAATAATAATGACAACATCTTCGTTTTGGGGTTTAAATCACAATTTGGTTGAATAGAAAAGCTTTAGGATTTCATACATCAAGCTATATGGCCAAGTTTAATATGTAGGGGTTTTATCAATACACCAAGTATGATCAATAGTAATGCAAACACCACTAATAAACTGAAACTATTATAAAGCATTTAGTTTAGTTTGAAAAGCCCATGCGTCTTTATGGTCTTTTGTAAGACCTTATAGTCTTAGCAGTTTTAGGAGTTCAGGTTTGAAAATGGTTTCTTTATAGGTATCACAAAATACTTTAGCTGTTATGTTGTTTTTACATTGTTTCATACAAGACTTTAAATGCTATTTGTGCCTATGTGCTAGACTAAGGCATCCTTATTAAAATTGACCATAGTTGTATTATTATAATAATAATAATATATATTCATTATTATTATAGTAAAAGTGTTTTGATTACCATTTGTATAACCACACACAGTTTTACTACAAATGCCATATGGTAGTTTAGCAAAACAAATTAATTTGTAGTTACCATGGTGTAAACTGTTTGGTTTCATTTGTAGTAAAAGCATGGTTAATTGTCGCCAGGGTTATCAAGGTCTGTTATGTATTTTTGGGTTGCTTGCTTTTTTTAGATGTGCTTTTATATTTATTCTGTGTAAACCTCCTTAATAATAGTCATTACACTGATCACGTGATACCAACAAATGCGTCCATGACCATTAGGCGGCGACCCGTTCCATGTAGAATAAAATAGATATTTCTAAAACGTTCTTCTGAATATCTCTTATCCCGTAATTTGATCAGACCTGCTGTTGATTTATGTGTTAAACCTTTAATGAGTGCACATTTTGGTTGATAGGATGTGCTCAGTCAATGGAGACTGAAGCAGAGCGCACTGCGCATGCGCGGCTCAGAGCCACTGTTTGAGACGGAAGACTTCGGAGTATATCTCCACATACTGCGAACCACACGAAAAACTCAAGAAAAGTGCAGGTAAGAATTCCCTGTGCTGTAAAGATCGAGTCCTAGCGATCATTCATTAGATATTCTCCGTTATTGTGCTTTTATTTATCCGTAATGCTTTATAGAAACAGTGATGTAGCAAATTTGGTTTAGAAATCAGCCGGACATGAGAGATCGAACACGTTTACAGCATTAACACTCGACGTTTTCGCCCGATATTGTGCGGAAACGTGGTTTTGAACTTATGTAAACGATCGCTTATGTTAATATTCAGATATTGGTCGCAAACAAGACCGATGTAAATCCTTTGTGTTATTTGTGTTTGGTTCAGGATGATCATATGTGCTCTGCGTGTGCGCAGTCAGTGATGATGCGCCGCTCCTGCGCAGGAACGGTTGAATTTATTAACGTTACCCTCTAAATACAAACTCAAACGAGTTTAACTCAAATTTTTCCCCATCACGTTTCAAGATTATTTAATGACAAAAATGAAAACGAACAGCATTTGTTTGAAACGGAAATACCCTGTATCATTATAAGTGACTTTACTGAGACTTTTGTTTTGATTAATTTAATGCTTTCATAGATAGATAGATAGATGGGGGAAGGTGTTTCAAAATTAAATATTTGAAATTAAAAATTAATTTCTCTGCCCAAATCTGTCACTGTATGACAAATTCACTTCATCAAGAAATGTGAATAAGTCTTTTATGATGAAACCCAGCAGAACATCTCAAAAGTAACATGTATTTCTCTGGCGGGTCAGGTCAGATCAGAAGTATGTCGGGGTTTCTGGACGGGATCAGATGTGGTGATTGCGAGTGTAATGTGGACTGGGGTGAGAAGAGAAACACCATCGCCTCCATCGCAGCCGGAGTTCTGGTATGTCAATAAATCTTGTTTTGCTTTTTTATATCCAGTGATTCCCGAACTAAGAGTGTTTCTTCTGACACTGTACACGCGTGCAGTTTTTCACAGGCTGGTGGATCATCATCGATGCAGCGATAATGTACCCTAAAGAGGAACAGTTCCACCATGCATATCATACCTGTGGGGTTATAGCGACTATAGCCTTCCTCATGTGAGTTACACCTGTACAGATTCTCCCTCTAATGAAGAGAACTAAGTGACATAATTGGATCTGTCCCAGATCTTACTTCCTGTTGTTACGCACTGATTTAACTTCAGGGGTGCGCCGTGACTACTGTACAATGACTGTATTGATAAACCGCCTGTGGACTTTCACTATCTATGGATTTGAATCAATGCTATTATAGTTAAGTAAAACTAAACCATAACTTATATTTAACTTATATCACTTAGTTTAATTTGATGTACTAAAATAACTGAAGCTAAAAATTATAAAAACTGTATTGACATAAAAAACTAATAAAAGTTACAAAACAACAAAAATGGCGAAAGTTTTAACGGAATCTAAACTTCAAACTATCAATAAAAATTACACTGTAAAACTGAATAAGTTGGCAACTTTAAAACTAGTTTTCTTAACTAAGTTTCGCATTTCTTTACTTAATTTACATCAATGTTTAATTTAGGAAAATCAAAGTTTAAGCAAGCAAAACTGGCCAATTTTATTTCATATGAATTGCTCCTAATTTGCCATAAGCTAATTTAAAATGATCATGTAATCTCAATTTAAAAAAAATTCAGCATTGGAAATGTAACTAGCTAATTCAGTAAATGCTAACTTGCTAATTGACAACACAATGCTTTGATAAGCTTAGTAATTTCTGAACGAGTTAGACGATCTAGAACATTTCACATATTTCTGCTCTGAAACCAAGCTCATGCTCCACTCGTCACAGTAGAGAAACACTACAGAAACTCTTCTGAAGTAGCATATTAACATTAATCTAGCAAAAAACAGCATGCACAATTAACTTTAGTACCTACTCTACCTTTCGAGTGCCATGGCAAAGCATGCTGGGAAATATAAATGGCAGCCAGTTTCAGTTAAACCTAAGTTCATCTAATTTAAAAGAAACAAGTTTATTAAGCTCAAAACAATGAAATGAATCAGTTTCATAAAGAAAAAGAATACTCGTAGAAGTAAATTGGATTGAAAATGAGTTAATGAGTAAAATAAGGCTGATTTGAATGCAGGGTCAATGCGGTGTCAAATGGCCAGGTGAGGGGCGACAGCTACAGCGAGGGCTGCTTGGGACAGACAAGTACGTCATGCTTTTTTTCATGAGACAGCATTAACTTTATGCATTTCTTGTAAATATTGAAATACTACATGACTGAAGTGTGTGTGTAGGTGCCAGAATCTGGCTCTTCATCGGGTTCATGTTGGCGTTCGGGTCTCTCATCGCCTCTATGTGGATTCTGTTTGGTGGTTTTGTTGTGACTGGTGAGAGAATAAGACTGATTTTGCTCTTATAGTATAAGATGATGTATACAGTTGCTGATTATGTTTTTTTATGATTGAACAGAACATAAGGAATTGTCAGTGTATCCTGGTATTGCGGTTTTCTTCCAAAATGCTTTCATCTTCTTTGGGTAAGTTTGGAAATACAGTAAAAACAGCAATATTGTGAAATATTTACGATTTAAAATTGTTTGAATAAATTTGTATATATTTAAAATGTAATTTATTAATCTGATGCGCAGCTGAATTTTCAGCATCATTCCTCCAGTCTTCAGTGTCACATGATCTTCAGAAATCATTCTAATATGCTGATTTGCTTTTCAAGAAACATTTCTGATTATTATCAATGTTGAAAACAGTTGAGCTGCTTCATATTTTTATTAATAACACTGTAATTAGTTTTTTTTATTTGTCTATAATTTAAAAGAACAGAATTGAATTTGTCCTTGCCGAACTAAAGTTTTTTTCTTTAAAAGTCTTTGAAATGAATAATTTGAAGTAATTCAAATTTAAGTGTATGGAGAAATGAAAAAGAGATCAATTTGCTTTGCTATTGATGCTATTAAAGCAGTTCCAGTGACGATACGTTGAATAATCAAAATATTTTTTTAGAAAGCTTAATAAATGTCCCAATAATGGGAATTAAAATAATTTTGAATGGATCATGAATGTATAACTATTGCTCGGTCTGTAATTACCTGCATACCTGAGTATTCATGTGATTTATAATAAATAACTTGGCAAATTCAGATAATTTTTTCCCAAGTGAAACTGATATTTTGGATTCTCCTTCTCTCTTGCAGTGGTCTGGTGTTCAAGTTTGGCCGAACTGAGGACCTCTGGCAGTAAAGATCCATCTCCTTCAATCAAATCCCACAGTCCATCAACACACAATTCCTCTCCACTTCTTGCTGCTTATTTCAACTCTATTCCTTTCTCTCCCCTTTTCAACTCCTCCGATGACTCCCGTTCTTATGTCCCTTCTTCCTTTCTTTGTCTCGTTTCCTGTGTGGCCTACAGCGAGAGAAAACCCAGTCTCTGCAGTCACAACGGACACGTTTAGACCTCACCCTCTGTCAGAAATGACAGAAAGTGAACCATCAAGCCGATATCTTCAGACAAAAACATTATTGATTCACAAAATATAGTTATGTGATATTGTGCAATGGCAGCAGGGAGTTTTTGAGCATAATCTTCAATAACCAAAATGAGTGTGACTGGCTTTCAGTCTTTCAGCTTCACTGTGTTTCTGTTTTTAAGTCTGTTCTTTTTTGCAGAAGCCACAGAAATGGTATCTTTCGGAAAACTTTCATTTATAATCTTTTGAAATTGTGTGCAATGTGCAGATTTGAGAACATATTCCTGTCATATTTGCGGCTCGACCTTCAGCCAGCTGATATCATTACAAGCGCTTTATTCTACGTCTTTCTTTTGGAAGATTTTTTATTTTGTGTTATATGGGTTCCCACGCTTTTTCCAGTCATTCAGTTGATTAATTTCAGAATTTTACACAGATTGCTCAGAGCACAAGCAGTTTCTTATAGCTTAGCATAACTAGAAACACGTATATTCACTGTCAATATTTTTTATTTCTGTGCAACTAGCAAAACCAAACAGCCTATTTATCTGAGTTTTTCTTGTCTGTGGGAAGCCTGGTTATATATTTTGGATATTTAAATGCATTCTGTGTATGTTTGGGCACATGGGAGATAAAAAAGTTTATGTTTTTAAAAAGCACAATTTCTTATTATTTCAGTGGTTATGGGAGAATAAGATGAGATGCGAGTCAGAGAATTCGACTCATCTGTCAACTAACAAATTAGAGCTTCTATGATTTCTACATGCTAAAAGAATGTAACATTTTAATGTAATCCATGTCTCTCTTTCTGACAAAAAGTAGCTGAACTTCATTCAACTGTGTGTTTAAATGAATAAAATTATTGTAAATATGTACAGAGCCAGTGTTTTTTTCTTTTATTAAATTCAAAAGCAGATGAATAACATGGGATTGTAGATTAAAGTCACCATAAGGTTATGTTGATCTCTTGCATTAGGTGGTGGTGTGGTGTATCAGTTTGTCATTGTCAGGCTGAAACAAACTCTTCTCTGTTTTTAGTTGCTTCCTCTAAAGTAATTGAATCCAGCATTCATTTCCAGGGGCTTGGACATTTCTTTGGTGATGTTTTGTATGATTTGTCTCTCAGAAAGCACAATGCTTTCCATTCAAGGACATTTAATCTTGTAAATTGTTTACTTAAGCAATATCAAACCTCTCAAACACACACATATACATTCATAACTGGAGTCCTCTTATTAATGTGTCCACAAGATCTTCATTTCTGTACCACCAAATGTGGAAACTACAAGAAAAATACAGAATTAGCAATCATAAACATGTTTGAAAATGTATATTCAAGTTAAAATTAGTTTCATTAGTGTTAATGCAATTAACTGTACTTTTAAAAAGATCAAATTAATGCAAACATTGAGAAGGAATGATCTATTTAAACTGATGCAAATGAACAAATCCGTTCACCTCCCAGAATGCCTGGTCATCAAAGCACTTCCTGTCCTGCTGGGGTCTCCAGATACTCCATTTAAGAAAAAGTCCTGCAAATTTATATTTTAGTTGTCTAATTTGCCTCATTGAACCAAAACACAAAACTAATTAATTGGTCACAGTTTTTTATATATTATTATATATATTTTTATTTTTCAAAGAGCAAATAGGGGAGAGTGAGGACGGTTGCAACGAGGGGCAGTCGCAACATGGCTTATTTCTTTAAACAGTAATGAGCTACAGTGTTCATATTCATACTCCACATGCTTAATTAGCCCCTCATTCTCCCTAGAAGAAATCAGCCACATGTGACCATTCCTTCTACCAAATAAAAGCAGCTTGACTGATCAGTTAGATGCTATTTACTCTACGTGAAAACAGCAGATTATTTTAGTGATATGCTACACTAAGGGCAAATATCTATAGATTCTATTTACACTATGTTAAAATAGCAGGATTTTCTGCTATATATCACGCTTACTGCAAATAGTGGCAATTATCTGCACCTCAGTATTGTAGTGTAATAACTTATTGAGTGTAATTTTTTTATTTTAATTCAAATTAAATGTATGCCACTTTATTGGGACAATAAAGCCCTCTCTGCACCTACCCTAACCATTAAAAAATTATATTATATTATCCTTTACTTTTGTGGAAAATAAATGCTTTTCTGATGTGATTTGAAATTTGAAAAGGAGTTTGCCAAAAGGCAGAACCGAACTCGGGTACCTGTAGCTGTGCCCATCACCAGACTCATGCACGCCGTCATGAGGAGAACACAGATGTGATACACAGCGAACTGCACCGCTCTGAGAACACAGATACAACACAGTCAACATAAAAGGAGTGGACCATGTGCCATTTTATGAATACACGTCACATGTGAAAGTGAAAGATGTTTTACATTGTGCTCTCATTACTGGCCAGCCGTAGAATTAAATGAGCAAACCATCCCAGAATTCCTGGTATGGCATGCACGCTGAGGACGCCGCAGGTGTCATGACACTCAAAAGCAAACAGCATGTGATTCTGAATGAAAGGTGGGGGGGGGAAAATCATTCCTGGGGGGCATAAAATCTTCCTGTAATATAAAGTCTGAGTACACATCTCAGTCTGAGAACACATTAAAAGTCTGGGATTTAAAGCTTTGATTTTTTAAAGCATTAAACATTTATCATGTCAGCTCAAGCTTGAGCAGCATGGGTTAATGTTTTATTTTTAGAGCACTCTTTTCTCTCTGACACTCTTAAAAATGAGAAATGGTACATTGGCAATTAGATTAAATTTTAATTATAGAAATTATATTGATATGCATTTCTGTTAATGTTTGCTTTATTTCAAGTAATGAAAATTTTTTTTTTTTTTTTTTAAGATAATAACTCTGACCCAAACACGATAAACATTACACTTCACTGCTCGTATGGAATTTGAATGTAGAGATTGATGTGGCTTTACCTTCATGTAGCGGAACCCCAAGGCTGATAAGAGAGCAGCACAGAATCCAATCATCATGGCAATCCACGGTGTGTGGACCGCTGTCATTGCAACCCCAATGGCAACACCACCAGACAGGGCAGAGCTCTGGACGTGAACCTGTGCAGACATGCTACTCATCTCATGATGCCCATTATCTGAAAATCTGCTCAACATTCCTACATCCCAACTGAGTCAACATCAGCATGAGAAAGTATTGTATTACATTATAGTTTTCTACTATGTGAGGGAATTTTGTTCCTACAGCCGCTCACCATGTTCATCTTTCCTTTGGAGCTGGTGAGCATAGAGACAGACATCGCCATGACAACACTGACAGCCAGCGACAGATACGTCCCATATATGACTTTAAGCTTTAGTCCTCTCTCCCACCTGTAATCTCCCACCAGTGCGGAGTTAAAACTGGGCCAGAACATCCACAGGAACAGCGTTCCTGTGAGGACGAGAGAAAGGGAGGATATTCCTGTGCTTAATACAGACATCAAATAATTACACTTCAGTCCTCCAATCTCATTGGACAAGCATCAATCCAAGAGTGATGACATCACTGCACTCGTGTTTGTTCAGTCTGTGTATCCGTGGAGGGGTTTTCAGTGAATCTTTCTGCAGGTTACATTGATTCACCGGGGGGGGGGGGGGGACTGTCTTTATGAGTGAGTTCAGTCTTAATGAGTAAATAACTGAATCTTATATTCAGCTGATTGATGTACAAATGCTAATTTATTCAGGAACAAGAAAACATAACTATTTATGATTGGATTATTGAATTATTCATTCAACCGAATCATTGGAAATGTTGATTAATGCTGTATGAATGAATCAATTCAGGAACTAAATTGGCTACGGTCTTTCTGAATGAGTAACTGAATGATTTATTCAAGCTATTTATTAATAAACGTTCATTAAGTAATTGTGCTCACAGGGTAACACTTTACAATATCAGTACATGAAAAATCATACCTCAATTAAATCCTATTACTTTAATATGAACTAATGATGTTAAGGCAATCATATGGAGGATTAATATGAATTCATATGTGAATAACGAACACTTTGACTAAATGTGTGTTAGTTAATGTGTTAATTCAAACTTTATAGTAAGTTTTCACACCTTAATTCACATGATTTATGTTAAGTTGAGGTTATTAGTTCATATTAAAGTAATATCTAAATTAGGTAGGCCTATTAGTACATGATTACTCGTGCACTGTTATTGTAAAGTTTTATCCAGTCGGGCTATGAAACATCAATTCAATCATTATAAATAATCTGCGTTCAGAACACATAACACAATACAACTGGTTATAGCTCACTTTAATGTTTGATCAATCGTTATGGATATAGTCTGAAATGAAAGAACTGGTTTAGGGTATTGAGCTATGTTCTGAGTTTGAGAGATAAGTTAATGTACTCACCAAGCATTGCGAATAAGCCAGTCTTCCGGTCAGTTTTCTCTTTCTCATGCACGGGTTTGATCCCCTCTCTGTGCAGCACCCAGGACACCATCACCCCAAACAGAGCTCCGAAGACATGCAGCAGCATGATGCTGTGCACTGGATCTGCCTGAGACATCAGCTCTGCTTTAGTACATGATGCTGTGCACTGGATCTGCCTGAGACATCACTCTGCTTTAGTACATGATGCTGTGCACTGGATCTGCCTGAGACATCAGCTCTGCTTTAGTACATGATGCTGTGCACTGGATCTGCCTGATACACACTCTGCTTTAGTACATGATGCTGTGCACCGGATCTGCCTGATACATCAGCTCTGCTTTAGTACATGATGCTGTGCACCGGATCTGCCTGATACATACTCTGCTTTAGTACATGATGCTGTGCACTGGATCTGCCTGAGCTCTGCTTTAGTACATGATGCTGTGCACTGGATCTGCCTGATACACACTCTGAGTACATGATGCTGTGCACTGGATCTGCTGATACATTCTGCTTTAGTACATGATGCTGTGCACTGGATCTGCCTGATACACACTCTGCTTTAGTACATGATGCTGTGCACTGGATCTGCCTGATACACACTCTGCTTTAGTACATGATGCTGTGCACTGGATCTGCCTGAGACATCAGCTCTGCTTTAGTACATGATGCTGTGCACTGGATCTGCCTGAGACATCAGCTCTGCTTTAGTACATGATGCTGTGCACTGGATCTGCCTGATACATCAGCTCTGCTTTAGTACATGATGCTGTGCACTGGATCTGCCTGATACACACTCTGCTTTAGTACATGATGCTGTGCACTGGATCTGCCTGATACATCAGCTCTGCTTTAGTACATGATGCTGTGCACTGGATCTGCCTGATACATCAGCTCTGCTTTAGTACATGATGCTGTGCACTGGATCTGCCTGATACATCAGCTCTGCTTTAGTACATGATGCTGTGCACTGGATCTGCCTGATACATCAGCTCTGCTTTAGTACATGATGCTGTGCACTGGATCTGCCTGATACACACTCTGCTTTAGTACATGATGCTGTGCACTGGATCTGCCTGATACACACTCTGCTTTAGTACATGATGCTGTGCACTGGATCTGCCTGATACATCAGCTCTGCTTTAGTACATGATGCTGTGCACCGGATCTGCCTGATACACACTCTGCTTTAGTACATGATGCTGTGCACTGGATCTGCCTGATACACACTCTGCTTTAGTACATGATGCTGTGCACTGGATCTGCCTGATACATCAGCTCTGCTTTAGTACATGATGCTGTGCACTGGATCTGCCTGATACATACTCTGCTTTAGTACATGATGCTGTGCACCGGATCTGCCTGATACATACTCTGCTTTAGTACATGATGCTGTGCACTGGATCTGCCTGATACATCAGCTCTGCTTTAGTACATGATGCTGTGCACTGGATCTGCCTGATACATCAGCTCTGCTTTAGTACATGATGCTGTGCACTGGATCTGCCTGATACACACTCTGCTTTAGTACATGATGCTGTGCACTGGATCTGCCTGATACATCAGCTCTGCTTTAGTACATGATGCTGTGCACCGGATCTGCCTGATACATCAGCTCTGCTTTAGTACATGATGCTGTGCACTGGATCTGCCTGATACATCAGCTCTGCTTTAGTACATGATGCTGTGCACTGGATCTGCCTGATACATACTCTGCTTTAGTACATGATGCTGTGCACTGGATCTGCCTGATACATACTCTGCTTTAGTACATGATGCTGTGCACTGGATCTGCCTGATACATCAGCTCTGCTTTAGTACATGATGCTGTGCACTGGATCTGCCTGATACATCAGCTCTGCTTTAGTACATGATGCTGTGCACTGGATCTGCCTGATGCTGTGCACATCTGCCTGAGCTCTGCTTTAGTACATGATGCTGTGCACTGGATCTGCCTGAGACATCAGCTCTGCTTTAGTACATGATGCTGTGCACTGGATCTGCCTGAGACATCAGCTCTGCTTTAGTACATGATGCTGTGCACTGGATCTGCCTGATACATCAGCTCTGCTTTAGTACATGATGCTGTGCACTGGATCTGCCTGATACATCAGCTCTGCTTTAGTACATGATGCTGTGCACTGGATCTGCCTGATACACAGCTCTGCTTTAGTACATGATGCTGTGCACTGGATCTGCCTGAGACATCAGCTCTGCTTTAGTACATGATGCTGTGCACTGGATCTGCCTGATACATACTCTGCTTTAGTACATGATGCTGTGCACCGGATCTGCCTGATACATACTCTGCTTTAGTACATGATGCTGTGCACTGGATCTGCCTGATACATCAGCTCTGCTTTAGTACATGATGCTGTGCACTGGATCTGCCTGATACACACTCTGCTTTAGTACATGATGCTGTGCACTGGATCTGCCTGAGACATCAGCTCTGCTTTAGTACATGATGCTGTGCACTGGATCTGCCTGATGCTTTAGTATCTGTGCCTGATCTGCCTGACACACTCTGCTTTAGTACATGATGCTGTGCACTGGATCTGCCTGATACATCAGCTCTGCTTTAGTACATGATGCTGTGCACCGGATCTGCCTGATACATCAGCTCTGCTTTAGTACATGATGCTGTGCACTGGATCTGCCTGATACATCAGCTCTGCTTTAGTACATGATGCTGTGCACTGGATCTGCCTGAGACATCAGCTCTGCTTTAGTACATGATGCTGTGCACTGGATCTGCCTGACATACATCTGCCTGATACTCTGCTTTAGTACATGATGCTGTGCACTGGATCTGCCTGATACATCAGCTCTGCTTTAGTACATGATGCTGTGCACTGGATCTGCCTGATACATCAGCTCTGCTTTAGTACATGATGCTGTGCACCGGATCTGCCTGATACATCAGCTCTGCTTTAGTACAGTGTGAAAACACTGCAAGTATTCAGATAGTAATTCACAAAAAATAGTTTGCTGTTCAGAACTACATATTACAGAATTATATAAAATATTACAACTGGAAAATGTTTTATTTTAGACTAGAACAGAAAAAAACATCTGTTGATTAATATTATACATTTTTTTGCGTTAATTTTCTTTACTTTGAAATTGTCCTGATATTTAAAAAGTATATACTGCTTACTTATACAAAATGTATGCAAATATTATTATTATATTTAATTGCATTTTTTTTGTCATTGATACTTTAAACAGTATCACACTATAATAATTCGTTTTTAGTGTTTTACTATAAATAAATAAAATATCAAAGACTAAAAAAACAGTTTGTCTGGAAATAGTTCTACCATCTGAATTTGCCAGATATAGCAGACAAATGTATGGGAAAAAATATTGAAACTGGCTTCGAGTGTACCTAGAGATGAGAATATGGGGACATTTAGAAAATGTATTTATATATTTTGGAAATTAATACTTTTCTTACACATAGCAGAATTTGCAGGACCCACTGTTTCATGAACAAAACAAATAACTGTCTTTATAGCTGAATCTTTGAATGATTCATTGAAATTATTTGAATTGAGATGAGGATCATAGGATTAAAAAATGATCATTTTTATCTGGGAAAGTAATGCTTCTCTTACACTGAGCAGAGTTCGCAGGATCCACTGATTAACCACAAACCCTGTGACCTCCACCAGAGCCATCAGTAAAAGCTGGACAGGATTTGTCTTCCCATGCACCGCTCCCATGGCTACCAGAGCGGATGCTGCACAGAGCTCTGCCTCAATCACACTACACGAGGAGCACAAATAACATTTGATATCATGTGATGCTGTAAAACCTCTTTAAAAAAGAATCATTCATCCAAGATGTAGATGAGTTTTTTTCTTCATCGGAACCGATTTGGAGACATTTATCAATCACTTGCTCACTAAATAGATCAGCTTCAGTGAATGGGTGCCGTCAGAATGAGAGCCCAAACAGCTGATAAAAACACCACAATAATCAACATGTAATCCACACAACTCCAGTCCATCAATTAATGTCTTCTGAAGTGGAAAGATGCACCCAGCAGAGGATCCATTGGTGAGCAAGTGATGCAATGCTATATTTATCCAAATCAGACAAACAAACGGATCTACATCTTGGATGATTTGAGAGTGAGTATATTTCATTTTTGGGTGAACAATTCCTTTAATAGTTTTCCATCTGTCATTAAAAATGGCCTATTGTGGTTTTGCCATTAACATGTTGAACAGCTGTAACGTATGTACCTCTTCATACTGATGTGGATCTCTCTTCTGTGGTGTCGTTGTGGCAGCAGGAAGCCATTTATCAAGACGGCCCACTGGATGGCCATGGCTGCCAACAGCATGTTAAACCCTGAGCCACTGAAACCATATCTTACAAGGAACGTGGCCAGGAATCCAAACCCCATGAATATCATCACATGAACATCTTGGAATTCTGTAAAAAGGATTACATTTCCAATATTGGCAATGCGTACATTTATAAAAACACATTTAAAAACTTGAAACATTTGGCAAAACACTTGGTAGTCAGTATTTAATACTGCTTGTGTCCGAGAAATGCTTCTTATCATCCAAACCAGAGATGTTGTGGCTCCACACCCCAACGGCAACATGGCCAAGGGAAAGTCAGAATCATTTTGGGTATGCTATGTGAATTTTGAGTCATGATTCTTTATCCATATCCAAAATAAATAAATAAATTCTGGCTAAAATATATGTTTTATTCATGTTGCAATTGTTTTGTATTTTTGGAACATTGTAAAGTGTGTACAACAGACAACACAAGTTCTTCTTCAAATGTGACATATGTGAGTGTATTTTATTGAAAATATATTTACGTAAATGAAACATATTTTAGCAAATATATTTTAAAAACATATTTTAAAATATACATTTTTTGTTGTATGGGGTTAGTTTGATATGATAAAGTCGCTTTAAAAACCCCAGGAATTAGTTTCTTAGCAGAATATGTGACTGACAGCCAATCTTTTGTTGCATTTATTCATATCAACATGTGAAGTGAACATAGCAGGCTTACGAAAGATGATGTGATTTGATGCTGTTCATAACCACCACTTTAACAGAGAATGCAAATTTGAGCTCTTAAAAAGTCACAACACAGCCTTAAAGTAGATCAGACTTACTAACCTGCATATGAGCTGATGAAACGCTCATCAGACTCTCTGCCAGTCTGCTCATGCTGCTGCTCTATTTTCACAAAAAAGACAAACAGTAGGAGAAAGAAGGTTTCCAGCAGGAAGGCCACGAGAGGAAGTCTTGAGCGGAGACTGGGGGCGTACCGAGGAGCCATTATTAAGTGACAAACTCTGAATGTCTGTAATAATCTACACCCACCAGAGATAAGGAATATGTAAGATCACGTGCATGTAAGAGGCTGGAGGTGTTTCCCAAAAACGCCACCTAAGTGTGCAATTAATCAAATGGCCTTTTGTGTAATATTTTGGACGTAGTTTATTTGTATATTGGGACTATTATCAAAAGAAAATTATGTTTTAATTGTGGTTAAGTTTGTGTTATTCCTGTCCTGCTGCAGCACCGTTTGAATTCTATAATGCCCCCCCGCCCCAAAAAAAACTAAAGTAGTGAACTTGTTTTAAATTCATATCTGTTCACTTAATTGAAATCAAATGAGGCTAATTAAATGGTTAGACTGAACTACTTCCGTTTCATGGCAACTTTAACATTTTATCCGGTATATTAAAAATATGTGGGGGGGGGGGAATTAAAATTGAGCTAATAGTACAATTAAGTGAACAATAATCAAGCTACTGATCATTAAATTAATAATGCATTATACGTAGCTTATTTAGTGGGACTTGTTTATTCCATTGTAGCGTTTGACAGTCTGTCTTGTGCTTAGCAATGAAACGCGCAACGTACCAACGAAAATTACGTTTATGTGGAATACGCATCTCTCATACATCATACGCAAAAATCGTATTGGCAGTCCCGCCCAAATCAATCCTATTGGTCATGGAGCACTACCTGTTTTGTCCACAAATACAGCGATTGGTAGGACGAAGAAAATCTGTCAGCCGCCCCATTTCCCTTTCTTTGGCTCTGGTACCGCAACAAAACAGACCGCTGCTTATTGGCTGTTTGTTCTGTCATTCAAAATGACAGCCGACAGGCGCGATTCCTATTGGTTTAGCGGCCTGTCAGTCACACCTGTCTAGGCCCGTGTCTGTGCCGAGAGAAGGAGGCGGGTCTTCCACTCAGTCTTTTTATTTATTTCTTTGTTTCCAGGAGAAAAAAAACAACCACCACAGCGGTATATTCCTTAGCGGGACCGCCAATGTTTCCCGTCCGAATAAGAGAGAACCCTGGACCATACTGCAGTACGTATTAAAAAGCCCGATTTAAGGGGGCGAGGATGAAGCGGCGCAATGCGGACTGCAGCAAGCTCCGACGGCCCTTAAAACGGAACCGAATCACCGAGGGGATCTACGGCAGGTACGATCCAGACCTTCCGAACGAACCGTTATCATTCCCGATCCTTAGGAAAGACCCGGATTTCGTTTTTTATTATGATCTAAGATCTCATAGAGAGACTGTAATCATCCAACGTTAGCCGAGCTGAGCTACCGTCAACAAAGCTGGCTGAAGGTAACGTTAGACAGCCGTCTCCGCAGAAATGAATAAGCTGCCGTAGGCCTCATTACAGCGATGCGCTTTAAAAGAAAGAAACCCGCGAAACCCACTGGTGTGGCCTCGAGACCCGACGGTTAGAGACGGTAACTGTCAGTCGTCAGAATGATTGACGTGACAGGACCGTTAGTCTGTCAGAAACCGCACAGAAGAGATCGACCGATTGTGATAGCATCTTACAAGACCGTAAGGAGAATAACCGTAATTTAATTAGTAAATCGCATATGTAACGTTAAATGCATGAAGTTTTTTCAAATATCGATTTCTAAGAGACAGTTGGAAGGTTTTAAATGCCTGAGACGCCAAATAAGTGAAGGTGCTTGTGTTTTTCCTCAGAAGTTGGGGAGACCAAGGGCAGTTGGGTATTTGTTTACGTTTTCCTTGAGAACTCACGAACTAACTTACTACAAAATTTGGTATAAGAAGCATTTATATGTGCCAGAATTGACAGTATATATGGTAGTAAATATTAATTTATGTATTTGTTTGTTTGCTGTCAGGAATAACGTTAATGTTTAGGTTAAAATTATCATTATTTGAAATATTGTTAAAAGCTGTTCTAAACCCATCTTTTTTTGTATGTGAAACACAAAAGATTCTAACAAAGTCAACATTCACTTTCGTTGCTTTTTTTGCATACAATGAAAGTAAATGACTGAAACTGTCATTTTGAGTCACTAACATCTCCTTTTGTGTTTCACGGAAGAAAGATTATGATTCTTTTGGAAGGATTAAACATGTTTCATGTGTAGGATTTTTTTTGCACAATTCATTCTTTCATTGACAGCTGTAGTTTGTTAGTCTCAGTGTTTTTGTTTTGTATTGTACACTTTGTCATGGAGCATCTAACCCATCAATCAAAAGTGATGTTGTGAAGGGGTTTAATGCAGCAGTATTGCATATTTCATATCTTAGCAGTTGGTAAAACCTCTCATATAATAGCATTAATCTCTATACATGGGATGCCAGTCACATTGCTGTCTCTAAATGCCAGTGTTTGGGTCTGTACATTGTTTGGTTTATATTATGCTTACTGGTGGTCATATAAGGACTTAAATTCAAATGTTTAAAGCAAGATGTCAGTGAAGTGTGTTCTACCAAATTTACACTGCAAAGGTGGCACAGAAGTGCTTCTGAAGTGGTGTTTAGGTGTCTTAACACAGACTGTTTAATGCTACTCTGAAATGGCATAAATGCATTTACACAACATTGATAACCATATACTTTGATACACAGTTTAGTCAGGCTTTTATGCTGCATTACATCTTTACACAGAACTTTAAGCAGGCACATAAGAACCTTAATTCAACTGTATAAAGATGCCTATAGCTGGTAACAATTTATAGGTAATTATGTTGTGAATATTTTAAATGAAATGGTCAAAAACAGTGATTTTCTTCAGTCAGAGAAATCGGTATTTAAACTGAGCACAGCAGTCATTAAGGCCATGCTAATTCATAATGCCAGCAGTCAAATACAGTAACAAGCTATATAGAAATAATCAAAATATGTTTTCCAAACAAGGACTTGATTATAAATATCTAAATAAATAATGCCTTGTGTAAACAAGCACAAATAATTATAATAGTCGATGTACAGTACACAAAACGCAGTAATAAACAGCAATATTTACCTACATTTAACATAGCATTTTACACTTGCAAGACATTGTTGAATTTAGTTTTTCATTGATTCATTGATTCGTCAAAAATGAATCGAAACTATATGCTCATCTTTATCTGCAAATTCCTGGCCAATAACTGCAGATATATCATGATGAATATTCTATATTTTGCACACCGCTGCTTGCTTTTTTTGTGTAATTCTGCTGTAAAAGTGTTATTATCATCGTAGATGGATGACGCAGTTAAACACTATGATTTGCTCAGGTGGGTAAATAACTGGAAACTGGTTTCTTCCATTAAAGACGGTTGCCAGACTTCACCCATTATCAGTCATTTGCTCTTCTGCTTGATGTTCAGCGTGTTGGACTCTTTAATGTAGTGGCTCTAGAGCTTACATTCAGTCATGTCAGATGTTGACATGATGTTGCATGTGATTTCAAGTCTGCATCTGGGAAATAACTCTGTGGGGTTTCATTTGGAATATTTTTTTACTCCAAACTGTAAAACCAGATTTCATTTAGAGGTCTTAAGTAATAGATTTGTTCCTAACTGTGTGATACTAAAATATGAAGCAAATGTTTATGTGGAGATAATTTGGTGCTTTATTTAAAATCAGATATGAATCGATTTACATTTGGTTTTGTTCCAAAATAAATATTTCTCAAATCTTTCATCAGAGTAGTTTTCGTGTGTAATATGTTGCATATGGAGTTTTTGTTTTAGATGCATCCATCTATTTACTGTCAACTTTGATGATATAATCTGTGAAGATGCATCTGTAACACCTGTTATCTGATTTATGCTGCTTTCCTCAATGAGCTGGAATTGAGCAAGTATGTCATCAGCCAAGACCTACCGGTCCAGTGACTGCTTTTTCTTTTCTTTTTTTACCTTGTGTTAACACAATCATTTCTGTCATCAGAACACTATTAATAGTGTCTTCAGCACCTGTATGAGCAGCGGAGAAATATGTAGAAGATGCTATTAGATGAATCATAATCATTAAAGACAGAAGAGCAGCAATATTGTACTTTTTTCAACAAAATAGGAAGTAGTTTGTTTTGAAGTGTATGCTTTTACACCTTTCTTCCAAACGACGTTTTCTTTTATGACAAAAATTATGGAAATTAATTGATCTTACCAATGCAACCACTTTTTTTTGGCTCTGTTAAAATATATAAAAAATATTTTTCTTGTTTTTATTCTTTTTAATATTATTATCTCTGTTATCTGGTGGACATTCATTGTAAGATTTTTTTCTATGTTCTGTTTTTAGCTGTTTATGCAGGTTTAAACACTTTAAACTGTGTTTCATGTATGTAAATAGCTTTTAAAATAATTTATTGTTAACTGTCTTAAAGCTTCTATTTTTGTGAAACAAAGAATGTTCACAAAATCGGTCTGGTGACACAGTCTTTAGGGCCATTTAATGGCCAAAAAACTCATTAAAATCATGATATTCAAAATGTTGCTTAATTTCACATAGACAGCATAATATCTGGAAAATATTCAATATCTCACTGAAGCGTAATTATAGTCTAATTAAAGAATATTTCTGTTATCTGGTGGATTGAGTACACCTTAAATACATCTGGAAATACATCTTACTCATGTGCTCTTGGCTTCTTCTCCTCCCTGCATAAAACATAATCCACTTCATTCACTACACACTGCCTTGGAGAAAGCCGAACGGTGATTAGTCCTCCCCCACCTACCCATTCTTCAATGGGTTGGATTTAATGCTGGCGCTCATGATGGAATTGCTTGTACTTGTCGCTAAACGTTCATTGGCTCAAGGCCACGTGTGGGGTCTTATTCAAAGTTGAATGGATGATTGAATGGTTGGATGAGAATAACATCATTTTCTCTTTGTCTCAGTACGTTCCTGTACCTGAAGTTTCTGGTGGTCTGGGCTCTGGTGCTGCTGGCAGACTTTGTGCTGGAGTTCCGCTTTGAGTACCTCTGGCCTTTCTGGCTCTTCATTCGTAGTGTTTACGACTCCTTCAGATACCAGGGCCTGGTGAGTGTGTGTGTGTGTGTGTGTGTGAGACCAGCTTTTCATCCAAATAATGGTACTAAATAATTAAAGAAATCGATTGCTCACGCTCATGTCACCCCAACACAAAATCAAATGTTTATCAGAATGTCTGAGCTTCAGTTTTCCATACAAAAAAATGCATTGTGATTTATACTGCTTATAAGCTCCAAAGCAGACAAATAAAACACTAGAAATCAAATCAGAATATTTTTTTTTTAAATCAGCTGCTACATATTTAAACGCATTACCTTTTTATATTGTATTATATTGTAAATGCCTAATGTAATGTCTGATGGAAGTTCGGCTTTGCCATCACAGGGACATTCAAATAGAAAACAGTTATTTCGAATTGTATTAATATTTCAAAACATTACAATTTTTACTATATTTTCTAATAAATAAATCCAGCCTTGGCAAGCATAAGAGGTTTCTTACAGAATCATTAAAATGTCTTAGCTCTTATTTTGTATGATGAATGTATGCATCTGTTTATGGGTTTGATGTTATCAATAATCCTGTGAGGGACATAAACTGCAGTTTATACTCTTATCTAATCTTATCTGAGATTAAGAGATTTCTTCATGGTCAGAAGGTCAGTCGTCAGTATTGAAGTATTATTTGCACTTTATATGAACCCACTACTTTAAAACAATTGTTATTGTTCCTATTATATCTCTTAAATAATCATGATAATGGCATGACATTAAAAAGGTAGGGTTGCTTTATATGCTGTTTCACAGCAGGACACTGAAGTTATATTTTACTCAGAAGTGTGAAATGACAGTCATGTCATTTGCACATGTGATGATCTGATGTGTCTCTCTGTGTGTTGCAGGCTTTCTCAGTGTTTTTTGTGTGTGTGGCATTCACATCAGATATTATATGTCTGCTGTTCATCCCAGTGCAGTGGCTATTCTTTGCAGCCAGCACATATGTGTGGGTGCAGTACGTCTGGCACACAGGTAAGAGCCACATATTGTTCATAGTGTATCACATGTTCTCCATCATTGATCTAGTTTTCTTTGTTTTACCATTACTGAAGTCTAACCTCAAGCTTACAGCTGATTGGTCAGCAGATTGCTGGTTTGATGTAGACACACTTGTGACGCCATCTCTGGTTTCTCGAATTCGCTGTATAAAGATGATGGATTAAAAATATATTTTATAAATGTGTGTACAACTGACACCTTGGAACTCCAGCATGAGAGGATCATTCCCATGCTGCTGTGAGCTTTTGTTGTCATGACATATTTTATTCACTCTTTATAACATGCACACACATACACTGTGACCTTGCAGCTGTAAGCTTGGTTATTTCTGCCGGTGTGACTGAGCAGCTCTAGATCTTGATGTCAACAATAGGATTTGCTTTAAATGACTTACTGGCTTTGTTTAGTGTTTGATTCAGATTCACCCATAGAGTGTGTGCTTGAATCATTGTTAGTTTTGTTTAGGTTGATTTGGGCTGATACTGTTGTCATATGAAGTATTTTGAGCACATGTTGAATTGACCTTTCTCTTCTCATGTCTCTCCACAGAACGAGGGGTCTGCCTCCCCACTGTGTCCCTATGGATACTTTTTGTTTATATCGAGGCAGCTATCAGATTTAAAGATTTGAAACACTTCCACATGGACTTGTGTCGTCCGTTTGCAGCGCACTGGTATGTCATTTTCCACAATCCTCGCTTACATCGAGTCAAACACTGGCACTGATTGTGAGCAAGTTTCAGCTTGATCTATCTGCTTTCCTCTAAAACATTTCAGAGAGTGTTTACAGTACAGGATGCTTTTAATACTGTAAGTGACGATATGTGACCTGCTTCACTACTGCTGTAAGCAGATCGTCTGGGAGCTGAGTTTACATCAGTAACTGTCCAGGGACTGTGTGTTTGTTATGATCAGCAGTACTGATGCATCAAATATTAGGCTAAAATATTAGTTGGCGCTTCTCTCATGGTGTGTTGATACTGTGTCAGAGTGTATTTCGTGCACACATTTTGGATAAACTACAACAGCTAAACATGTCAACAGTGTGGACACTTCATTGTGACTGAAAATTATGAAATCAATTGAAAATTGTGTTAAACATGCAGAATTTGCATAAGAGGCAGCTCATTGCAGACTGAGTTACACCTTTGAACATGGCACCCTAAAGAGCATATAGAGTTCTGTTAACCAATTACCCAAATATAATTACCCCCACATTTTTTTGGGGGGGGGGGGGTTAATGAAATACCATCAAACCCAAACCTTTCATGTTTACTAGTCAATATTCAATCATATAGCAGTACACAGTATTAATCCAGTAGTAATAACCCCCCCCCCCAACAATGCTAATCATATGACGTCCTATTTCTTTTTATGTTCACAGTATCGGGTACCCGGTGGTGACGCTGGGCTTTGGTTTTAAGAGCTATGTAAGTTATAAGATGCGACTGCGGAAACAGAAGGAAGTACAAAAAGAGAATGAATTTTACATGCAGCTGTTGCAGCAGGCGCTACCTCCAGAACAACAGCTCATACAGAGGCAAGAGAGAGAAGCTGAGGAGGGTAAGGACTTTGCACAATGCCTTCTAACAGAATAGTTCACTCAACCATATGCCGGTATTTGGAGACGCGTTGCACAGTTTCTACACAGCTGTCAAGCTCCAAAGAGTGAAAAACAACCTACAATAATAAGTCTGTTCTGTATGACTTGGAACATAATGCACAAGGACTACTTCAAATATATTTTTAAAGTGTCTTCGTCCTTTTTGGGGCACGACAGCTTTGAACTGACATTGTATATACAGAGCTGCGTGAAGATGCTTCAAAAATTGTTCATAGCAGTTGTGAAATGAGGCTGAGTAAATATTTTCTGTTTTGTATAAAATATTCTTTTTAAGTCTCTCTTTTTCTTTCATAAGCAGCAGCAGCATCTAAAGGTATTCACGATGTAGACTCTCCAGCTGTGGCACAGAACGGCTCGGCGGGCGGTAAAAAACCCTCATCCAACACATTACCAGAGCTGGAATACAGAGAAAAAGAACGAGGCAAAAACGAGTCCAAAAAGCAACACAACCAGAACCATCACAGCAGCACCAGCAGCAGCATCTTACCTTCAGTGGACAGTAAAGCTCAGGAGATGGAGTACATGGAGAACCACGTGAACAGTAAGAGACTGAGCAGCTCAGACCTGCTGGGCAGTACTGAGAACCTGCTGAAAGAGGAACACTCTTCATCCTCCTCCTCCTCTTCCTCCTCCAACCCCAACAAAAATTACAAAAATTCCAGCGGAGGGGGAGGGAGCTCCTCGCCCCGGGGGCATGGAACAGCCAACGGCAGCGTGCCTTCTTCCTCTGGGCCTTCATCGTCTATCTCTTCCTCGGGTAAGGGGGACAGGAAACAGAAGTGTGGAGGAGGGAAGAACTCCGCGTCAAACAGAGACCCTGTGGAGAACTGCATTCCCAACAATCAGCTGAGCAAACCCGAAGCACTCCTCAGGTTAGACTTGCACGCATCCCGAAAGGGAACTGACTACTGAGGGAATCTGTTCTTGATGAATTCACATTGAAACTTTGGAGTGGATTGCCTGGTAATAAGCTGAAATTGTCCGAAATTGCTTAAAAATAGCCAGAATAGGGACTACATTTGTGAAGAACTTTAACAGGTACATGTGTATGTGCGTAGTATGAATGCAATCTGGACAGACCAGATCTGCATGGTCATAACCTACGAAGTCAGTTGAGGCACTTTCCTAGCATTCACAACTCCTCTCCCATGGCCTCATGGGATAGCAAAGTGTCCATCAGATACGCACTTTGAAATCTTGATGGAATAGTTGGTGATCTAGGTCCTACTGTTTTTCAAGAACTGTGTATTCAGACATTCAGACTCGGACAACTATTTGAAATGAGATATACACACACGCACACATTTTCTGCCCCCATATTTTGAATTTTGTGATCATTCTTAATGCATTTTATTAGACTGAATCATGCAGTGAAAGATCACACTCTAAATGTGCACGCGCTCTAGTCTAGACTTTACGTAATTTACGCATTAGAGATGTGCGGATGAGCTCAAACGTCACCCGAATCCACTGCTTCAAATAAATTATCCGCCCGCCACCCACCCGCACCTATATTTTTCTCTGATTTAGATAACCAACCCGCAACCGATCATCACATTACAATGATTCTAATTAGACTAATTCTTAGTTTTGCACGATGATACGATGAACGGTTCATTTTTAACAGCAGATTCAGTGATGTGAGAGCTGATCTGCGCATCACGTCTGCCGTGCATTACGGCTCCGACGCGGCCACCGGAGCTGAACACGGTCGCTCTAGTCAAGTCAATGCTTGTTTTTATACCCATAGATATATATTATACCAGCCACGCTGCGGCACGTTTCAGAAGCATCCCAGAATCTCATGGTCTCGTGAATCCAGTTGCTTCGCTCCTGTTGTGATTTGGCACCGCATGGAGGACGGAAAAAACGTTGTCGGAGCCGTAAGGGGTAGCGGTACCAGGCTAATACAATGATAATAGGCTGCTTTTAAATGAACATTTAATTAAAAAACAAAAGTTATTCTTTGGCCAGATTATAGTCTACACTTTCTTAATAGCAGAAAGCTTTACTCCATTCAAACTTTATCTGGAATGCCACTGTATCTGTCACTGCAACCTTCCGAACAGGCGAACACACACACAAATGAAATCTGTGTCTGTCTGCCTGATGAAAAAATTATTTTAAAACGCATTCATATTTTATAGAATATTTGCACCACTAATGATTTATCTCATCCACCCGCGACCCACCCACAATTAATTAGAATGTATTTTTTATTACATGAGTCATGACCCACCCGACCCGCGGATTACCCACAGGCCCCGCGGATACAACCGCCATCCGCGCATCACTAGTACGCATGTACTCTAGGGGTGTTTTGTTTGGTTTTTGCATCACTCGATAGTACAAATTGCACATTGTACTCTAGGGGTGTTTTGTTTGGTTTTTGCAAAATACTCGATAATGTCAAATTGCACATTGTTAAAACAACAATTACGATATAATTGCAGACGATATATATCGCACACCCCTACTGTACACTAAATTATATTATTAAAATATGGTGGTTTCAAAAACATTCTTGGATGCTGACCAGTTCAAGAGTAAAACAGAAGTTGCATACCACCAAACACCCCAAATCTGGGAGAATCCACCAACCACCTCAAATCAGTTACTTTTATATCATCTACTTTTCTGCTTAGACAGCATTTCTGTGCATCATTGGTAATTATATTATGCCTTGAGCAAGTTTGGATGCCAAGAAATGCAGTCTAGATAGGTTTTAAAAGGCAGTCTCTGATTTCCGTTTATCATGGTGATTCATTATGACCTGAAGTGTGTTTTATGTGTGTTTTAGGCTGGAGCAGGATGTTAAGAAGCTGAAGGCAGACCTGCAGGCTAGCAGACAGACCGAACAGGATCTGCGCAGTCAGCTGGGCTCTCTAGGCAGCTCTGAGCGCAGCATACGCTCTGAGCTCGGACAGCTGCGACAAGAGAACGAACTACTGCAAAACAAGTGAGACAACCCAACTTCAGTTTGCTCCTTAAAGGGGTCATATGATGCGATTTCAAGTTTTCCTTTCTCTTTGGAGTGTTACAAGCTGATTGTGCATAGATAATATCCCTAAACTTGCAAAGACTAAAGTCTCAAAACCAAAGAGATATTCTTTTTAAAAGTTAAGACTCTGCCACGCCCCCTAAACGGCTCATTCAAACAAGCCCCCACATGTCTACGTAAAGATGTGGGAAGATTTGCAAAACACCGCCCAAATGTATACGTAAAGAAAGAGGGCGTGATTTTTATTCTCGCTGTAGTATTGTTGCTGCCGCCAGCACCATGTCGTGGAGATGCTGTGTTTCGTTGTGAAAGCATTTTTGTATTCAGTATTTACAACACTGTAGCCGAACAGTTCAACACAAATATTCGAGTGTGTGCAGCACATTTTACGGAGGACTATTTCATGATCCTGGGAGAGAGTAGCCTACAATGTGAACACTATGAATGGCTGTGAACACTATAAAGTGGGGGAATTACAATGTCACCAGAACAGTCTGGTGCTTCTGACTCACAGCCTGTAAGTACGTTTCGATATTTAAGAATTTGCTACTGACTATTCAAACTCGAGTTTTGAGCAGTGTAGAATAGTGCTTGTTTCTCGGTTGCTCGTTTCTACGATCACAAATGCAGACATGGTGCTATGTTTACGCAGCACAACGCAACACGTAAAAAGACCATAGGAGTCATTATAATCTCACTGAATGCAACAAATGCCTCATTTATAGTGGGTTTTATTGTTTTAGTCTCGTCGCACCGGAACCATAGACCGTAAAAAGGTAGTGACACGGCATCACAACATGTGAAGGGGCGTAACATTTCCATCACAACGCACTGGATAGCTGGCCAATCAGAGCATGCCTCGCTTCTCAGAACGATGAGCTATGTAAAAATCGGCGCGTTTCAGAAAGGCTGGGCATAGAGGAGCAACAATAATGTACAGAATGTGGAAAATAATATTTTTTTAACCTTAAACTGCGTAAACATTGCATTACACCAAATACACCAAATAATGTTCTTTTTAGCAACGTCATATGACCCTTTAAGAAAGTGCAGAGCAGTCGGGGGACCGTACCCGTGTTAATGCAAACTCTTGTTTGTGTCTTCAGACTTCATAATGCCGTGCAGGCGAAGCAGAAGGACAAGCAGACAGTGGGGCAGCTGGAGAAGCGTCTGAAAGCAGAACAGGAGGCTCGTGCTGCGGCAGAGAAACTGTTAGCGGAGGAAAAGAAACGCAAGAAGCTGGAGGAGGCCGCAGCAGCCCGTGCAGTCGCTCTCGCTGCGGCAACCAGGTGCTCATGACACACCTTCCCATCATTCCATTGTATTTCATTTCCTAACATCTATTCCATTATATGTTGTGCATTCCATTCTATTCCTTTCCATTTCATTATGCCATTCAAAAGTTTTAGTTTTTTCCTGTTACATTTTGTTTACTTTTTCAAAGTCAGCATGGACGCATTAAATTGATCAGAAGTGACAGTGTAGACTTTCATTATTACAGAAAATATATATTTCAAATAAATGATGTCTGTTTATCAAAGAATCCTGTTGAATGGAACGTATAATATACCGTTCACAAGTATGAGATTAGTAAGATTTTTAAATGTTTTTGAAAGAAGTCTTTCATGCTCACCAATGCTGAATTTATTTGATAAAAAGTGCATTAAAAACAGTAATATTGTGAAATATTATTACAATTTGAAATAATGGTTTTCTTTTATTTATTTATGTTAAAATGTTAATTTATTCCTGTGATGCAAGATTAATTTTCAGCAGCCAATACTCCAGTCTTTGATTATAAAGTTCGAAAGAACAATTAAAAAAAAAGATATAAATATTTTATAACATTATAAATGTCTTTATTAACACCATCTAAATTAATTTAATGTGTCCTTGCTAAATAGAAATAATTGCTTGGGGGGGGGGTCTTACTGACCCCAAAAATTTTGAGCAGAAGCATACATAACATGCATGCCATACTATTGTGTAATATTTTCTGCCACTCCATTCTTTTCTGACTGCTTCTTTGTTAATAGCTTTGCCTTCCATCATCCATTCTGTCTGTTTCTCACATGATTATTTTTCCCTTGTCAGTTATATCTTCCCTTTCATGAGATCTGTTTCAGTCCATTTTCTTTCCAAACAACTGCAGGATATTTAACACTTATGTATGTGAACTGACGTGTGTCATGTGTGTGTGTCAGAGGTGAGTGCACAGAGTCTCTGAGGAGGAGGATTTCTGAGCTGGAGACGGAGTGTAAGAAACTCACGCTTGACATCAAGGTGAAAGAAGATCAAATCAGAGAGCTGGAACTCAAAGTTCAAGTGAGGAGATGTTCATATGCCATGTTAGCTTAGAATCTCTTTCAAAATCTTCTGATTCGTCTGTAAATGGAGAAAAAGTATAGAAATAGACTGCTCCTTCTGTCATGTCTTTCTAGGAGCTACATAAATATAAGGAAAACGAGAAGGACACAGAGGTTCTGATGTCAGCGCTGTCAGCGATGCAGGATAAAACCCAGCACCTGGAAAACAGCCTCAGCGCGGAGACCCGAATCAAGCTGGACCTCTTCTCTGCCCTCGGAGATGCTAAAAGACAGCTGGAGATCGCACAAGGTCTTCCATCACACTTTTTTGTCCAGATTACCCACACTTATTAAGTATTTGAAATGCATGGTAAAAATGCTGTCATTTACTGACTGTCATTTAGACCTAACTTTTTTCTGGAATTGCTTGAAAGAATACATTTTTTTGAGGGAACTACATTATAGAAGATCAAACTCTAAAGTTTAGGGTCTCTAATTGTTTTTTTTTTTACTTAATATTAAAATAAAAATGAAATTAATACTTTTATTCAGCAGACATTAAATTGATCAAAAGTGACAATAACAACATTTATTTGAATATTCTCAAATAAGAATCCTCAAAAAAGAAAAAAATGGCAGTTTCCAAACATATGAAGCAGCACAACTCTTTTTAAAATAGAGAATAACAAGAAATGTTTCTTGAAATGCAAATCATTATATTAGAAAGATTTTTGAAGAATCATATGACACTGAAGACTGGTGTGATGATGCTGAAAATTCAGCTTTACCATCACAGGAATAAATTACATTTTAAAATATATTAAAATGGTTATTTTAAGTACTAATACAATTCTATAATATTACTGTTTTCATTTTAGGAGAAGAGACTACTTTTAAACTGTTAAAAAATCGCCCTCAAACTTTTAAACAGTAGTTTATGTCTTTACTGAAAAATCCCCAAACGTGGAAAAACACTTAGTTGTTTCTGTCTGGGTATGTTTTTTAGGTCAAATTCTGCAGAAAGACCAGGAGATTAAAGACCTGAAGCAGAAGATAGCAGAGGTCATGGCCGTCATGCCCAGCGTGGTGTATTCCGCAGATACAGGCAGCATGACCCCAGTCACGCCCCATTACTCCTCCAAGTTCATGGACACCAGTCCGTCAGGACTGGACCCCAACGCATCGGTTTACCAGCCCCTGAAAAAATGAATGCTTGTTTCCCACCTCAACAGACCTACACTCATTCTCACACACACAGACACACACACATATACACACGGTCTTCTCTGGTTGTTTTTTCCTCCATAGGCCCAGATTCAGATTCATCTTTGGCATGTCTGTGGCTCAGATTGCTTTTTTGTTTTCGTTTTTTTCGTCTTCTATTACTACAGCTTCTTGCCTGGTCAGAAGGATGTTGTATTGTGTGACTGTATTTGTTGTAGTAAAAAAACTAAAGACAAAAAAAAGAGGACTTTTAAGGGACGTCACACGTTGAGTAGGAAACAACTGTTTCTTTTCTCTTGTACATTTCTAGAAACCTCACAGAAGTTGGTGAGTATCTTCCCTCAGTCCATTCAGAGTCCGCTCGCATCTATTTTTTTTCTTTTCTTTGGATTTCGGCCTTGATTTTAATGTTGTTTTTTCGGGGGATGCAAAGCAGGGCAAGTGTGAGATCCGTTGTCCCAGGTGCTCTACCCCATATCAGAAGAAGATTTTTACTCAAGAATGTCACCATCTAATATGACAAGAATGTAACGCAAAAAAAAAAAAAAACGTCCCAGAAACAATGCAACAAAATGATCTCGCTCGGATCGGATGACTCCCGATCTTTAAGGACTTGTTTGACGGACCGAAGCTTCATCTGTGGATTGCTGTTCTTCCTCCTGGTACAAAAAGACAAACACAGTCCAGCAGCGTAATTCACCCGTTACAGACAATCAGTGCCTTCATATGGGACCTCATTGGTGGAACCGAAAGATCTCTTCCCTCCCTTCACCACGTCATGCCTCAAGCACACCTCTTTTGGTCACATACGGCAAACGGATCACCAGCCCATTGGCGTGATGACTCTGCTCCTGTTTTGGTCCGCACTTGTGAATTCGGTCATTTGTTTACATGATTATTTATTTATCCGGCGTTGCACTATTGCACTGTTGATGAGCTCGCAAGGGAATATCTTAAGTATGAAAACAGGATACTTTCCTCTCGTTTTCTTTATTGTATTGACCATCTTTCAGTATCAGACAGAAGCTAGTGTAGTCCAGTGCCAACTAAAACTGTAAATTTGTTGAAAAAGAAGTGTTTCAGATCCATCCGGTTACTGGCTGGTCCAATGATCAGAAGCTAGAGGAGAGTATTATTGCTATTATTATATAGTTTGTCTCGTTTTCGGAGAAATACTTGGTTGTGCCACTTGATGGCGCCGTTGTGTTCAGAAAGTGTTGCTACTTTAATCCCTGTAAGACTCTTGGAAAGGTTTTCATCTGACCATCATCACACTCGCTGTTTAAATGAATACAGATCCAGACGTCTGCTTGGCATGAAGTATTACGGGCTAAAGGGAGAACGTCCCGAGCCGACCCACTTTTTGGAAAAACCCTCAGTGTTTAAGTGAATAGATTTTGCCAACCAGAGGAAGTCCGTTCCTTCAATCGAGTTCCGGTGCGGTTCGTTTTCAGAAGGGGAGAAGGTTACTGTGTTAGTATTCCATTGGGGAATGATGGGCGGGAGGGGGGCGGGGTTTAGCCAGAGTCAGTCCCATGTGGTATTGTAGTGCTCTGAGATGGTTGTTGTTTTTGGTGTCTGTTTTTTGATGTGACGGAGGAAGTGGGAAAGTTTGGAAAGTTCAAGTGGTTTAAATGGGACAAGTGGTTTGAATTTACACCGATCCTATTTCTAACTTTGCCGGTGGTTCCCTCCAAGAGTGTGGTGGTGGGGGTGGGGGGGCAGTTGTTTTGTTTTCTTCGCCCGCTGTCACTTCTAGCTTTCTGTCTGTTTTTCGGCCAGACCTCGGCTGCACTCTCTGTGAGGTCTCTGTGAGGTTTCAAGTAATAAAACCATTTTTTTCTGGCATTTAAAATTCTTGTGTGGTTTGTCCATTGATTGTTGTGCTTTCTAAATGTTTGCGTGCAAAATTATTGGTGGGTCACAACACAATACATAAAGTATTTTGACAGCAAGGAGAAACATGATAAATGCAAATGATAAAACAATATTATGGCTTATTTTGGGCTGAGCGAAGGGTTAATTTATGATGAAGAATAACAATGAAACCAGTGCAATGTTCTGAATGAGTCCACTAAGAGTAGGTAAACAGTATTTGTTTATCTGATTTCTCTGGACAGATTTTCATTGACAGAAATGGCAGGAGTACATATCAACATGTCAGTGATATATAGACAAAAATAAACATTATGCTTTTAGATCTTATATTTGCTTTTATGTTATTTCCAAATGTTTAATGTTCATTTTAAATGGTTCAAACAGGAATTTTTCATCCAATTGGAATTTGAAATATGCCTAGCAATTATGCAATCATGATCCAATCAGAAACATCTTAACATCACTGCAGCTTCTACACAATGAACACAAACCTATCCTCTTTTTCTAATATATATACAGTACAATGCAAAAGTCAAAGGCATTTAGTATTTTCAACTGTCTTTTGCTGTAGTTTGTCAGTAGGAAATATCAGTTTACAAACATTAATTTAGCCATTAATTGTAATAATACAGTGAGATATTTGTATGCAAAATGAGTCTGATATATATATATATATATATATATATATATATAATATATTATTTCATATGTCTTTGCAGATGACAGTTGCTAGTTTGTTAACTATTGCAGCATCTCGTGCCGACAGATTCTCCGAGCGCTAAGTGTGATGCCTTCATCTCTCATTCATAAGAGGTTATTACATGCATTAATAAATAACCAGAGCATTCATATTAAAAACATCTCTTTTTATGATCATGCAGACAGGCTCACAGTTCCACACTCGATCTTTCTTCAGTGCATCACTGGCATGATGTGTAAAAACTCTTGACACAAGGACACGCTTTCTTGGGCTCCACTTATTTCAATTTTTTTAATATTTTAACGTGGAAATAAGCTATCTTGTGTGCATGTGCATTACAGAAGAATAAGAATAACCAACTGCAGTGAACTGTAAAACTATGTATGATTATGATAACTTAAAAATTGTGATAGCACTTACCAGTTTGCGATATCACCCAGCATAACACACTGTTTTTGTACAGGTAAAATAACTGGAAGCAAATAACACCAGAAGCCTCGCACATTCAAGTTAAAATGGCCATGCCAAATCTTACATTTAAAATAAGGTGGATAGTACTAGTTCACTCTTATGCCGTTCCAGACCTGTGTGTATAGCCTATATCTATCTATTCACCAGTTATAGCTGTTATATTCTCATATGAGCTGCAGACTGTTGCTCTAATCAGCATATGATGCATTAATAATGTACAGGAGCCGTTTAGTATGTCAACCACGTTTCTCAAGCTTCCAGTATATAGGATGAACTGGGAGCGTAAACGACTCCCATGGGATGCTTTACTTCACATTCAGCTTCGCTAAAGAACCTCATCTGACTGCCTGCTTTCACAGGTACACTAGTTTCTGCAATAATCTGAATGAATCTGTCAGAGTCAAAGAATGCTGAAGATCTGGATTCTTCTTAACCGAGTGACTCACCTGCTGTTCTGCTGGGAGACCCTGGTCAGTTGTATTTATTGTTCATCTTCACATGAAACTAAACAGGTTTTGGTGGGTCACGGTAGGGGTCAGAAGAACCTGATGCCCGGTCTCTGTTTGCTCTTTGAGTCATACATTGAGGTTGTAAGATGCCATCCTGAGCAAAATGACCTCTTTCTCAGAGAAGCACTCTTGAATGTCTTTTATTTTCACCTTTCAGTTTCTTTGTTTCCATTTTTCCATCTCTTTCCCTACGTGGTGATGGGCTGTCAGTGTAGAAGCACTCAAGCGGATGAGTTTAGACAGGGATGAGCGGAGAGAAAGACAACTACAACCTCAAAGAAAAGATTCACAGTTTCTATTTCTCATCTGTTCTGTATTTCTTCATTGTCTTTATATATATATATATATATATATATATAGATATATAGAGAGAGAGAGAGAGAGAGAGAGACAAACAAACACCATAAGTTGACATTTGTTGTTAGATCCACTTTTCTTGCATAAATTCACCACATGCCTCATGGAGGCAACACTGTGTGACAACAGAAAGAAATTAAGGTATTTATAAATTAATGTTGAGAAATTTAGTGACAGTGTTCTGAAATATTGTGTAATATTACTAGCTTCTTTTTTTGTAAAAACATTTTCGGTAGTGCAGCTGTGCAATTTGCTTATCTCAGAATACTAATGTTTTTAAAATCACAACACAACATTTTTTGTAAACAGTGTAAAATCCCTTAACTCACTGTTACATGACAGAATCTGGCTACTAGAATTTTGCAATTGCTTGTACAAATAATAATAATACGGTTTATATATTAATACTAGATCTAAATAAAAAAAATAACATCTCTTATCTGCAATATTCTCTATTAGTTTTTGTATTTTTTCTCTATTCTCTTGCATAATGTTGTTTTATTTTTTTATCCAATAATTTCTTTATTATTAACCATTTTTGCCATTATCCTTGTTATTGCTAACCGTACTGTTATGCGTGGTTTAAAGCGTCCAATTACTATAAAATAAATGTTTATCCAATAATATTAAGTATTGTTTGTTTTAATCACACAAGTCAAACGAGCAAAGCCCCGCCCACAGAATATTATCTGGCTAATTTACATACTCGAACCCCGCCCTCTGCCCACTCACGGCAGCGTCACGACGGAACATTACCAGGTTAATTTACATACTAAGCCCCACCTGCTGTGGCGAGCATGTTCGTACATCCACCCGGGATCATCCGCGGAAAGGAAGAAAATCACAGGCAGTCAGAAAAGTTCTCCTGCGGGGAGAGGATTGGGCTCGATCAGGCAGAGGACCGCCGGAGGATCGCGCTCTCTGGATTATTCAAACTGTCAAATAATAAACTGTATTCATCATGGACGCGCTAAAATCCGCCGGTCGCGCGATCATTCGCAGCCCCAGTCTGGCCAAACAGTCGTGGACCTCTGGAAAACATAAAAGTGAGTTTTACAGCTGTCAGTCTGCTTGGATTTGCGTGGAAACGGTCGTTATAGGTCTTGTTTATATCTGTTGATCTGTTATGAAGTTCAGAGTCAAAGTTAAAGCAGGAATTGACTCGCATTTACGAGACATTTCATAACAAACCATTAAACTGTTCAAGTTTTCAAAGTCCGCTGTTTGTTAGTCAACTATATGTTAGTGAAATTTAAAAGCAGTTTTCAGGAAATAACGCGTGTTGTCATGACTGCTTTGTGTAGTATAGATGTTATATTGATTTGTTTCCAAAAAAAGGGTTGAGAACCGTTTCCAATTCCGGTTTTAAACAGCAAAACCGGATGATTTTCCTTGGGCTCGGTTTTTGACAGGCTGTCCTGCACCGAATCTACAGCGCGATCAGTGTTAGTTCGATTCCCGAACGAACGATTCTTCTGAACCGATTCCTTATAGTGAATCAAAAGCAAAACCCCGATTCCCGAACGAAATAATAGTATTAGCTGGTTCTTTTTTGGGGAGGGGGAATCGAACACATTCTGCGAGATCACTGTCGCACGATTTCCGAACAAATGATTCTTATGAACCGACTCTTTAAGCGAATCAAAAACACAGCTCGACCGGATCGATATGAATCAGATGTAATATGAACAGCTTCTGGTGTTTATGTCTTGCTGTGGAGAGCATGGCTGTAGGATGGGGCTAATCCTGGCAGCCCAGTGTTGCTAGGCAGTGCTTTTTAGATGTACATGGACTTGCTTTATTAGGGGGAAAAGGCAAGAAAGACTGTGAAGGAAGATATCAGTCTCTGGTATGCTCTATTTTTCTGTGGTTCCTTTGACCATTATTGCAATGTTGTCTCGGCTCCAATAAAACAAGCCTTCAAAGGAATTATTCCAAGCCTGTATGGCTCATTTTTTCCTGAGGAACCTAAAAGGCGAAGAATGTTGGCGGCTGTTTTAGATAGTTATTGAAAGTGAATGGGGGCTGGAGCTGTCAAGCTCCAAAATGATCAAACTCAATATAAACGTGGTCCATACTGATTACACGCTATATTGCAAGTCTCCTGAAACCCTTTAAAAAAAATTTTTCGAGCAGTAAAGAAATTGAAGTCAAGATCATTTGAAAAGGTGATGTTTGGACACGAGAGTGGCATCCAAATGCAGTTTTGTAAAGCTTTTTTAAGTGAATAAAGACTCAAATGTGGGCCTGTTCCTCACACACAGGCTTTCTATGGCTTTAAGATGTGATGTGATTTTATAAATTATGTATGCACATTTTATAGTGCTTCTTTTTGAAGCCTGAAAGCCTTAGTCCCACTTTCATTATATCGAAAAGGCCAGCCAATATGTTTAAAGACATTTTAAGATATTCTTCAAAAACACAATTTTTGGTTCCATTGTAGAGAGGCAGTCATGCGATACAAGGATGAGTCAATGCAGAGCGTTTTGTATTTTTGGATGAAGTATTTCTTTGAAATCTGAGCACGTGCACTGCTGGTCGTGTTCCCCTGGATCCAGTGGCGTCTTTGATCTCAGATGCGGTGTGTAAGTCTCACAGACAGCAGAGTTCAGTCCATCTGTTGCACGGTGGCGCTTCACAAAAACCAGCTTAACTGCTTTTATGCGGAAACCTTCCACAAACACGCTTAGCTGTCAGACTGATGTCACCACACTGTCATGTTGGGGTTTTGGCATGCATGATATATTGGTGACCATGCTAGTATTGAGTTGACCAGTTTGACATGGTTTAATTTAACCACATGTCAGTCAATTTTCATGTTCTGCTATGTTTTCAAAGCCATGCATGAACGAAGTATGCCATCCATCACATCTTCGTGTGATATTGTTTAACTATATGAAATTATACAAATATATATATTTTCTGCCCCCATATCTTAAATTTTCTGATCATTCTTCATGCATTGTAATACTAAATCATGCAGTGAAAGATCGCACGAGCGCTAGTCTAACCTAGATGACTTTACGTAATTTATTCGTGCACTGGTGTGTGTTGATTCTTGCAATATACTCGTTAAAACAACAATTACGAAATTATCGCAAACAATAAATATTGCACACCCCTATAACAAAGGCTATAACATAAATAAAAGCAGTTATTATTGTTTTTGATATGGACTTTTTCAAGTTACTTGTCTGATTGGGCAAGTAAAGTTCTCTTTCACTTGCCCGTCCAAAACATTCACTTGTCCCGGACAAGTGGACAAGCGTTAATGTCGAGCCCATATGTATAAGTGCTGTCAAACGATGAATCGCATTCAAAATAAACGTTTTTGGTTACACAATATATGTGTGTATACTGTGTATATTTATTATGTATATATAAATACAAACAAACACATGCATGTATATATTTAAGAAAAATATGTTATGTTTATATATTAAATATACTTATATATATAATATAAAATATAAGAATATAAATATACAAACGTATATACATGTAAATATTTTCAAAATACATACTTGCATCTGTTTGTATTTATATATACATATACACAGTACACAATACATACATACATATATTATGTAAACTAAATGTTTTATTTTGGATGCGATTAATAGCTTGACACCACCACATATATATATATATATTAGTGGTGTCAAAAATTAGCGCGTTAACGCAGGCAATTCATTTTGTTAGATTAACGCATTCAAAATATTTAACGCAATTAACGCAAGGGTGGGGCAAAGGTTGGCCACCCCATTCACAACCGCTGCCTCTGTCTCTTTTTTCTTGAAAAGGATTGCGTTTATTTAAATGCAGAACGTCTTTATGACCACATCAAACGGGAGACATTTCAGACTTTGCGTCCGCGCCAGGTGCGAGTCAAACGAGCACGGAAAAGATACTGTGCTCGTAGCGCGCGCTCTTCAAATACATGCACAAAGGTGCCGGCGTGCGCTGTAGCCTGTATCATTTTAATATCAAGTAGTGAAAGAAACTACGTGCATGCAATGTCGTAGTTATGCCGTCAGTTAAATCATGAAGTTATCAAAAAGTAGGGATGGGCATTTCAAGCAAAAGTAATATTCGAAAATCGCTGGGAATTATTCGATTATTATTTGATTATTCGAAAATACCACCCCTTCCCTGTATGCATGCATGCACGTCACATTATAGTGTTACACCTCCATAAACAGAGAGAGAGACCATTCACGCTTTTAATCTGTATGATAACAAACTGTTTATTTATTAAAGATCGGCTATCTTAACTCAAGCCATATAATGATTGTAACATTCTGAAACATATTATTATAATAAACGTAACAGAATGACAGCACTTATTAACATAGCAGTCCATCCATTAGCATAAATCAACCGCTCATAAGGTATTAAACTGCTCAAAAAATATATTCTAATACTTTATCTCTCGCAATTTCTCTTTCTCTCTCAAAAATCTCTCGGAACGGCATTAATTACCACACATTTTACTAGATTAGATGTTTATCAGTGGTGCTCAGGATCTGTAAATCATTCGTCATCGTCCTACTCTGTTGCTGTAAGTGAAACTGCACTGTAGTGTAACAGGCTATCGCTAGCATGCGGCTAACCATATGTCCCTTTAGTGGCTCCGTAGAATGCGTTAATCGTTTTCCGTGCCTTTCCCAGCACGGATTCAGCACACCTCTAACCCAGTCAGGGATATTTGTGGTCTGCACAGAACTCTTATTTGACATCGTTCTTAGTCGCAAGTCTACAGCGTTCGCATGAGAGAGAGTTTGTTCTTCTGTTGTCTTTGACAGCTTTTAGGTGTGTTATTGACAACGCTTACCTTTACTTACATGTGTCACCACTGCATCAGCACCGAAAACATGGGGAATATTTAGACAAATATTATCACACAACCTATTCGATATTCTATGAATAAATCGACTAATCGAATATTCGAACATCGTGACTCATCCCTACCAAATAGGCGATTAAATCTGCCTTAAAACTGTGTGCATGCATGCAATATGTTATATATGCGTCACATTTAAGAACATGTCTCTGAAATGGTTTTAAAAACTGTCCTGAGGCACCCCAGCACTGATTCAACTCATCCGCTCATTAGTGGAGACTTTAAGACCTGAAGTGGGTCAGAAAAGGTGAAGAGAGTTATGAGAAAATAAGATACATGTCAGATCGACGTCACGTTCAGCAGCAGCAGATCTTAAAGCAATAGCAGGCGAATAAGCTAATAACCAGCTGCTGTGATGTCTATAAATCCAAGAACAAAAGAGAAAAGAGGAAATCAATAACTTTTATAGCTTTAAAGGGTTCATCTATATTTAATTTATAATTTAGTGTTTGGTAACTACTCATTTTCTGTATATTTCTGCTGAAGGGCACAGGTAGCTAAATATGTCATTTATTATGGGTTCGTGTGAAGATTGTTTTAAGTTCACTTAAATTAGAAGTTAAGTCTAATAAATGTTAAAATCGATAGCTCTCAATTATACTGTAATGCTGAATGGCTACAGTAAATAGTTAAATATTCAGGGGAAAAACTATTTTATAGAGACATCAGTAGTATTGATATCAGTGATGCTGGCCTTTAATCATAAAGAAGAAATATTATAAATGTACTGTCTTTATGTTGTTTGTACATTGCACATTTGAAGATTGAATGTGATATTATTGCAATATAAAAGTATATTAAAAAACTTTAATATTAGGTGGGATTAATCGTGATTCATTTTAGAAAAATGTGTGATTAATTAGTTACATTTTTTTTAATTGATTGACAGCACTAGTATATATATATGTCTGTATGTAATGTGTATGTGTATATACACTCACCGGCCATTTTATTAGGTACACCTGTTCAATTGCTTGGTAGCACGAATTGCTACCAGAGCCAATGGGGGATATTTTCTTGGCACACTTTGGGCCCCTTAGTACCAATTGAGCATCGTTTAAACGCCACAGCCTACCTGAGTATTGTTGCTGACCATGTCCATCCCTTTATGACTACGATGTACTTCCAGCAGGATAATGCACCATGTCACAAAGCTCAAATCATCTCAGACTGGTTTCTTGAACATGACAATGAGTTCACTTTACTCAAATGGCCTCCACAGTCACCAGATCTCAATCCAATAGAGCACCTTTGGGATGTGGTGGAACGGGAGATTCACATCATGGATGTGCAGCCGACAAATCTGCAGCAACTGCGTGATGCTATCATGTCAATATGGACCAAAATCTCTGAGGAATGTTTCCAACACCTTGTTGAATCTATGCCACGAAGAATTAAGGCAGTTCTGAAGACAAAAGGGGTCCAACCCGGTACTAGCAAGGTGTACCTAATAAAGTGACCAGTGAGTGTGTGTGTGTGTGTGTATATATGTATATCCGGTATATATTATGTATTTATTTCTAATTAATTAATAATAATGAATATAATATACAGTATAAATTATAAATAGTATAAATTAAATACAATATTTATTATGAACCATTTGATATAGTATATAACACTATAATATATTTATATAGTAATCGATTGAAAAAATAATTTACAATAATTTTGTAATTAATATTTTGTCTATACTACGCACGCACGCACGCACACACACACACACACATGCGAGACTGATTTTCTTTTGGTATCCATGGTGACTTCAGTGGACTGGTTCAGTGTTTGTTACTAATGGTCCGTGTCCTCATCCTGCACAAGACCCATAATTCCAGCTCACCTGCTCTGAGGACATTTACTCGTATCAGCGGTGAGAGTGTCTGCAGTAATAGTGCAGCAGACAGTAGCTGTTATTTTTGAGCCTGTTTTAACAGGAAATGTGTCTCACCACAGCAGATTCACAGCATGACAGTCAATTTTACCCCAAACGCACCCAATCATGATGCATTTCTAGATAGCAGCAGTGGACTGTAGATTAGTACTCTATCATGAGATTATGTGGCCACTTTTGGTGCCTGGAGCTTGAATTTAGGATTTCTAATCAAAAGTTCTTGAATATATTTTTTAAAACGAAATGTTCTGATTAGATGAGTCATATTCAAACCCAATTAAAAAAAACAGCCTACAGCTAAGCTAATGAACTATATTGCTTAGCATAAATCCATTAGTTCTGATTATTATGAGTCTAATAAATGTAGTTTTTTTTTTTTTACATCTGTGATATCAATACTTTTGTGATATCACTTTGATGCAGGACTACTTTAGTGATTCTTTTTATGGAGCTTGATAGACATTTTGTCACATAATATGTATGGTTATCGAATATTGACAGTTTTTTTTGCAATATTCTGGTAGGTAATCATATAAAATATTTTTTTATGGTTAAGTGTGGGTATAGAATTGATTTATTTGAAGGCTTCAGATATTAAAACATAATATGAGTTGTTATATACATTGAGAAATGTAATTAATTTCAGATCTTGATAATTAATATTAATATTCATGGGTTTGGAGCGGGTGTGTCTCACTCGTCCTGGAAAGTGAAGTTGCGGGCTCTTTGATCGCCCCCTGTTGGCTGGCTGCAGTACAGGTCATAAACCCCGCCCTCTCCATGTAAACAAATGGGATTCAGTCAAAATAAAAAAAATATTACACTTCCAAGACAATTTTCCGAAATATGGTTTTGGTAATGTAAGGTAGTTGTTATCACGCTGAAATATGTTCAATTGCTCGTTTTTGTGATCAGTTTGATTTTAGCTAGTAATGTGATGCTATAAAAATGTGGTGTGTCGTTATGGTTGATTGGGTCTGCGGGAGTTTGATTCTACGGCTCAGCCTCTCGACACTACTGTGCAGACTCGGGCTCCAACGAATCTCTACTGCGCAGACTCGGGCTCCAAACGAATCTCTACTGCGCAGACTCGGGCTCCAAACGAATCTCTACTGCGCAGACTCGGGCTCCAAACGAATCTCTTCTGCGCACTGCTCCAAACAAATCTCTACTGCAGACTCGGGCTCCAAACGAATCTCTACTGCACAGACTCGGGCTCCAAACGAATCTCTACTGTGCAGACTCGGGCTCCAAACGAATCTCTACTGCGCAGACTCGGGCTCCAAAAAATCTCTACTGCGCAGACTCGGGCTCCAAACGAATCTCTACTGCGCAGACTCGGGCTCCAAACGAATCTCTACTGCGCAGACTCGGGCTCCAAACGAATCTCTACTGTGCAGACTCGGGCTCCAAACGAATCTCTACTGCGCAGACTCGGGCTCCAAACGAATCTCTACTGCGCAGACTCGGGCTCCAAACGAATCTCTACTGCGCAGACTCGGGCTCCAAACGAATCTCTACTGCGCAGACTCGGGCTCCAAACAAATCTCTACTGTGCAGACTCGGGCTCCAAACGAATCTCTCTACTGGGCTCCAAATCTCTACTGCAGACTCGGGCTCCAAACAAATCTCTACTGCGCGACTCGGGCTCCAAACGAATCTCTACTGCGCAGACTCGGGCTCCAAACGAATCTCTACTGCGCAGACTCGGGCTCCAAACGAATCTCTACTGCGCAGACTCGGGCTCCAAACGAAAGAATCTCTACTGCGCAGACTCGGGCTCCAAACGAATCTCTACTGCGCAGACTGCAGACTCTACTGGGCTCCAAACGAATCTCTACTGCGCAGACTCGGGCTCCAAACAAATCTCTTACTGCGCAGACTCGGGCTCCAAACGAATCTTACTGCGCAGACTCGGGCTCCAAACAAATCTCTACTGCGCAGACTCGGGCTCCAAACGAATCTCTACTGCGCAGACTCGGGCTCAAACGAATCTCTACGCGCAGACAAACAAATCTCTACTGCGCAGACTCGGGCTCCAAGATCTCTACTGCAGACTTCTCCAAACGAATCTCTACTGGCGCAGACTCGGGCTCCAAAACGCTTGCAATCGGGCTCCAAACAAATACTGCGCAGACTCGGGCTCCAAACGAATCTCTACTGCGCAGACTCGGGCTCCAAACGAATCTCTACTGCGCAGACTCGGGCTCCAAACAAATCTCTACTGCGCAGACTCGGGCTCCAAACGAATCTCTACTGCGCAGACTCGGACTCCAAACGAATCTCTACTGCGCAGACTCGGGCTCCAAACGAATCTCTACTGCGCAGACTCGGGCTCCAAACGAATCTCTACTGCGCAGACTCGGGCTCCAGATGACGTCATTTACTCAAGATGGCAGCTGAGATGCATTCACTTCACTTTTCTATAGTGGAAGATAGGGAAAACGCATCATCCATCTTTTTTTACAGTCTATGGTTTGGAGTATCAACTCTTTTTATTGGTCACCAAAAATATACAGTATTGTTTATCATTGACGATTATTTTATGCTTAAGTGTGGATTAAGTGTTATGTAGAACTAAATTATTTTATTAAATTATAAAAAAAAAAATAATATATATGCATTAGGGCTGTCAAATTGGCTGAAAAGCTAAATTCGATTTTTTTCTAAAATATTATCAAAACTCGAATTATATTTGAATTTAAAAGGCATAAATTCAGAAAAAATGCTTTTGGCTTCTCTCCTGAGGCCACAAGAGGACACATCGAGCTAAATATTACCAAATGCTCGTTTCTTCAAAGTAGGGCTAGGCAATATGAGCAAAAATTCATATCTCATTATTTTTTGGCTGATTAGGTGTATACGGTACATATCTCTGTATTTTGTATTTAGATTAAATAAATAAAGTAAATGTAACCATGTAGGCATATATAATGTGCAAAAAGGGTTAAAATCATACAGAGTGCGATCTAAAAAATAATGCATAAAGCAAAGTTTTAGTAAAAAAGCATAGACTAGTGAGTAAAAATGCTATTTTGATTACCCCTATTACGGTCACTTTAAGTAAAATTACTTGGCATTAAAGGGTCGCATCAGAGTTATTGCGCTCCTATTTCATTGCGCTCTGTCTGTTTGGCGCGCATGCGTTCAGAACCAAGTCTGTGAAGTTTAGAGGAGAATCTCAAAGCAGAAGCTCATGCACGTCTGACAGCAAAATGGAAATATTTCCATGGCTGTCTAACATTTACAGATGGAGAATATTGTGAAATATAAGTTATGCATTTAGGAAAAGAGCACATAGCTCAAAACAGCGCGTCTCTGTCAGCGGCACACGCAGCCTTTCTGTCAGAGCCGCTTTAAACTCAAAGATTCATCATTGCTGATACACCTAATTTATTAACATTTAATCATATGATCGCAAGGTTCATGTTTACGCTGTTAATATGCATGTTCGCTAGCAAGCTAATTTCTTAATCTAGTAATTACATGTTTTTTTTAAAGTTGAACTTACATTAATTGTACATGGCTTTGGGTCTCTTGTGTGAGACGCGAGTGCAACGATGATAGATGTCCGTCTAGAAAATGCAATAAATATGCGTTCTGTGTGAACGGCTTGGTTTCAGTTTTGAGGTAAACAACATCTCCACATTGATGTTCTCTTTTTCCACAATATTTTGACTGTGCAGCACCGCATCGAGTGGGTTCAACTGGACAGGCTAAAAAAAAAAAGCATTAAAATGCAACGACACCTCGTCATCGCATCTCGTGTGCCAAGCTGCCTGACGGACACCTACAATTAGAATGCAGCGTTTTGCATTTGAATGTGGATTTTTATTTTAAATTCGACGAATATTCGAAATTAGAATTTTTCTGACAGCCCTAATATGCATTGTATTATACATTAAGTTATTAATTAATTTAATTTAGAATTTTGGAGCTTGATAGACATTCATTTATATGGTTATGGAATAATTGTATGTTTCAGTGTGGATTACGTGATATACAGAACTGATTTGATTAAAGCTTTTAAAAACAATTAAAACATAATATGCATGGTTATACACTAATTTATAATTGATTTTGGCACTTGATAGTCATTAATATTTATGGGTATGCAAGTTTTGTTTAAATGTGGATTAAGTGATATGCAGAACTGATTTAATAAAGTGTTTTTATTAAACAATTAAAACGTAATATGCATTATCATCTTTAATAGTATCAAAAAATGCAATATCAGAAGTAGATTGTTGTTTTAAGAGCCACACAAGTGATATATTTATTTATTTGAGTAAGACTTTCAATCAATTTAACAACTTTATGCATTAATTTATTGTTTGAATATCAATAATTTATGCAAAGTAGTTTTGCGACCTTTGTTTTGGGCTGTCTGTTTGTTAAACTACACATTTCTCATTTTGCAATGACATGTTGTTTATTAAAATGTTAAGTAACAGATGAAACAAGTTTCTTTTTTCTGTCATTTTTTGTTTTGTTTGCTTGATATTGCATGAGGTTGAGTAAATGACAGAATTTCATTTGTGGCTGAACTATTGCTTTAATGAAAGATGCTTATTTTGACAAGTGGAATGAATCCAGTGACGTTTTTAGAAATCCGAGACAATCGTGAGTCAAAACAATTATTTACGTTGCATTATTATAGTCATTTGAGCAGAGCTTCGGACTTTGCCTGCTGGAAGTGTCAGGTCAAATAAAGCATGATGTTTGGAAGGCCAGATTTCATAGTTCTTGATGGCTGTCAGCAGGTCAGTGGCAGTTGGTTTCAGTAATATTGTGCAAGCTTAGTCATATCCGGCGCATCATCTTCCCACAGAGCTGTCTGTGCGCCTGATCCGCTTCAGTCTGATCATCTCAAGACAGCAGATTTAAATGGCAGAATTTCCTCTTGTGGTCGGCTGAACGTCTGCACATGAACTCGAAAGGGCCACATGAAACACCGTCATTATGCTCTCGTGACAAGTCAGACTGAGTTTAGTGGAAGTTCCAGTACAGCTATCGTACAGTATCTTTAAGTATATAGAGTGCATTCATTCCCATGCACTTTTTTTGGATGTGTTGGTTGGGGAAATATTTTTTCCATTCATTTTTCCCATAGGGATTTTAAAAAGTCTTTATTAAAGCATCAAGCTAACCAGCAAGGAGGTGAATCATAACATTACAAACTATAATTTAAAGCAAAAAATTATCTGAAAATTGGAAAAAAAGAAAAAGGTACTAGATTATGAAGTTACAGGTTTTTTAGTGTGTGGGCTTTAAATAGACAGAAACCAAAACAGAGCGTGTCCTGGTGAAAAGAGGTGCTGCAGCAATGTACAGTATGAACTTTTATTTGTGTAAATGTTTTCAAGCAGACCCTACAAAAAAATTATGAATTTGTAAAAGGCCAGGCTATCTTAAAGGGAGTTGCTAATATGAAATATCAATGTTAATGCCATTTTAAATGTATTTGTAGGCCAGTTGCAGATCCTAACTATTTAGGTATTATATGTCAACATAAGGCTTTTAGTTCACACTAATATTGTATTTCTGTCATTATTTACTCACTCACATGTTGTCCCAAACCTGTATTACATTTATTTCTTGTGCTGAACACAAGAGAAGATATTTTGAAGAACGCGGTAACCAAACAGTTGCTGGTCCACATTGACTTTGATAGAAACAAATACTATGTAAGTCACTGAGGACCAGCAAATGTTTGGTTTTCCACCTTCTTCAAAATAGCATTTATGTTCAGCAGAAGAAAGAAACTCATTCAGGCTTAAAACTAAACTCGAGGGAGTAAATGATGGTATAAAAATAAAACACTATGACAGAATCGACAGACAGATGACAGAATTTGTATTCTTTAATGCTAAAACAACTAAACACAAAGAGAAAAAATAACTCCCTACTCTTGACAGAAAAAATAATACAGCTGCTTTAATAGGAATCGATCTATATAGTGTTTTATTTTTGTATTTGTTCATACAGTTTCTTGAATGCTCTGCTAAATACACCTATTGTACCTGAAAATAAAGCACTGTTTGTTTTATTTGTATATTATGTGTATTCGTAATGTATATCTGTGTTCTTATTTTTAATAACAAAGACAAAATAAAGACAAAGATTTTTATCTTCGCCCACTTTGGTCTAAATATCCACCATGCTGTTTTATATTTTGTAACCTTGAAAGGCTTTGTCTTTATAATAGGGAAATTATTTGGGCTGCACTGCTCAGACAAAATAGTAAAACCAACATGACAAAGAATCGTGATAAAATCTGGAAATCGTGATATTATATTTTTGCCATATCGCCCACCCCTAATGTCTTATATTAAAACTGAATATTAAATGAAACCAGACAACCGGAAATCTCTTACTGATATATATATATATATATATACATATCTGAATATTTACAATATTTGGTTTGATGTTAAGAGGAAACTCAACGGCTTTCAAATACCTGAACTCCCTTCCTGAGTAAATCTGATTATGTTGACTCAGAGCTGAAATATTGGCTCTGTAATTCCCATCTGTCCAGCGGTGAGGGTTTGGAGCTCCCACTGGGATGTGCAACCGTGAACTGTGTCTAAAGTCATGCAGAAGATCTGAGCGCCGCTGTCAGTGTGTGATGGAGACTGCGTCCATCAAAGCTCCTCAGTATCTCAGCACACACACACACGCACGCACGCACACACACACACACACACACACACACACGCACGCGCACACACGCACACGTGCACTCGTACTCGCACACGCACATGCACACTCACACACACACGCACACACACACACACACACACTCACTCATATTCACCTCTCGTGTGGCCGGATGAAGCAGATCAGGGTGAGAGAAAGACTGAGTGTATGAGAGGACTGGTGTATGATGTATTATTGAGCATTAATTATATATTTGTGATTATTTTGGTGGTGATGTAAATATCCTCCTGATGATTTTAATGGGCTTTTAATTGAGTCGTTAAGTTGGGTCATTAGACAAGTTTCATGATCATTTCTCTGTCTCATGACTCATATGTAAGTTTTGATAATTTCACTGTTCAAATAGTTCGTTTCAGTGAATTAATTATGATTCCCTCTGATTCAGTGATTCATTTGCGGCAAAGACTTTAATAGCACTTGTTGCATTTTTCAGATAATTTAGTTGTAAAGTGAAATATGTAAAGAACTACCGTTTGGTCCGTAAGCTTTATTTTTTGAAAGAAACAAATTAATACTTTTATTCAGCAAGGATGCATTAAATTGATCAAAATATTTATAATGTTAAAAAAAGATTTCTGTATCAAATAAATGCTATTCTTTTGAATCCTGAAAAAAATGATATCACAATTTACACAAAAATATAATGCACAACTGTTTTCAACATTGATAATAAGAAATGTTTCTTCAAATCAGCATATTAGAATGATTTCTGAAGATCATGTGACACTGAAGACTGGTGTTGATGCTGAAAAATCAGCACTGTGTCACAGATACAAATTACATTTTAAAATATATTCAAACAATTTTAAATTTTCATAATAAAAAATCACAATATTACTGTTTTTACTGTATTTTTATCAAATAAATGCATCCTTGGTGAGCATAAGAGACTTCTTTCAGAAACAAAACAAAAATATCACAGACCCCAAACATCTGAACAGTAGCCTATATATTTGTTTTAGCAAAAATATTACTGTTTAATATTATGTATTGATATATTGTATGAATATGAATGAATTTAAATATAATTCTTCATAGTGGTAAGAAAATAGTGTAGAAAACATGCATTTTATAATTTTTAACATTGCCCATTTGGTCAAAATGATTGTTTCTTTGATGGAAAATAATGACCTTTTCAGAGCAAATACATAAATATTGAGATTGAAAATTGTCAAAAGGCTGAAAAGTACTGCAATATAATGTTTTTAGATATTGTTCAGTCCTCTGTGTGAGTAATGATTTGTCAGCGTTTCTTAATAGCCACAAGTGTATTTGGCAATGTGTATTTCATAAAGACGCAGCAGGTCTTTCACAATCCTCAGAGAGCCTGTTGATTGTGTCCTTTTGTAACCTGTAGTGTGTGTGTGTGTGTGTGTGTGTGTGTGTGTGTGTGTGTGTGTGTGTGTGTGTGTGTGTGTGTGTGTGTGTGTGTGTGTGTGTGTGTGTGTGTGTTGTGTGTGTGTGTGGTGTGTGTGTGTGGTGTGTGTGTGTGTGTGTGTGTGTGTGTGTGTGTGTGTGTGTGTGTGTGTGTGTGTGTGTGTGACCTGAGGATAAATACAGCAGCGCCGAGCCCTTCAAATCTCTTTAAAGCTTGATGTTATTTATGGGGTCTCACACACACACACACACCTCAGTCGTCTCCGCTGATCCTCTTGGCTTCATCCTCATCACAATTACCTTTTAAAATATAATTTGCATATACATATTCAAAGTCATTATTATGGACTTCAAGAAGGTTCTTGAACATAAAGACGTGTGTGTGTGTGTGTGTGTCAGGCTGTGTCAGGCTGAGATCTCTCTTCTCCTCCTCCTCTGCAGCTCTGTCATCTCTTGTTTTATCTCCTGACTGAACAATGCCATTCCCATCTCTCCCCCGTCCCAGACGGCATGATCTGTGCTACTTGAGGTCACACAGATCTGTCCCGGTAGCCTCTGTGTTTCTCAGTAGAGCGTAACACTCCAGTCTCATTCATTTCCTCAACAGAGAAATGGATTTTTAACAACCTTGCATGAGGTCATGTGATGATACTGTAGAATCCACAAGTCTGTGTGTTTTTTGTTAACACGTTTAATTGCCAAAGCTTATCAAGATTTGTTTTGTAAAAGCAGTAGCCTCTTGAGTCGTCTCTCGTGGCGGCTTCTGCTGATAAATGCAGTGGTCATGTGATGGTTCTGTGGTCGTGTGATGTTGACGGGTCTGGACTGAGTCAGCACTCAGCAGTGATCAGCACTAATGTGAATCTGCGTCAGTGAGCACCTACACATCAGTCAGTGAGACTCGTAGAAAGAACGTGAGGCTTTTTCACTCGACTATTACACATTTGTTTTGACAATTAAGCATGTTTCTTAAAAATGTATTGCCATAATGTATCTAAATATTTGCACTTTGTTAAAAAAACAACAAGTGATTAAATTCAGTCATTCTGGAGTGATTCTGTTTACTGTAAAACTATAAAGTTTACTATTTATGATGTGTAATTATGATTTGTAAAATAATCAGCATTTGAATAAAAAAAGTATTTACTTAATTTTCCTGAAAATAATGCCACAAAAATAATAACAATCTTACAACTTAATATATAAATAATTAATACATATCTTAAAATACATACTTTTCACTAATTAACATTTTATTTATTTATTTTTATGTATAAATATTATTTAGATATTATTGTTATTTTATATTATTA
>CM049801.1:25447558-25470058 GCA_027422405.1 Ptychobarbus kaznakovi
TGATAGCACTACATTAACACCAGAGATAGCTGCCAACTGGATCGGAGTTTAATGGCCTTGCTGAGAGGCCTCACAATGACTGATAAATTAGGAGGCAGTAATTAGAAATGTTAGGACACTTCCAGAAGGTGTGCCAACCAAGCAGCCGCTTGTCCACATCGATCGCAGCCTGGCTTTCGCTTGGATGGTGAAGATTATGTAGCATCTCAAAGTTCTGAAGTTTGTGTCGTTGCGTCTCATCCTAATGAAATCCGAGATATCTGTTCCTAAATCTTTCCTGCTAAGGGCCAGATTTACTAAACAGGGCAAATTAGCGTTAGAGCGCAAGACACAAATGCAGCCAGATCATTTCCATAATGACCAGCGCAATATGGCAAGAGCTTTAAAACTTTAAAGGTGCGTTCACACCAGACGCGAATGAAGCGTTAGTACATTTTTTGTTAGTAAATCGTGATTCATTTTAATACTCTTCTCGTCTCGTTCTCATCTAAAATTTGCGTCTGAAAGGGAAACTCTTACAAAAGCATATTCAGGCACAAAAATAACTGTCCACGCCGTCTCAGCTTTAATTCGTCACTATGCATCTTTAGTAAATCCTGATAGTACTAACGGCAAAAAAGTGGTTTGCGCTGGTGCACACTGTTAGTAAATCTGGACCTAAATCTTTCTCAGGTGTTCTAGAATTGAATTATATTCCAACATGTTGGGAATATTTGCACTAATGTTAGTATATCCAGTGTTTTTCCTTTTAAAGATAATTATGATGTTGTATGCTCAAGTCCTTTGAAGCAGGGTTATTATTAACAAAAACAAACCATAAAAAGCACAACCATTAGTTGAAATAAAATAAACCTTATAAAACGGATATTTCCGGTCCTTGATTCTGATTGGTTGAGCCGCGTTCGAAGCTGTTGTAAATTACACTACAAACCTACACTGTTTACTTTGTGTGTTGCTTGGCAACCACTTTGTTGCAACCACAACTGTTTCTGAGGAACTACATTGTTTGGTGGAAGAATACTGTTTTTTATTAATGTCATTACACTTTATTTGCTCCGTTTTATTTTGTGAAACCTTACTTCGTATTTGGAATAACTGTTTTATAAAAGCAATATATAATGCAACACAACTCCTTGTTCAGGCTCTTGTTCTGTCCAGACTTGACTATTGCAATGCTCTCTTGGCAGGTCTTCCAGCCAGTTCCATCAAACCTCTACAATTAATCCAAAACGCTGCTGCAAGATTAATCTTTAATGAGCCGAAAAGAATGCACGTCACACCTCTGTTCATCAATTTGCACTGGCTACCAATAGCTGCTCAATGCATTAAATTCAAGGCATTAATGTTTGCCTACAGAACCAGCTCTGGCTCTGCACCCCTTTACCTAAATTCATTACTTCACACTTATGTGCCCTCTAGAAGCTTGCGTTCTGCAAGTGAACGACGCATTACTGTACCATCCCAAAGAGGCACAAAATCACCTTTCACAGACTTTTTCATTTAACTGTTCCCATCTGGTGAATGACCTCCCAAACTCAATCCGAGCAGCTGAATCCTTACCCATCTTCAAGAAACGGCTAAAAACACATCTCTTCCATCTTTATTTGACCCTCTAACTCTAGCACTCTCTATTCTAATTCTATTTTATCTAATCTGTCTTCCTTTTATTTAAAAAAACACACAAACATTTGACCCTCTATCAATTGCATATTTATTCTCTAACTGCTAGCTTTTCTTGTAAAACTAACACTAAGTTTCTTTTTTCTATATTCTATATACTTGTTTTCTTAAAAAAGAAATCCTTCCTACGTGTACTGCGTTAGGCTAACCAGGACTTGTAATAGCACTTGCATGTTGTTGCTCTTTTGTTGGTTTTGATTGCTTCTATAATGTCCTCATTTGTAAGTCGCTTTGGATAAAAGCGTTAAAAATATCAACTGTTTTCAACACTGATAATAATCAGAAATATTTCTTGAGCAGCAAATCAGCTTTGATCAAAGGAATAAATTACATTTTAACATATATTCAAATAGAAAACTGCTATTTTAAATGGTAATTGTATTCATAATATTACTGTATATTTGATAAAAAAAATGCAGTCTTTTTTCAAAAACTGAAAGAATACTAAAAATAGTATTTCAAACTTTTATCTGTACTCATAGAAAATACTTGTTTTAGAAATGAAATGTAATATAATTCAAAACTAATAGTATATAATTAATTCTAGAATAAAGTTTAGTGCAGAGGTCTTGGTTTATTGTGTGATGATGTAACTCGAGCACTGTCAGTGTTTCAGTGTTTCAGTGTCTAACCTCGGCTGCTGGTTGGAGGATGGCAGTGAAATTCTTGTGTAGATCTTATCTAGTTCTGACCCACATTTCCACCAGTATTTACAGTATCTGCATCTGACACGCTTGCTCTTCAGCGGTTTCAGAGCTCTTCTTTGAAACCGCAGCATTTACAGTAAACTACAGTCAAGCTACTCGTTTGAAAGTAGTAGTTCACTAAACTGAAGAAATCGCCAATTACACCAAAACGAGGGGCAAATATATTTTTATTTATAAAAAAAGGAAAAATTACAAAGTATCTTTTTATTTATTTTGAAAAAGTATATACTATTTTTTTAATATTAAAACACGTATTTATTTATTTAATATTACAATTAAATTGTTTATTGTTATTTATTCAAATTCTATAATATATGTATAAAATAATATTTAGATTTGAATTTATTCACTGAACGGTTTTAGCCAAATCACAAAAATGAATTGGTTTCTGAAAAATATGACATCTAATAATGTTTTTGTTATTGATGGAATGCGAAACCTGACTAATAACTCACTCTTTAGGAAACGTAAAAGGCCAAATGAAAAGTGCTGTTTAAATGATTGTAAATATTACTCAAGATGTCCAAAAAACATTTCTCTCTCATTCCTCTGATGTGTTTGCGGTTCATCCGACCGCTGTGTATTAATGATCGTGTTGGGTATGAGGGAATATTTGAGATGATGCTTTATGAAATATTAGTTAGTTACTCTAGCAGATGCATTCAAACACAAACGTACCGCGGGTCTTGAGCCGATATTCCCTTTGAAGGTTGTTTATGAGTGGAGCCGTAAACATGGCAGACTTGATTTCTTTAATCTCACTTCTGTTTCCTCTCTCCACCCATCAACTTTCTCTCTTTCTCCACCTCATCTCTCGTTCCTCGCTCTCCTCTGCCTCTTCTCTTTCCTATCAACGGTTTGAGGGTTTACCCTGTTTATTTAACTATGACATATCACTGCTGTCCTGTCCCGCTCTGAATATCACAGCGCTGGTTAGTTTTATTTCAAGCTCTGTCAGTCTATTGATTTAAAGATAAATAATATAAAAAAAAATATATATATACATATACACACACACTCTGTCTCACACACACACACATACACACACACGCACGCACACACACACACATATATATATATATATTATACAGCACAGCCTCCATTACCTTACTGCTTACATGTGTGTGTGTGTGTGTGTGTGTGTGCGTGTGTGTGTGTGTGTGTGTGTGTGTGTGGTGTGTGTGTGTGTGTGTGTGTGTGTGTGTGGTGTGTGTGTGTGTGTGTGGTGTGTGTGTGTGTGTGTTGTGTGTGTGTATATAAATATATATATATGTATGTATGTATGTATTATTTTATATTAAATCAACAGGCTGACAGAACTTTAAAATATATAATATTTAAATATATAATCTAAATAAATATAATAAAATGTATAATATATCAATATTATATATATAATTTTATATTTTGTGTTATGTGTGTGTATATATTATGTATTTAGGGGAGTCAACCCCGAAATAAAATCAGGAGACGGAGTCCCTAAGGCAGTCTTACATTTTACTCAATGTCATTCTGGCAACTCCTGCGACGCTCCTGGTGCCTAGCTGTATCGACTTCTGTCCTTCCCTTGGATACACCAGCTGCGTGGAGATGGGGGAATCTGCTGCATGGGCAACAGCTGATTCTCCATATTATCCTGCCCAGGCCTTGTGGCTCTACTGGAGAGGACACTCCAGCGATGCCGCAAGGTGTCGACATAACACGGGAAGTGGCAGTTACCGGTGATAAACTCATCTGATTGGCGTAGGAAACGAGTGCCAGGGGCCACTTCCGACGGTGGGAGAGATCATTGTATCTCATTGGACAGCTACCGCCCGCCCAAGCTGGGCAGCCCCCAGCCAGTAAGGTGCTGTCCCGCCATGGCCTGCCTGCTTCACTGGGTGCGTGGAGCTTAGAGAGCTATCTCAACAAGCGGGCCACATCTTCTGCACCAGGAAAAAATACTCTAAGAAAGAAGACCCCAGCTCTTCGTTTTGCAAGCTGGAACGTCAGGACCTTGCGTCCTGGATTTACTGCTGATCTGCAGCAGGTTGACAATGCACGCAAGACTGCTGTAATTGATAGGGAACTCTCTCGACTGAACGTCGACGTTGCCTGCCTACAGGAGACCCGACTGGCCGACAATGGTAGCATCAGGGAAGCAAGCTACACCTTCTTTTGGCAAGGGAAGTCTTCAGATGAACCAAGGCAGCACGGTGTCGGCTTCGCTGTCAAGAACACGCTCGTCGCCTTCATTGAACCTCCATCATCAGGAACGGAGAGGATACTTTCACTCCGCCTGTCAACATCCTCTGGCCCAGCAAATATCATCAGCGTGTATGCTCCAACTCTCTGCTCCACCTCAGAGGAGAAAGACCAGTTCTACGAGGCACTGGATGAAACAATATCCAGAATCCCCAGCACTGAAGGACTCTACCTGCTTGGTGACTTCAATGCTAGAGTGGGAGCCGACCATGAATCCTGGCCTACCTGCCTAGGTCTTCATGGTAGGGTAAGATCAATGAGAATGGTCAACGTCTGCTGGAGATGTGTTGCTTGCATGGCCTCTGCGTGACAAACACTTTCTTCAAATGCAAGGATATCCATCAGGTGTCTTGGAGGCACCCACGGTCCTGCCACTGGCACCAGCTAGACCTCGTCCTCACCAGGCGTGTGGAACTTGGTAGTATCCTCCTCACCCGCAGTTACCACAGTGCCGACTGCGACACGGACCATTCCCTTGTGGCCAGCAAGGTGCGAGTTGCACTGAAGAAGCTGTATCACTCCAAAAAAATGGCCGCCCCATATCAACACTTGCTGTGCAAGCAACCAGAGAAGACACAGCAGTTTGTTAGGAACTTACAGGAGACTCTCACCAAGGAGTCACCTATTGATGACACCATTGACTCAAAGTGGTCCCACCTCCGAGACGCTGTGTACAACGCAGCCATCACAGCCTACGGGAAGAAGGAGCGTAAGAGTGGCATTCGCCCGTGTTATCCTGTTGCGCCTGCAGATGCTAGATCTTACCCCTACCATGAACCGGCCGGCTCTGAAGCCACACTGGGACTCTGGTAGATGTCCCAGTGTGGCTTCAGAGCCGGCCGGTCAACTGTAGACATGATCTTCTCATTACGCCAGCTGCAGGAGAAGTGTCTAGAGCAGCAGATGGCACTCTACATTGCTTCATTGACCTTACGAAGGCGTTCGATCTGGTTAGCAGAAGCGGTCTATTCAGGCTTCTGCAAAAGATTGGCTGCCCCCCACAACTACTGGCTGTGTCACCTCGTTTCATGATAACATGCGCAGCACGTTGTCAACGGCGCAACATCTGAGTCCTTCCTCTCAGTAGCGGAGTCAAACAAGGTTGTGTCCTCACGCCGACGCTCTTCGGCATCTTCTTCTCCATGCTCCTCCAGTACGCCTTCAAGGACTGCCACGAGGGAGTTTATATCCACACTAGAACTGGCGGCAAGCTGTTCGACATTGCTCATCTCCGCGCCAAGACTGAAGGCACAGAGGTACTAATCCGTGAGATGCTCTTTGCTGATGACGCAGCCTTGACATCCCATACTGAAGATGGCCTGCAGCAGCTTGTCATCGCTTCTCCTACGCCTGCAAGGAGTTTGGGACTGACTATCAGCCTGGAAAAAACCAACATCATGGCCCAGGAAAAAGGCTCCCCTCCAACCGTCGCCATTGATGGGTACAACCTGAAAGTTGTTGAGAACTTCACCTACCTCGGGTCTACTATCTCCAGCTCTCTTCCATAGATGTAGAGATAAATGGCAGAAATCGCCAAGGCAGTAGCGGTCATGGCCAGACTGAACCAAAGGGTCTGGAGCAACAACAACCTTACAGTGAAGACCAAGCTGTGCGTCTACAAGGCTTGTGTGCTCAGCACACTCCTCTATAGTAGTGAGACATGGACCACTCATGTGAGGCATGAGAAGAAACTCAACAGCTTTCATCTGAGGTGCCTGCGGCGTATTCTGCGCATCCAGTGGAAGGACAAAGTACCCAACACAGAGGTTCTGGAATGCGCCGGCATGAAAGTATGTCAGCCATACTTAGTGAGAAGCGCCTTCGCTGGCTCGGCCACGTCAGGAGAATGGGCCCTGGCCGTATTCCCAGGGACCTATTGTATGGCGAACTGGCAGAGGGCTCACGACTAATTGGGCGTCCACGACTGCGCTATAAAGATATCTGTAAGAAGGACATGAAGTTGTCCGACATTAACATCGGCACGTGGGAGAGCCGTGCAGAAGATCGCTCTGCCTGGCATTTTGTTGTCAGACAGGTGTACAGAAAGCGAGGAAACCAGGATTAAAAACCTTGCCACAAAGAGAGTCAAGAGGAAGGAAAAAAAAAACATCTCGCCGTTCCCGAACTGCAGCCTCAGCTGGCATCATCCGCGGTCCATCGTTCATCTGCATCTCCTACGCCTCCTGGCGGAAAATGCAGCAGAGATTGCCATTCAAGTATTGGGCTTTATAGCCACTCGCGAAGGTGCAGATATGCCTGGCGGATGGAATTTCATCAAACTCCTCCGCTCCCTCGCCGAGAAGCCACACCATCGTCTCCTGGAGACAGAAGGATGCGAAGATATTATGTAACAATTTAACTTTTGATATTTATAAAAGTACATATATAATGATAGATAGATTTTTCTTCCTGCTGCCCGAATTAGCACCCGCGATTCAGCAGCGAGGGCTTTATCTAACATCTGTGTCCCTCCTTCTCCCGTATATGTACAGTGTATACCACTATATATAAATAAGAAATAATAAGTAATTTAAATAATTTATTTTAAAATAGAAAAAATATATAATTTTATCTAACTGCAAGTTTAATCAATTGTAATGTGTATATGTATTACTTTTACTATATATACTAATATATGTATATATTTTCAAATATAAACTTTTTTTTTGCATTTAATGGTTCTAAAGTAGACTGTATATTCTTTTTGTAGGATATAGTTTGTACTTTTGTGCTTTTATATGACTTGGACTTGTTTCTGACAGGTTCAGTGTGATTGCGATCTCATGCTGTTCTTGAAATGCAATTATTGATATGGAATTTTTCCAACAGGCCGTAGCCTGTGTATGGATCCGGTCAGAGGGATCCGTGTATGTTTGTGTCTCTGGTCTGTGTTAATGACCCCCAGCAGCTCTGTGCCTTTCACACACACACACACACACACACACACACACACACACACACACACACACACACACACACACACACACACACACACACATCACACACACACACACACACACACACACATGGCACTGCTGGGTGTGTCTGTGTTTCTGTGTGAGATGTGCTCTGTTTGCTTCCACTCTTTGGAGTTCAGTGGAGCAGGATGACCCTCACCAATCACAACACGCCTGTGTCCTCCAGCATTCATCCCAGCATGCTACAGGCCGCAATTCTTTACACACAGGGCTGATGGATCACTATTCACTGTGTGTGTGTGTGTGTGTGTGTGTGTGTGTGTGTGTGTGTGTGTGTGTGTGTGTGTGTGTGTGTGTGTGTGTGTGTGTGTGTGTGTGTGTGTGTGTGTGTGTGTGTGTGTGTGTGTGTGTGTGTGTGTGTGTGTGTGTGTGTGTGTGTGTGTGTGTGTGTGTGACTCTGCACTGTGTAATGCAGAATAATTCAGCTATCCAGTTAGACTTAAAGTCTGTCTAAAATGTGTGCTTTCATAAGTTCATTCTGACTGTTGTCCCATCGGCCTCCACTTGCGTATGCCAACAAGTCAACACAGAGGAGTACAGCAAGGGGTGAGGGGGCAGCATTTGAGACCGAAGCAAAGTAGGTCTCGCTTAGTCCAGTCAAGACAAGTCACTTTAACTTATAGCACTTTATATAATACAGAAAAATCATAAATTATGAAACGTGCGCACACACACACACACACACACACACACACACACACACACACACACACACACACACACACACACACACACACACACACACCACACACACACACACACACACACACACACACACACACACACACACACACACACACACACACACACACACACACACACACACACACACACATAGGGGGAAAGAGGGAAAATATGAAGAGATTATGTTGGTCATAAGACAGAACAATGTCAAATTTGCCATCACTCCCTTAGCCATTGCATTATAAACAGTCATGCTGCAGCGTCAGCTAGTCTTATGTAATTTAATGCTAAGGTAAAAAATCTAAATAAAGTGTAATTGTACATTAAATTTTTAAAAATGAAAACATAAAAGACTTTCATAGATTTATATTATTGATAACTGTGGAAACGCATCATCACTGTCTGTTAAAAGGGTCCAAATGTAATACAATAGTGTCAGCAATCAATACTATTACTGAATATTAATTATCTTTTAGGACTTTTTTGGCTTAGACTTTTTGCTACTTGCATATTCAAGTCTGGTCTTTATATTATGGCCTAAAACATGTACTAAAGCCCCGTTCACACTAGCTGTGACTTTAGTCACTGGGGCTGGCGATGAGGTCGCTTGTGAGCGTTCCCGCTACTGTTGCCTTGACAGCGAATCCGGTTTCTTGCCGCTAAGTAGAAACATTTTAGAGGCAAAAGACTAAATATAATCTAAATTAAATCCGTAAATACAAACAACAATGAATGAGAAACAGAGCCTACTTTCTTCCATTGTGTTTGTTTATCTACGGCTGAGAGGAGAACAATCACATGAGCTCTATATCTTCTTTCCTATTGGCTGTCGCTTCCGAAAGTTGCTCTTTATTTGCATAAAGTTGAAGGATTCTGAACTTTGTCGTGTTGCTGGACACGTCCCATCCGGTCGCCAACAGTCGCTGTCCCTCGTGTCGCCGGAAATCGCCAGCTCTCCATTGAAATGAATGGAATCGTGCCGCTTTGTCGCTGTGTGTCGCTTGCAGTGTGAACGGGGCTTTAGACCGGACGAGATTGTCTGATTGCCGTGTAAAGTGACCAGCCAGTTTGTTTTGTTTTGACGCACTGTCTATAGAAGTAGATTTATCTTAAATAAATTATACCACAATAATATACTACCTGGAAAAAATACTAATATGAAAAACATAGAACAGAAATGATTAAACGTGTTTGTCGTTTGAATTTTTGTCTTTCGCAAAAGTGGCTCAACAATCAAAAACAAAGCAGAATTTACAAGAATTAACTCGATGAAATTTTCACTCAGGAATCGCTTGTAAATTTCACAGATAGTTACAGAAATGGCAAATAATGCATTGAATTAAACTTGAAATTTTGTAGAAAAGTAGAAAGACTGAAATACTATTTTCTTGACGAACCTGCTCAGATAATCTTTGTTTTATGTACGTCTTTTTTACAGTGTATACTCATGAAAATGTATTTACATTTTGTTAAATAAACTAAACTAACCACTAACCTCACCAAAACTGACAATTCCAGTGATTTATTTTATTATCATAAGCGCTTGGCAATCTGTAAACACACCTTTGTTTGTAGGCGGACTGATTTAAAAAAAAATATTATATAGTCAGATATTATCTAGATATTATAAGTCAGCCAGTTAGATTGTGATTCATGCCATTTCTGTGTACAAAATACTTCACAGTGTCAGTGACCAGACTGACATTAACCCATTCAGTTCTCAGTGAGGCATGAAACACTATCAACAGAAGGAATGTCCTTCAATTATTTAAAATAATGAAGGTTAGTTGAGGGTTAAAGTAAGCGTCTGTCACACAGTGAGAATGTCAGTCTGTGTCTGGCGCTCATGCTTACACAAACACTCTTAATGAGCTTCGTCAGGGGCGTCGTTTTCATTTACTCCATTACAAACCCCAGTTTAGCCCATGAACACCAGCGCTCTGATGAGACCTGCTAACCGTGAATATATTTCACATCATTGATCTGTCACAGAGGGGAAGAGCGAGTGTGGAGTAAAAGGAACTCTTGTTGGCAGAACGATGTGGTGACGCTGTTATTTGATCTCTGACGGGGGTTTCAGAGACCAGCTGTCAGATAAAGACCCATGAATGATTCATGAAATCAGCAGTAATCAATATCCATTTTCATTTCATGCACACGTAAGCCCTTGACTAACATATGCACAATGCAAGCATTTACATTGATGGAATCTGAATTATGAACTTGGTTTAGTTCACAAGTATTTTTACACAGAATTGAATTAAGTCACAGTCACATTATTGCTTTCTTTCCCGTTTGTTTATTCTGTGTCTTTAGTTCATTTGTTTGTTTTTTGTTCTTCCTTTAGTTTGTTTTTGCAGGTTTGTTTCATTTACTCTTTGTTTCTTTGCTTTTTACTCTTTCTCCTTCGTTCTAAATGTTATATTGTTCATTTGTCTTTATTTCATTGTTCATTGTTTTATTTTTTCAGTTTCTTTCTGTCTTTGTTTTTTCACATAAATATTTTCATGCAGACTGAAGTCATGACTTTCTTTGATTTGCTTGATTGTTTCTTTTCTGTCCTACCTTTTGTTTTTTTGATTGATTTTATTTTTTTATTTGCTCTTTGTTTCATGACTTTGTTAATTTGTTTGTAATTTGTTTTATTTGTTTTATTTATTTTTGTTAGATTTTTTTTAGTTCTTTCATTATTCTTCTTCACTGATTTGTTTTTGTTTCTTTTGTTGTTTTCTTTCACAAAAACCGAAAGTTTTCATGCAAACTGAATTAACATGTCATATTTTGTTCTCTTTATTTGTTTGCTTGTTTCTTTAGTACATTTTTATTTTGGTTTGAATTTGTTGGTTTGTTTTTTTTTCCTGTTTTTTATTCTTTTTTTAAAGTTCTTTCATTGTTTTTATTTGATCAGTTTCCTGCTTTCATTCTTTCTTGGTTTTCTCCCTTCTCTCTTTTCTTTTTGGCTGGCTCTCTGTCATGCTGAGATGGATTAAGCAAGGTTGTAATACTGTATAATGGAGAAGCAGATAACTGTCTATTAGATGTGCGTCCTTGACCCCTGCCCTTGACCTCTGTCACAGGTCAGCACTGATGTGGGGTTAAATGCATTTATTCATAGCTGTGTCTGAGATCAGGCCAGTGTGGGGGTTTGTGTGTGTGTTCAGTGACATATAACAACAGTAGTCTGATTATTGTGAATAACAGTATTGAGCTAAATCTAATCTAATTATTTTACTATCATTTATATCACTCGTTTGCTTAAACTACAACACAAAATGTTCTTGTTAAATGCAGTGGGTCTGTTTGTTTCTACTGCTTTTTTTGTCCTGCAGCTAGTTTCCTTTTTTGTCAGAAGTAGTGCATACAACTTCTGCTTTCCGGTGTTTCTGACCAATCTGATCAATAACACTCATGATATCTGTGTTACATAAAGCTGTAAGCATTGGCCTCGCGTAATTTAAATGTCCTAATTTAACTAAGGCCTAATCCTGGCTTAATCTAAACCCTGTCTGTGAAAGCATGTTCTGCCATGTTTTTAAACCAATGCAACACTAGCACATGCACACGTAAGGCCCAGTGATATATAGTTACTGTTATTATGGACATACAACAGTTTTGTGTGACACAGTACTGCCATAATGGCATTATAAGGATGCATGTAAACATGAACATGATTGAGTTCCTGTCGTGTGCAGGTGTTGATCAAAGAGCAGTGGATGAAAGACCTGATTGAAGACAGTGTGTTTTAATGAAGGATTGTGTGATGTGTTTCATATGCAGATATTATTCACTGAGTTGCTTTAGTGTTGAATAGGTTTATTTGTTCAGATAATGAGCATGTTCAGTGTTTCCATGCTCTTTTGTAGTTACACAAATCTGTCAAGAACATGTTTGAGAGTTGAATAGTTTATGCAAAATGGCAAACTATGTTAAGATATCTTAATTTACCAGTATGTCTGTTTACATTTAAAAGGTGCATGTTATTTTAAATGTTTTTAAAATGTAAATATTGTAATAAATACTGGTCAAAAAACATACACACACAGTGTTATAAAAGTATTTAATGTTCACTATAGTTGACTAAAATAGATATAAATGAATCAGTGTTGTAGTAAATTTATTCAACATTGCAAATTACAGTAATTATTAATTTAGTCATTTTCAGGAAGTAATCCAAAAATCCAATATCCAAATATTAAAGGTCCTAACAAAACGTAAACACGTTATTTTCTGTATGTAAAATATAATTTCATTTTTCATGCTTTTTGCATTAATTACTTAATTCTAAAGCAAGTTCTTGACATATTTGACCTCCTGATCTCTACTAAACAGCACAGAAACACACCAAGCGCACACACACAGTCATTATTTGAACAAATAAACCTGCCAGAATAAATGTTCCTATTATTTTTCATTTAGGGGTGAAGTGTGATTCATGAGATTCACCCATATGCATGAGCGTGTTTGTGTGGGTAGCATGTATTGCCATGTTTTTGGCTATGTTTGCATCATGCCTACATGTTAATCCCGTGTGTGTCTTTGTGCAGAGCTGCCAGAGAACTGGACAGACACACGGGAGACGCTGCTGGAGGGGATGGTCTTTCAGCTGAAGTATCTGGGCATGACACTGGTGGAGGAACCCAAAGGAGAAGAGCTCTCAGCCGCCGCTGTCAAGAGAATCGTTGCCACAGTAAGACAAACATACATCACCAGCCAATCAAAGACTGAAATGAATGACGGGGGAAAGGTCATGTGCACTTTTTAAGTGTAGTCGTTCTGCTTTCTTCTGATGCCAAAAATATGCATTATTATCCTCAAGTAGGGATGATCCTGGAGTTTCTGTTTCTTTAGTCTTAACCAGACTGCCATACACTCTGAAAAATAAAGATGCCAAAAGGGGGTTTACGCAAGGATGCCATAGAAGAGCCATTCGAGTTTCCTTTCAATGAACAGTTCTTAAAATAACTGCTTTTCTTAGTGTGAAGAACTTTTCAATCCTCCAAAGAACATTTTTCCACTGTAAAAACCACATGTAGGAACCATCAATGCCAATGAAACAAACCTTTATTGTAAAGACCGTAAGGGAAAAAATGCAACAAAAGTGTAGAGTTTGCTGCCTTTTAAATAACATACACCGCTCTATTGTGTTTGTTATGCTTTGTAAGTGGTACAAATGGGTGTGTGCATGCCTGTCTCTCTCTCTCTCTCTCTCTCTCTCTCTCTCTCTCTCTCTCTCTCTGTCTCTGTGTCTCTCTCTCTCTCTCTCTCTCTCTCTCTCTCTCACTCTCTCAGGGGATTTCTGGGTGTGGTTCTGTGTGTTTCAACAGGCTAGATCCTGTCTTGAAATAATGTTTTTTTGAGGTTATTAAACACTTCACATTGTTGCGATTAAAAATGTGATTGCACGGTATATATATACACTATATATTGCCTTATACACAGAGACACTGTCATGTTAGAATAGAAAAGGGTTCTTCCGAACTGTTGCTATAACATTAGAAGCACACAATTCCCTAGAATATCATTTTATGCTTAAACATTAATATTTGTACTCATGGAAATTACTAAAGTAGTCAAACCATTCATTAGAAGGGGTGATCCAATACTTTTGGCAATATAGTGTATATGAAGAGTTAATTTGCAAAAACAGATAACTCCATTTTTAACTATTTATTTTTCATTGTGTGTTTTATTGTCCATTCCAATTAATCTCAATCAAACGGCAGTTGGGTTAGGTTAAAACAATAACTAATAATACAGATAACTAACACAATAACATGCGATTAAAACATGATAACACAATAAAAACATGATTTTTGAAAATGTAAAAAGATAAATAAAGATATATATATATATATATATTATATGCAGTGTTATTTTAATATTACTTATATATTATTATAGTATTCATACATTTTTTATTGGCTTTTATTTTGACATTTTCCGTTTTCATTTTAATTAAAGTTTTAGTAATTTTGTTTATGCTTTTGTCATTTTTATTATTATTTTGTTATATTTCTATTTTGCTTTTCTTATTATTATTTTAATTTTAGTAATTTTATTACTTAAGCATGTTTATTTCATTTTGTTTATTTCAGGCAACAACTGATTTTTTTTTTCAATCTGATTTTCATATTTTATTTTATATGGCCTTATTTTAGTAAAACAAAGCTTTTAAAATATATTTAGTAAACGATAAAAATAATATGCTCATTGTCCAAGATTCTGAAAAAACTAAAATCTAATTTCTAAAGGCCTCCAAAATCTGATCATTTGAAGCTGTTTGATAAAGCTGTGTTTTCTCTCTCTCTCTCTCTCCCTCTCTCTCTCTCTCTCTCTCTCTCTCACGCTCACGCTCACGCTCACTTGCTCACGGTCACGCTCACGCTCTCGCTCTCGCTCCTCGCTCACACGCTCTCACTCTCACTCTCTCTCCCCCTCTCTCTCTCTCTTTTTCTCCCTCTCTCTCTCTCTCTCTCTCTCTCTCTCTCTCTCTCTCTCTCTCTCACACTCTCACTCTCCCTCTCCCCCTCTCTCTCTCTTTCTCTCTCTCTCCCCCCCCCTCTCCCTCCCCTCTCCCTCTCTCTCTCTCTCCCCCCTCCTCCTCTCTCTCTCCTCTCCCTCTCTCCTCTCTCCCCTCTCTCTCTCTCTCCTCTCTCTCCCTCTCTCTCTCTCTCCCCCTCTCTCTCTCTCTCTCTCTCTCCTCTCTCTCTCTCTCTCGCAGGCTAAAGCTGGTGGGAAGAAGCTTCAGAAGGTGACGCTGAAGGTTTCTCCTCGAGGGATTATTCTCTACGACAGTGTATCAAACCAGCTAACAGAGAATGTGTCCATATACAGGTGAGTCACCTGCAGCCGTTTGTCATGAGTCTGTGCTGTCTGTCTCTAGGGATGGATATCGTCAGGAATGTAGTGATTCTGCTTCAGGTTTCAAATATCATAATGGTTCCCTTAACAACTGAAAACTAGGGCCCAATAATTGGTCCCAAATATATAAACCAAAATACTATATATACAAAATACTACTATATACTCACACACACACATATTTTTGTATATTTTGCATATATATATGGTTCACCCCATCTCTCTTGCAATAAAAAAGAAAGGATTTGTTGTTGCCCGCTGAAATCCTGCCATCCATCATTTAGGGCGGTGCGACCTCAAGCTTGCTGTGTTTTCATACAGACAGAGAAAGAGAGAGAGATGTTTGTGTCAGGATGCTCTATCGATCTGTTTTAGTGTCTCTAAGGCTCAGACAGACACTCTCTGAACCTCACCTGGGACCGCAGCTATTATTGGAAGCTCGCACGCACTCAGTGCCCTCAGATGGTGACGTGCGTGTGTGTGTTGTGTGTGTGTGTGTGTGTGTGTGTTTGTGTGTGTGTGTGTGTGTGTGTGTGTGTGTGTGTGTGTGTGTGTGGGTGGGCATGTTTATGTGGTTTATGAGGACACAAATTTTGTATAATGACATGGGTATGACATAGGTATTACAAGGAGAAGGTGATTTATGAGGACATTTTCAGTGTCCCCATAATTTAAAACACTTATAAATCATACAGAGTGAGTTTTTTTGAGGGAAATAGAAATGCACCGTCTCCTGTGAGGGCTAAGTTTAGGTGTAGGTAGGTGTAGGCAATAGCACATACGGTTTGTACAGTATAAAAACCATTACGCCTATGGAAAGTCCCCGTAAACCATAAAAACCAACATCTGTGTGTGTGTGAGTGTGTGAGTGTGTGAGTGTGTGAGTGAGTGTGTGAGTGAGTGAGTGAGTGAGTGAGTGATGAAAATCATGAGGTGTCGCCCAGCTGGTCTCTCCACTCCAATTACACCAACGAGACTCCAATCATGGGGCTAATTTTCATGAAAACATGTCCAGGTTTCAATTCACCCTAAGATCAAAAAGAAAAAATAAGAAGGTATATTCTGAAAATGAAAATGAAGGCTATGTAGATCCATAAAGATGGTTAGCATTGTGACATTATTTTCATGGCAAATATGCACATTTTCTCTTAAATTCTAATGTAATGAGTGCAGACACTCATGTCTCTCTGTTAATGTAATAATTTTGTGAAATTACAATATATATTATTTTGTTGTTTTGATTGCTTCTATTGTCCTCATTTGTAAGTTGCATTGGATAAAACCGTCTGCTAAATAACTGAATATATACAATTATTTTAAAAAAGATTACCTATAAGTTTTGAATGGTTTCCCGTATCCACAGAATATTTATAAATGGCAGCAAAAAAATAAAAAATTACGTGTGGTGTTGTGTTGTGTGTGTATGTTTGTTTGTTTGTGTATTTGTTTATTTGTTTTATTATAAACTGCTCTGGTCCTAGTCAGGCAGAAGTGTGTGTGAGACCGAGAAAGGTTTTGTAAGTGTCTGTAAGTACAGTATTTGTGTGCATTTTAAAATGTGAAACAGAGCAGATGGCGGTCGTCCATCATTAGTCCCGCCCCCGCTGTTGTGGGGCTGCCCTCTGACAGGCTGAGCCAGCTGTCACTCAGGGCCGAGGGGAGATCAGCACTGGGGGAGTTCATGAGTTTACTGCACATTACAAAGAGATGTCAACAGGAAACCAGAGACGATGCAGTCACAGACCAACTATCCCGTGTGTGGTGTGTGTGTGTGTGTGTGTGTGTGTGTGTGTGTGTGTGTGTGTGTGTGTGTGTGTGTGTGTGTGTGTGGTGTGTGTGTGTGTGTGTGTGTGTGTGTGTGTGTGTGTGTTGTGTGTGTGTGTTGGTGTGTGTGTGGTGTGTGTGTGTGGTGTGTTGTGTGTGAGTGTGTGTGTGTGTGTGTGGTGTGGTGTGTGTGTGTGTGTGTGTTATGGTTTGGTGGGTCAGCTTTCTGTCAAAGTGCTGATGGAGTGTTGAACACGGAGAGCTCAGCACTGCTTGTACACGTTTTTAAATCTCAGAAGAGGTGACGTGATGGTCTGCTATATAAAAGTGTCTGTGCGAGTGATTTAGTGCTGGATAATGGACAGTGGGTGTGTTTTGCTGGATAGAGACCAATCTGAGACCATCTGGAATGATTTTCCCTAGCTTCATTTAAACTGGAGGAGATAAACAGAAAGTTTTAGGACTTAGATCACTGACCAAATGAAAGGTACTATGTGTTATTGATCATGTGAACTATTTCACTTACAGCTCATGCTTCTGATGAAGCTCAAGGTGCTCTTTGAAACATCTTAGATCATGGTGGAGAACACAATCAGCAGGTTTTGATCATGTGCTGCTCTCATTAAAGGAAAACAATGAAAGCTTTGATCTCATTATGCTAATAACATTTGTAATGAAAAATTGCATCTTCACTAGTTGTCTCAAATATTTGAAACAACTTATATCCTAAAACGGTTCAAAAGTTCAGAAAGTTTTGGGATGGCATTTTTTGATTTAGTAGAGATTTTTTTAAATGTTTTGATTGCTCACCAAGGCTGCATTTATTTGAAAAATGGTAAAGAAAGATTGTGAAACACTATTACAGTTGAACTCTTTTCTATTTTAATATTCAGTTTTTTATATTCTTTTCTATATTTAAAATGTATTATTTTAATATATTTAAAATGTAATTTGTTTCTGTGAATGAATATTCAGCATCATTACTCCAGTCTTCAGTGTCACATGATCTTCAGAAGTCATTCTAATATACTGATTTGCTGCTCAAGAAGCATTTATTATTATTAGTAAGGTTGAAAACAGTTGTGGTGCTTCATATTTTTGAGGAAACCATGGTAATTTTTTTCCCAGGTTCTTGGATGAATATAAAGTCCTAAAAAGCAGCATTTATTTGAAATACAGCCTTTTGTAGCACTATCAATTGTTTTTAGCAGTTAAATGAATCTTTGTGGAATAAAAGTATTAATTTCTTTAAAAAAAAAGGATTTTTTGGTAAAGGCCGTAAGGCCCGTACCGGGACAACCGGCTCGCGTTATTCGCCGACGTTTACGGCCTCGATGACTAAACAAAGGGCGCCAATGTGAGTGTGCACACCGACGCGAAAAACGCCAGCGTAAAAGCGTGAAAAAGCGTCATTTTTAAAAATTAAAAAAACGCCTCGGGTTTTGTTTTTGTGGTTTGACGCGCCGCCTCACGCCGCGTCAATGAAACTTTCCGACAATTGGTGCTTTTGCTCAGTCTTTTGCTCACGTGTTCTGGAGCTGCTGAAGTTAAAACACAACTTGTAAACACAAAACAGTCTTGCCGAGGGGGCGCTCAAACACAAAACAGTCTTGCCGAACGACGAAGAAGATACGCCAGGAAGAAGATATACTGCCGGGAAGAAATAAGAAGACAAAGAAGATGCAAGGCAAGATGCCGGGAAGAAATAAGAAGACAAAGAAGATCGTTGGTGTCTGAACACAAAGAACTTTATGCAAGATGAATTTTCTTTGTATGATTTTGACAAGCGCGTTACTTGCTCTCTTCTTCTGAACACAAATACAACGAGTTGAATGTTTTCTTTGTATGATTTTGACGCAGCGCCACCTCCGGGGTATTTCTGTTTTATTAAGCACCATTAATCTCAGGGAATCTCTTCTTCTGTACTCGGATCGTCAGAAGCGTAAAGTTGCGCTTGGGTGTGAACACAAAAAACGCGTTGTGTACGGGGTGTGTTACATTAAGCGCCATCTAATGCGGATATTCGTCCCGTGTGTAGCCTGTTCAAGAAAGTGCATATTACTGTCAGCAAAAATCGCTTGGGTGTGAAACAAAAACGCGTTGAAAAACGTTTATATTGCGGATATTTCTCCTGGTGTGTACGGGCCTTAAGAAAGTATATTTTACATACTGCACGGCGGATAAGAGCACTTTTACATAGATAAGTGTCTTTTACATCGCTTTGCAGTGCATTGTCGAAACGCACGGCGGATGGAGTGTCACGCGTACCTCTGCACCAAGAGGAAAGTGGTGAGTGTGTGTTCATATGAGACACTCCCTGTCTTTCCTTCAGTCTATTAATAGCGTTATACGTTAAGACCACACTTCCTCTGAGAGAGACAGAAACCAATGCACTGTCTTTCTATCCATGACAAGAACTGTGGCGTTGACTCCTCTCTTCTCTCATCTGTCTCAGGCTCAGGCGGTGACGTTAACGGTGGCTCAGGCTTTCCGTGTGGCGTTTGAGTTCTGGCAGGCTGCTAAAGAAGGTATCTCTTGTTTATCATTCCTTCTGATTCTTGCTGTCTTTGTTATAGGCTGTGAAGCACAAATTCACATGTGTCCTAGTTAAAGCTGGAGTATATCATTTCCACAGCACTAACAACACCAAACACAAATCCAAAAATAATGACTGTTTTCAAACAGGTTTCTCAAATGCTTCTTCCGTCTGCTATTGGTTGCATAAACTAGTAGCCCCGCCTCAAACTTACTCTATTGATTTGTTTTTTTATTAGTTTTGTAATATGTCTATATACTTTTTATTTAATTTTAGTTTTTGTACATAAGATGAGTTAACTAAATAAAACTTAATAAAAATAAGAATCATTGCAACTAACTGAAATAAAATAAGTTTCGTTTTTTATGGTTTATTTTGTTTCAGTTAAAGTTTATATAGAGTAAAAAACTATTTAGTTAACTATAATAACCCTGGACCATTTGCATTCATATATTTAACCCACAATATACGTAACAAAATGTATTGTGTCATTTAAAGTAGAAAAAAAGCATTTTAAAATGATTTAGTATTGTTTCTATATTGCTGTATTTATGCATATGCGTTTATTGTATATACATAATAAATATAATGTATTAATATTAAATATTTTAGTGAAAAGCTGTGGAAAACGCACCTTTTATATTTTGAATTAGATTTTTACTATGTTTACTTCTTGCATTATATATTTTTAATTTAATTGGCATCAATAACAAAAACAACGCTCTTTTAAAGCAGTGTTTTTTGAACTTTTGAATATTGAATTTTTTTTTTTATCTATATCTTCCCCAACCATGTCACTGTGTATTTATGAGTTTAAAAAGGCATCGTCTTGTAGGGACTGCATATTTTCTTTATTTCATGCAGGGATGGAGGACAAGAAAGAGGTATTAGTGCAGTAGTAGAGCAGCTCCAGTCCTTCAGATCAGCAGAACATATATGTAATTTACTGCATGTTTGAACATGTGTGTGTGTGTGTGTGTGTGTGTGTGTGTGTGTGTGTGTGTGTGTCTGTGTGTGTGTGTGTGTGTGTGTGTGTGTGTGTGTGTGTGTGTGTGTGTGTGTGTGTGTGTGTGTGTGTGTGTGTGTGTGTGTGTGTGTGTGTGTGTGTGTGTGTGTGTGTGTGTGTGTGTGTGTGTGTGTGTGTCCTGAGGCCTGCAGAGATTTACTCATTTCATCTCTCTGCACCTGGCAGTGTGCTGCAGGAACTGATCATCTGGCAGAACTCAGACTTTTCTCTCCATTTCATTGTGTTTTACTGTAGGGTCGAAAATATAAACAAATGACATATAGTTATATTTCCATTGTGAAGTAAAGAAATAGTTCACCCAAGAATAAACACTTGCTGAAAATATACTCGGCCTCAGCCCAAGTCCATCCAAGATGAGGTTTTCTTCATGGGAACAGATTTTGAGAAATGTAGCATTACATCACTTGCTCACCAATGGATCCTCTGCAGTGAATGGGTGCCGTCACAATGAGAGTCCAAACAGCTGATAAAAACATCACAGTAATCCACACAATTCCAGTACATAAATCAATGTTTTTGGAAGTGAAAAGCTACATGTTTGTAAGAAACAAATTAATCATAAAGGCGTTTTAACTTCAAACCAAGTCCTTTATCCACAATAACGCTTCTTCCATTGAAAAAACCCATCTCGCCTGAATCAGGAGAGAAATATGCACAGATCAGACTTAGTTCACAATTGAAAACCGTCCAAAAATAGCTCTAAACCAGTATGTTTTCAAAGATGGATTTTGATGTAAGAGATGTTCATTGGAGGAAGCGTTATTATGGATTATGGACTTGTATTTTATTCAGAAGTGACAGTTTGAAATTAAATGTCTTGATGAATATGTTTCTTACAAACACATATTTTCACTTCACTAGACATTAACTGATGGACTGGAGTCATGGTGTGAATTACTTGAGGATTATTGTGATGTTTTTATCAGCTGTTTGGACTCTCATTCTGACGGCACCCATTCACTGCAGAGGATCCATTGGTGAGCAAGTGATGGAATGCTGATTTCCAAATCTGTTCCCACGAAGAAACAAACTGTGAAAATATTGATCAAATTATAATTTTTGGGAGAACTGTTTCTTTAAACACATTTATTGTAATGGTTTTCACTGTGGTGACCACAAAGAGAAGAACCAGAAACACCATTATGATCCTGCAGAAACCAGATCTGAGCACGTCACCACCTCCTGACTTCCCTCTTTAGTCATAGAGCGCTAGACCGTATGTGAGAGCGGTAGATATACACTTCCTCATGAAGGAGGCAGTTTGAGCGTCCAGGGCTTTGGTAATGTTTTAGGGTGTTTCATTTCCATTGTATTAATTCAGGCAGAGATCAAGGCCACGGCACAGTTTTATGCTACATGTGTTAAATATTCAAATGTACATTTAAGGCTATTTTCTCCTCGCTCTGGTGCACATTTATACTCCCTGACCTCATTCTTTATAATAACTTTCATGAATGCATATTTATAAATATGAATATATAAAAGTATATGAGTTAAAGTTTCGAGATGAAAATTATGTGATGATAATATATAATATTTGTTAAGAGGTCAGTGATCAATAACGATGTCAAAGATGATGATTTCTTTTTTTCTCTATTTGTAATTCGTGTTGGTTTAATATATGTATAATTGTCAAGTATAAAGTAATAGAACAATATTTTATTTATTTAAAAATTATTTTATATATTAACCTAAAATGTTGAAAACGTACATTAAAAAACAAATATCTAATTCATTTGATTTGTGAGTTTTGATTAAAGTGGTAATCATGATTATTTTGCTCAAAACTAATTATACACTTTCAAATAAGAAAGGTATTCCCATCTCCAAAAGAATGATTAGACTGAGAGAAGTTTTAACTTCAAGTGTTTTTAGTGACTGTTTAATGCAAGCATGCTAACAACAGAAGCTTTATATTTCTGCTTTTAACCCTTGTTTTCAGAGAAAGAGAAGCAGGTGAAGTGTGGATCAGAAGGAGAGGCGGCCAGCAGCTCTCAGTCTGAGAGTTCAGCCAGTCTG
>CM049801.1:25475058-25625058 GCA_027422405.1 Ptychobarbus kaznakovi
TGGCATATGCTTTGATAACACCATAGAATACTCTACACGTCGCTACACATTAAAACAGACAAGAGAATATATTTTAACATTTGAAAATTACACACTTTAGCATTAATTTCAAAATATTAAGGAAAATTGGACCCCTCATAATATGAGCTTTTTCATAGTGATAATATGCATGTTCCTGCTTGCCAATACACCCAAGAAATCAAACAATTGTGATGCCAAATGATTAGGTCGTGTTTTAAACGACTATTATTTGCATTGTAATAGCACTAATTAACAGCCGTTTTATTCTTCAAACCAAACAACAGCTGTTTAACGATTTGTAATGATGGTCATTATTCATCTGTTCCCGAGAGATTAGCAGACATGAGATGAGCTGTTTTACAGCAGCGGGGGTTCAGTCCTTCTCCGCTTCACGCTGATTATTTGTCGTGTGCAGTAATTAAAAGCAGTGGCTTTTAATCAAGCGCAGTACTTTGTTAATCTCCATTAAACATGCTTTCACCCTGTATGTGTGAGGAGAGAACTTTTCCAATCAAGGATGAATTGGGATTGACTAAATCTCTGGATTAAAGACTATTAAAGTGCTTTCCGTCACAAACTGAAGCTGTTTAGCATTTGAGATGGTTTATCCTCAAAAACACCGCGGGCTGAGAGATATTATGGTCATAATTGACTATTTCTGTACATTATTGTAAGACAGATGCACAAATAAAATGAAATGGCTGGTTGATCCGAACTTCAAGTTTATCCAGTAGAAGATCGAAAGGTCAGATTGACTTCTTGACTCGGTATGAAGAAAAAGATCCTTTAATTTGTACATTATTTTCAGTGTATTTAGTGCTTATGCTATTATTTAGTTACTATGTATATATTCAAAAAAGAAAACCTACTGTATCCTGCTGCTCTTACTGTTTTTTTGCATTGCAAGTAATTGTCATTTACGGTGTTCATAGCACACGTTGTTATGTTATTTTAGTATTATTTTTGTACTATTTATAGTATTTATTAATATTTTGAATTTGCTTTAAATCTTATATTGTCAGTTATTTTTATTTTAGTTTGTTTTCTAATTTTGTTTTTTTTTTTCAGTTTTAAAAAATAATGTCTATTTGACTTTCTTTATTGTTTTTTTTGGGGAAAATACCATACAAGTATTTCTACTTAAAATGTCACGTTTAGTTGTGTTAGTTGCCATTTCTCTGTAGTTACTTGTCAAATTTACTATCAGTTTCTGATTGAAAATACTTCCTATAGTAAATCCTATACCATTTTTTAAATGAACTAAAATTGATTTAATTAGTTGCCAAGCCAACATTTCTCATTTTCATTTAAGTTTAGGTTTTTCATCTAATATTTATTTTTTTATATTTTTAATAGTTGTAGTTTTAGGTACCAATAACAACACTGGTTGTTTAAGTTTGTCAAAGTTTAATTAGGTTTAATGCTTGGGAATTTGTTCAAATCTTTAGTGTGTAGTAGTCATGCTTACCTTAGCAAACACCACTAATAATTCTTAATGCCTTTAGTCTGACAAAGAAATGGATCTTACCGTGGTTTTGTCTTTACGGTCAATAGGTCAACTTTAGATAGCTGTAACTCTGACCTCATTTCCTCACATTAGCCCAGCGGTAACCTTTGACTTCAATGGCTGCTCAATAAACCCCATCAGGATTTAAAAAATAAAGCTGATAAAAATATCACAATGTGTAAGTTCTATTATAGCAACAGCTATGCTGACTAAACATGCAGCGTCCACTGAGTCACTGTTGCGTTTGCTGCTTCTGTTTTCTCATGCTGGTGTTGTTTACTTCCTTCAGCCGCAGTCTGGAGAGTTTTGAGTCCAACACAGGTAAAAATGTCATTCACCTGAGCTCTAGTGACATGTGCAATAGTCCTCATCCGTCATAATTCACTCCATCACAACATCACGATCATCTACGACTGTAGTCCAGTTCTCCATCTGTAGCAGGTCACGCATGTTCCTCCTCACGGCTCAAAACCCTGTCCAGTTCTCACACCTCTTCCATTGGATTTTGAGGACTTCATGGCAGGGTTCTTTGCCAAGAGTTGTAGAAACATCACTTGGATTCATCTTCATATTTTCCTAGTTCATCTTGTGATCAGTCGTCGGTTTCCCGCCACAAAGTTTGTTACTGTGAACCTTATTCTGGGTTGGGATAATTCTGTCATCATACTCACCCTCAAGTTGTTCCAAACCTGATTTTCTTCCTTATGTTTAGCACAAAAGAAGATATTTTGAAGAATGTTTGTAAACACTTAAAGGGGTCATCGGATGCAAAATTCCCTTTACAAATTGTTTGAACATAAATGTGTGTTGGAAGTGTGTTCACATCCATCATAAAATGATAAATGATTTTTTTAATCCCTATTTTAAAATCCCCTTTCTCATATAAGGCTGTTCTGAGATTCCTGTTAAATGACGTAGTTCTGTACAGACTGCTCTCACGATAGTTGATTGACAAGACCATCTTACCTTAGACCCGCTCTGAGTGAACTGAGAGCTGTCCGCCTCCGGTGCAGGGGAAGACAAGATGTCTCCGATTAAGCAATTGAGGTGTTTAGTTGTTGGATGTAATAATGAATATAGCAGTCGTCACTTACTCCCGACATCTGAGCCGCTGAAGACGCAGAGTATTAACATTACTTTCGCTTTGAAGTGAATGCGCCGATCCCCGATCTACATAAATGCATCTATGTTCACGTGAATCATTCGTGATCTAGCTTCATCTACAGAAGAAATGAGTATAAGGGATTTTATGAATCTTTGCAAATCGCCTTTCCTAATAATGTGCTAGTTAGCCAGTTTCGTGGCTAAAGTAAACAGTACTGCTCGTCACCCCACGGAAGAGAGGGGCGGGGTCAGCAGAGCTCATTAGCATTTAAAGCAACATAGACTAAAAAAAACGGCTTGATGAAAACAGAGCTTGTGTTTTTTAGAAATGGAGAAATGTTAACCAAAGTATGTTATAGACTTTTCATGAAGACCCTAAAGAATCAAGATCCAACTTGTGGTAAATGGGCATCCGATGACCCCTTTAACAGTAGGCATTGACTTCCATAGTATAGAAAAAAATCTTATGGAAGTCTATGGCTCCCGTCAACTTACTGTCATTATTTATCACCTTCATGTTGTTATTTTATCAGTGGAAGACAACTTACACTACCTTTTAAAAAGTTTGAGGTTTTTGTTAAATTAATTAATACTTTTGTTTCGAAAGGATGCATTAAATTGATCACAAGTGGCTGTAAAGTCATTTATAATGTTACTAAATGTTTATATGTCAAATAAATGCTGTTATTTTGAACTTTTTATTCATGAAGGATCCTGCAAAAATAGTTAACACAAAAATGTGAAGCTGCACAAGGTTGATAAATGTTTCTTGAACAGCAAATCAGCATATTAGAATGATTTCTGAAGGATCATGTGACACAAGTGGATCAAGGGGAAGTCGTGGCCTAACGGTTAGAGAGTCGGACTCGTAACCCAAAGGTTGTGGGTTCGACTCTCGGTACTGCCAGGAATTGTAGTGAATGTGCAGCGCTCTCTCTACCCTCAATACCACGACTGAGGTGAGACCCTTGAGCAAGGCACCGAACCCACAACTGCTCCCCTGCAATGGCTGCCCACTGCTGTGTGTGTTCACGGTGTGTGTGTGTTCACGGTGTGTGTGTGCACTGCGGATGGGTTAAATGCAGAGCACTAATTCCGAGTATGGGTCACCATACTAGGCCACATGTCACGTCACTGTCACTGAAGACTGGAGTAATGATGCCGAAAATACTGCTTTGCATCACAGGAATAAATAAATATATTTTGAATATATATAAAGATATATTCAAATAGAAAACAGTTCTAAAAATGTCAAAATATTACTGTTTTTACTGTACTTTTGATCAAATACATGTCTTGGTGAGACCTTTTTTCAGAAAGGTCTAGTGTCTAGTAGTCTAGCGTGACTAAAGTGCATTGAGGCTGTGTGGCAGTGTTACTGTAGTGATATTCCCAGAGATGTTCCTGGATTTTTTTTTTTTTTACAGTGCACTTTTCATTCCAGCTCCTCAGAGGTTTGATTTCACATCATGTGACATTCAACCACAGAGTACTGTCTCTATATTTAGGGTAGTAAAGAATAAAACACTACTTACTGGTTCATGCAGCTCATGGTTTGTGCAGCGTGCAGTCTTCTGTCTAGGAATGGGAATCATAACGAATGTAACAGTTTTAATTCCACTATATGATTCAGTTAATGATTCTCTTGGTACATCCAGAGGAGGCTGCTGTTCTAAAATAATAATTGTTGTATAAATATTGAAGAACTGACTAAACTCTGTTGTGAATGTGTGAATCTTTAACCACAAGTTGTCAGCATTAGACTAATTTAAACTGATGACTCAAAACATTAATGATGTTAAAAAGACATCAGTGCAAATCAGACTGATCGTTCTGTATGTGCAATGCAATGGAAAGACATACTGCGTTTGTTTTCTTTCTTTATTTTACAGTGTCCAGCCTTTATTTCTCATCATATTAAATTTAATTATAATTAAAAATGACAAAAATAACCTCTTTGTGATTCCCAATCCTATATATATATATATATATATATATATATATATATATATATATATATAAAATTATATTGGGTCACCCGCTTTCTACTTTAATTTTGATTTTATCTTAATGAAGCATATAATGATATTCTATTATTTATTGTGTGCTTCTAGCAACAGTTTGGATAGCAACTTTTCTATTTTCTATTCTAACATGACAGTGTCTCTGTGTATAAGACAAGAATCAAAGAGAAATGATGATTCAGTCAGTGTGGAAGAACTTGACTGGTCTGCAGAAAGCAGCTGAACACCTCTGGTGTGACTTTAAATGAGACCTGAGATGACTTGTACATATGATACAGTCATTTCATACACTTCAAAACTGTTGCAACAGAGCTGGAAATTTTTAAGTACATGAATTATGTTTCCATCTTTGTTGCCACAGTTTGGAAGTGCATTTTTCTCTTCTAAAGAAGGGGGTGTCCCGGTACTTTTGTCCATATAATGAATGTACAACTCGTTGTTTGGTGATTAATTTTTGGCTCAAGGTCTGCATTTAAAGTCACACCAGAGGTGTTCAGCTGGGATTAGGACTTGGGTCCTGTCCAAACTGTTGCTATAAAATTAGAAGCACACAATTCCCTAGAATATCATTATATGCTTAAACATTAAGATTTGTACTCATGGAAATTGCTAAAGTAGTCAAACCATTGATTAGAAGGGGGTGACCCAATATTTTTGGCAATATAGTGTATAAATATATACATTTTTGAATTTCTTTCTGCATTTGAACCTTTTCTTGTCTAATGTTTATACAATCGTGTTCATTATGCCAAGCGGGATTACAAATAAACGCTTATTTCACATGTTTTCAAAGTGTAACGAAGAGCTCCAGATCAGCGAGAAATGTACCATGCATATTTAAAGTGTTGTTTCTGGTGTTTTGCATATGTATTCCCAGCTCTAGGATCTGAACCGCTGCTGATGTTGTGAAGATGTTTGCTGCTCCGTGTGTTTCGGTTTAACTCATTCTCTCTGTGTGTGTTTCTCCCAAGACTCGCTGAGTCTCGCGCTAACCCCCAGATGCTGGACATTGGGGTAAACCCTCAGGACTACAACCCCGAAGAGTGCTTGTCGCCTAGCAACTGGGACAAAGCCGAAGCTGCGGCTGCCGACGCCGAGGACGCGTTCGGATTCTGATCGGCGGTTCTCGGACGAGCTCGCTGCGCGTCTCACCGGCGCCCTCTGGCGGCTGAAGCTGATTCCGCGGCCGGCTTTGATTTGACATGCGGGTCGGCAAACCCAATGAGATGACTTCAACAAAAGCACAGCCACAGACCAAAGCAATACCCCCCCCCCCCCGAATCACGTTTAAGTATATTGACATTTAAAGTTTTCTGTTACTTCCCATAAGTTACTTTTCTTTTTCTTCTTTTTTAAAATGTGTATGAATATAAAATGTATGTGTATGACAATAACGGTGTAATATTTGCTCAATTATTATTATTATCATTATTATTATTTTTAATGGGTTTTATTGCTGAGGTGAGCTTTGTGATTCATATATAGGCCGACTGCGAGATCTCGGGGTAATGCATACATAAATGACCTGATGTTTGAGGTGTGTGTGGAGTTGGATTGTGTTTTTAAGTGGTGAAGGTGTTGTATATGTGAGTTATCTGCCCTCCGATGTATGAAAACGAATGGATAAGTACACATAAAGCATACAATAATGGATAAAAAAGAGAAGGCAGGGTATTTAAATGAGACAATTTATTTTTTTCTATTAAAATGTATTTTTGTACTCATCTCTGTCTCTTTCTAAAGCTTATGGTTTCATTTCAGGATCTTTCTGCGTATGCCATTATTGTTCATTCTTCATCAGGTTACTATAGGCTTACCCATCCAGTACAGCACTATGGATGTCACAGTATCAGATGGTATTGGGGACTTCATGGTATCATGGTACTACTATATTGTAAGTGTTTAAAAAGCAAAAACATTGTATTACCATGGATGCCCGTGGTATGTTTTTATGGAAATACCAATATATTTTGTAATATTACATGTATTCCTTTGCCCAAAAATATACCTGAATTAATTTCAGGTTGAATATAAATGTAGCATAATATATGATCATCATAAATAAGCAATGAACTGATATTTACCACTGTGGATTTGATTGAAGATAATACAGGCAGTTATTTTGTGATTTACACTGATGCTCTGTTTTATTACACTTCATAAGTAGAAGTTATAACACATCAGTGTTAGTTTCTGTTTGAATTATTCATTTCATGTTCATAAATTAAAACTGTAATGAAAATGTTTTGTGTTGATTACTGTTTTGAGTTGACATGACTCCCTCTAGTGGTGAAACTAATGCAGTTGCATTATGATTATGGTCATTTTGCTCTGTGACAAAAAGAAGGTGAGTACTCGAATTAGTTTGAGTCCAAATAATATTTTTTATATTTATATTTTCTTTGTGTGGTTTAATTTTAGTGGCTATAAGTCATTATTCAGGTGTTAATGAAGAAGCGGCACTGTAGGCTAGTTTTCAAGAGTCATTTATTAATATCCATAATAAGACGTAACATGTAACAGACACGGTTTCAGTACTTTTTTAGCGCTTGTCAGAATTATTATTGATATTATTAATATCCTTGTGTTAGTTAATTTGTTGGGGCGGAATGGTTTGTATGAAGTCACGTAGCTAATTTGATATAAAATTGTAGTCGAGGTCGTCTCTGCACATGGGAAAGACCGCATTTTAACGTCAAAAAATTACACAAAACACCTTTAAATCTTGTTAAGCGACCAACTTGCGAACGTCTGCCTTCGAGCCAATCAATTAGGAGAACTGACAGACCCACGCACTACGTAATTAATATTCATAAGGCCCAAGTTATCACATGCAGGATTAAAAAAATACATATATTACCTAGATTTTTATATTATAAGGTCAGTTTTCTTCACTTGCCTATTTTTTAAATCTATTTTAAATAATGAGAATACAATTTAAGTTGTATTTGTTTAAATCACATGTTCTGTTACCAGCCAATCAGAAGACGATGAGAAGTTTTAAATGTCAGTGATTATCCGCTCTGTCGAAGTCGAGGATGGATGGGAATAAATGAAGTTTATGGCAGATTGAGTAGCACTTCGAAAAGGTAACTCTTATTGTGTCCGACAGGTACATTTTTTTAAAGTAGTAATCCACACTCAATTCTTCCATTACCATAATTGTTAATTTAGAAAATGGTGCATTTGACGGGTTTTACAAACTCTTGCACGCGCATGTCAGACATTTCACCAAAACCTACTTTTATGTTGTTTAAAACGACGATCGATTGTTATCGAGTCACTCGTGCAAAGTATTTACTTGAACTAATTAGTTTTAGGCTAGCGTGACGTAAATAACACGAGTAACGTTATCGGCTTGACCTGATGCATTTCTTTGCTTGCATTAAAAGAAGATATTAAATATGCATCAATTTGGTTTTTGGACGGTGAATTTGAATGAATGACCCCAATGCAATCAAAATAGACATTTGTGTAATCTACTGCTAAACATTCTTTCTCAGGTTCATGCACTTTGGCCAAGACCTCAATTTCTGTCTCCTGCTTGGATAAAACTGACCAGACACTCCTTTTCCCTCTTCCAGTCCTGATTGATTCCAGTTTTAATAACAATGTCTGATGATAATTCATCTTTTCATTTAAAACCACTATCCGTATACTCACACATGGTGAGATCCAAGCAGCAGTGCAATGCCAACAGAGCGGTTTACAACATCCAAGTACACATTTCCAATAAAGAAGCCAGAACCTATAAAAGACGGCTGGAAGATTCATGTTTCGATGAGACCTATGAGACCCCCCCTAAAAGACAATGCATCACAAGAACATTTTCCCCGGATCAGGGATACTTTTCTGTGGACTCTCTAACCAGAGTCCAGGAACTGACACCTCTGCAGCCACTAATAATATCAAAAGACATTACACCACGTCGGTCAAAGGTCAATCAGCCTGTGTCCCCTGTCGTGTCCACCCCTCTGTCCAATTACAAACAGATCCGGATAGATCAAGACCAGGAGAGCCTTCCCTCCCCGATACTGGTTCTGAAATGGCACAGAGAGGTTCCTGCGGCTGAAATATTGTGCGAGTCTCTAAACTTTGATATTTGCAGCTCTGTTTCTTTAGTTGGCTCTGAGGGACCTGTGAAAGGTGAAGTCAAGGAGGTCTCACATCATCTTATCCCAATCCATGAATCAGAATCCCACATCGCTCCCACAGACACTGTTGTCCCAGTGAAAGAGGTAAAAGGAGTGTCTGTCAGTCAACAGGCAGAGCCGGAGGTGAGTCTGGGAAATGAAGACACCACCGCTGAGAGCTTTAACAGCACACTGCCGCTTCAGGTCCAGGTTTGAGCTCCATCCTTATGTACTTGTGACAATTTTACTAGTTCCTGTAATTATTTACTCTTCCTGATTCCTGAGTTTTATACCCGGTCATTGGTATTGTGTCCATGATGGAATTCAAAAGGAAAACACTTTAAGCTTTTTCAATGACTATTCCTATTTGCAACATCTTTCAATCTCAAATATGGTGGGAAAAAGTAAATCAAATATTCTATATACTTATAAAGCCATATGATTTCCTCATGTGGGAAACAGACCGAATTTAAACTGGTAGGGAGTTCTGCAGCTGATGTATTTTTGTAAACAAGTTAAAATAATAGTTTGTTTAGCCTAGCTTTTAGGTGTTTTTCTTTCCTGGTCAATATATTTATTTCATAAAGATGTAGATTTTACTGTTCAGTTAATTGCAAAAACCAACATAGAGAAAGCTATTATATATTAACCTGTTTGACACATGACAGATTGTTTTTATCAAATTAAATGGTTCAGTATAGCATGTTGTTATACTGCAAATGACCTTTTTATGACCGATTCCCTGATTCTCTCCATGTTTTCTGCATCTGGCCCTAATGTTACATATTCAGCTTGTGCATTTAGTCACTCATCAGCCGTGTGTGCTCCCACTTTTCTGTATCATTGTTAAACTGTCCCTTTGCCCACTGAGCAGGTGAAGTCCAAGGTGGTTGTTCCAGACAACACCACGATCACCAGCAAACCTGAGGGGTTTTGTGAAGAGGAGTGGGAGAGACAGAAGAAGACATATGTTGAGTCAGTAAAAAGACATATGAAAGAGAAAGGAGCGGCAAATGGTACTGCACTTTACAAAACCCTGATTTCTGTTTCGTTCAAGGTGTGTAATTTGTGTTTGCCAAACCTGTAAAAAGAAGATTCCCCGTGTCTGCCGCTGATTGGTGTGAAAGAACTCTTTCCATGTTGCCGAACTGGCCATGATGCCTAACCAGATCAAGTTTTGGTAGTCATAGTGTTCATGCTTTAATAAATCTACCAGTGGTCACTTACAGTTTACTCTACATTTTAAAGGAATAGTTCACCTAAAAATGTGAATTTGCTGAATATTGACTACGATTTAGATTTAGATGGGTTTGTTTCTTCAAGGGAACAGATTTGGAGAAATTGAGCATTCCATCACTTGCACACCAATGGATCTTCTATAGTGAATGGGTGCCGTCAGAATGAGTGTCCAAACAGCTGATAAAAACATCACAATAATCCACTCCAGTCCATCAGTTAATGTCTAGGGAGGTGCAAAGCTGTATGTTTGTTAAAAAGAAATCCATCATTAAGGCGTTTTAATTTCAAACCATTGACTCTGACTAATATATGAGTCCTCTATCCACAGTATTGCTTTCTCCAGTGAAAGTACTTTTCATCTTAATCAGGAGAGAAATACCGGATTCAGATCAAGCACTGTTTACAAGTAAAACAAAGAGCAAGTGAAGAGTTTATTTGCAAAAACAGATAACTGTTTTTCTTACGTTTCAAAAATCATGTTTTTTATGATGTTATCGTGTTTTGTGTTAGTTAGCTTTATTTTTTTAACCTTATCATAATAACCCAACTGCAATTTGATTGAGATTAATTGGAATGCACAATGAAAAAAAAACATGATTTTTGAAAATGGATAAAAACAGAGTTCTGTTTTTGCAAATGAACTCTTCAAGTGTTATTATGGATTATGGACTGGTATGTTAGATGGAAGCAGAGGTTTAACATTAAAATGTTCCGATGGATTCGTTTCTTATAAACGCATAGCTTTTTGCTTCACAAGATGTTAATTGATGGACTGGAGTGGTGTGGATTACTTGTGGATTATTGTGATGTTTGGACTCTCATTCTGACGGCACCCATTCACTGCAGAGAATCCATTGGTGAGCAAGTGATGCAATGCTATATTTCTCTAAATTTGTTCTCGTGAAGAAACAAACTCGACTCCTCTACATCTTGGATGGCCTAAATGTAAATTTTTGGGTGAATGCTTCCCTTAAACTAAGATATGACAGTGTTTTGACACATCATAGCAGCAGTTAGGAAATCTTTCCTCTGCAGAAACATGTGTGATTGTGTTTCTCAAACCTGTGCTGGAGTACCGCTAGCCCTTCAACTCATCAGCTCATTAGTGGAGACTGCAAGACCTGAAGTGGGTGTATCTGATATAAGGAGACATAAAAAAATGTGCCGTGCTGAGTGTACTTCATGGGGAGGTTTGAGAACCACTGATGTAGGACATTGTTGATCGACGCTGTGATGTCTGTGTTAGCAGGTGTCATCACTGAGCTCCATACTTTGATGAACAATGTGGCCAGTCATCAAACTGGAAGGACCGGGCCACACTGGCAACACCCCTCAGACCTCACACGGAGGTAAATATCAAGAGCACGTTTTACCCCAAATTTAAAGAAAAACATGCTTAGAAAATGAAGCCTGTTTTTAGACTCATTAAGGATTTTTTGCACTGTGACATTATTTGTGTCGCCCAGTTATCTTTATCATAACATGTCTGGATCTTTTATGAGGGGGTAGATAATATAAGCAGGTATAACCCAATATAGATTTAAAGTCACGTCAAAATGTATAAACTTGACTGTAATGTGACTTGGTTTGAATAAATAGTATTTTAACATAAAAAATATTAATATAGTAGTATTGTACATTTAGCTTCTTGATTTAGTCTTATGTTGGTCATTGCTTCGTATCATTAAAGTCTGGCTCACGTACCATCATACCTGCAAACTGATTGCCATTCATTGAACCATTTATGTAATGTGTGAAAACCCCCCCAAAAATGATTTCTGAAGGGTCACGTGGCACTGAAAACTATAGTAATGATGCTGAAAACTCAGCTTTGCACTACAGGAATAAATTAGATTAGTGTTTTATTGTATTTTGGTCAAATAAATGAGGCCTTGGTAAGAATAAGAGACTTCTTTCAAAAACAATAAAATGCTTATTGTATTGTACATGAAATGTGACCTCTTTACGAGAGGCTCATAACTGTAGATGGCCTACCTGATGCACACAATCTACTACATGCGTCTGTCCTCTAAATTGATAGTTTAACCTTTTCAGCATGTTAGAGGTCTTTTAAATAATTAATTTATTTTTGAATTGTTTTCTTTTTTTTATTTGTGTAAAAATATCCCCCTTCATGTCTTTTTTTCGCTGTGAAATCTTTAATAATTTTGATAAATGTAGTAATACATTTTATATTTTGTTTCAAGATGAACACTTACTGGACTGACTTGAACTTAGGTTTACTTGATTATCCATAAATAATCTTTTAGAAAACCATGTTCAAGTGTGAGTATCAAATATGACCATTAGGCTTTTGAATAATGTTTATTTATTCATCGCTCAATCATAATTGTATTGCATTGCATTGTTTTTGAAACTACAAAGCTTTGGACATAACACTAAGCATTTAAATATCATCTTATGCAGACATATTATTTGGAGATATAAAGTGCATTTTGCAATTGTACTTTTTGTAAGTAGTCTGTTATAAAGATTCCAATGATTTATATTACAAGGACCTGGGATGTTCCAGCTTAGTCATGTGTATTTCCCCTCTGTTCCTTCTCAGTGAAACCTTGTCAAGGAATTATCTTCAGTCCCATCCCAGATGTCAATTAGTCTCCCTTGACCAATGGCAAAAAAGAAACCATCTTTCCTATCGACGCTTTGCTAAAGTGCCAGATTTTTCCCACGGGAGCCCAGTGCTCTGATTTATTGATTATCTTTACTTTCATTGTTCTGTGTATTTGTTGTCGTTTCGTACCCTTTCTCTGTCATCGGTATAAAGGTGAGGATCATTGATTCGTGCTGCTGGTTAGTTGCTTGATGAGAAGTCCAATCTGGTTTGTGTGTTAATTTTTTATTAGTGATTTCACAGTGTGTGGTGTGTGTTTGTACTGCATGTTTCATCTTAGAGGTGTTGGGCGTCATGTAAATGACATCTATATACAAATAGACAATGCATATTCGTATTCTGGTGCTTGTAGAATTCAATGATGTAAATGTGTGGTTTGATATTTGTGTGCAGTTTTGCATGATTAATACACTTCGTAGAGTTTAGTCCTTTACCCCAAACCAGCGCTTATTCACCTTTACAGCTGCTGTATAGTTTTTCAATTGCCAGACAATTAGTCCAATTTACTGTATATTTGATTTATTAGTCATTTTCTTTTTTGTTGTATTGATACATGGTACAGTTTGCTGTGTTGAGGGCAAACGTTGCAGTGTTTCTTTAGCTATTTTGTAAACTAATTACTCTTACCTTTTTTTTAGCAATAAAGGGACATAGATAAGATTTTATATTTTGTGAGCAGAAAAATATTCTGCTGACCATCGTTACTCTCAGGAAGTGCATGTATGTTGTGTCCTTTTGATTGGCTTTGTTCATTTGTTACATTTGCTTACTTAAAGCAGTTTTATAAACTTTATACATTTAAATTAAACAATTTACTGTACTTGTCTGTCTCTGATCATGTTATTTATTTTTTTCCATAGCAGCTGGTTATATAAAACGGTAAGAGTTGGGAAATTTTAATTTCACATACTATCAGTTTAATGTGCCATGGGTTATCAAAATTAAAACAACATGTAGGCTAAATAAATCCAAGCGTTTTGTACTGCCTCACTTGTGGACGCGCATTCACGACAGTACATTTACATTTAGTCATTTAGCAGACGCTTTTATCCAAAGCGACTTACAATTGGGGAATACATAAAGCGATTAATCTTGAAGAGGCAAACAGACAGAGGAAGTGCCCCTAACACCAAGTCTCAGGCATTGTTCAAATAAATACAAGCTAGCAAGGGAAAGAGAAAAAGGTAAAGAGAAAGATGAAGATATAGAATTTTTTTTTTTTTATGATGAAGTCAAGTAGTGTTGAAAGAGATGAGTTTTCAGTTGTTGCTTGAAGATTGACAGGGATCCAGCGGTCCGGATAGGGGTGGGAAGATCATTCCAGCAGCCAGGAATGGTGAACGAGAATGTTCTGGAGAGTGATTTTGAGCCTCTCTGTGATGGTACCACGAGGCGTCGCTCACTAGCAGATCTCAGACTTCTGGAGGGGATGTAGATTCGTAATAGTGAGTGGAAGTTCTGGAGGTGAGGGAAGTAGGCGGGGCTTCTGGAGGGGATGTAGATTCGTAATAGTGAGTGGAAGTAGGCGGGGCTTCTGTGTAGATTCGTAATAGTGAGTGGAAGTAGGCGCTTCTGGAGGGGCTGTAGATTCGTAATAGTGAGTGGAAGTAGGCGGGGCTTCTGGAGGGGATGTAGATTCGTAATAGTGAGTGGAAGTAGGTGGGTGCTGACCCTGTGGTTGTTTTATATGCAAGCATCAGTGTCTTGAACTGGATGCGAGCTGCAACTGGTAGCCAGTGCAAGGAGACAAAGAGAGGTGTAACATGGGCTCTTTTGGGCTCGTTGAAGACCAGTCGTGCTGCTGCATTCTGAATCATTTGTAGAGGTTTGATTGTGTTTGATGGAAGTCCAGCCAGAAGATCATTGCAGTAGTCCAGTCTAGAAATGACAAGGGCCTGGACAAGAAGTTGTGCTGCATGCTCTGTCAGAAAGGGCCTGATCTTTCTGATGTTGTGAAGTGCAAACCTGCAAGATCGAGCAGTCTTTGCAATGTGCTCTTTGAAGGTCAGCTGATCATCAAAGATTACACAAGGATTTCTGACCGAAGCTGATGGGGTAATTGTTGATGAACCTAACTGAATCGTGAAGTCATGCTGTAGAGTCGGAGTTGCAGGGAAGACAAGAAGCTCAGATTGAGCTGTAGCTGATGTTCTTTCATCCACGCAGAGATGTCCGCCAAGCAGCCTGAGATCCGTGCAGCTACCGTTGGATCATCAGGTCGAAAGGAGAGATAGAGCTGTGTGTCATCAGCATAGCAATGGTAGGAGAAATCATGTGCCTGTATGATGGGACCCAGTGATGTAGTGTATGTGGAGAAGAGGAGGGGTCCAAGAACCGATCCCTGAGGAACCCCAGTGACCAACTGATGAGCTTTGGATACCTCCCCTCCCCAGGCCAGTACCATGAAGCAAACGTGTGGCGGCGCCGGCGCTGACCCTGATCTGGTGTGATGACGTTGAACACTTGCGCCGTGCCTTGTTTTACGTCATCACACCGGATCTGGGTCAGTGCCGTACTGCGTCCACAAGATGCAGTAAAGACGAAATGTGGAATAAAGTCATTGTTTTTGTTTTCTATGCGCAGAAAACGTATTCTCGTAGCTTCGTAACATTACTGTTGAACCACTGATGTCACATGGACTACTTTGTCGATCATCTTGGTACTTTTCTGTGCCTTGACCGTGGTAGTTCCCTTGCTGTCTGTGGGAGGGTCCGAGAGCTCTCAGATTCCATCAACAATATCTTAAATTGTGTTCTGAAGATGAACAAAGGTCCTTACGGGTGTGGAACAACACTAGGGTGAGTAATTAATGACAAGATGTTCATTTTTAGGTGAACTATCCCTTTAATAAAGTGATTTAAAGTACAATAGCAATTAGGCAATAATAATGGTTTCAAACTAAATATCAAAAGCAAGTAGTTATATGGTTTTATTGAACAAATGTGATGAAAAAATTGTATCAAACATATTTATTCTGTCGCTTTTTGCAAAACATCGTTGCAGCTGAATACCATAAACAAAAATCAGCAGGCTATATAAAAACTGGACTCGTTTAAGAGCTGTTTGTGTGCAAAATAGAGCTGCATGATTCTGGATAAATAGTTTTTTTATGGAGATTGTGGTTCTCACGATAAAACGGACTACTAAACAAAAATCGCATGTAATTTTACTAGAGATGAAAACGATCTCAAGTGGGTTTTTTTCTGATTTGCACTTACACTGAAGTTTTTTTCATTAATAAAAGGGTCGGGTAATTGCTGATGCTAGTGTTTGGAAGTTGTCTTATAAATTATAAAAATGAACTGTCCATAAACACCTTTCGGTGAAAGTTTTTGATATTAAAATAGGTCACGGAGGAGATTCGTGTAGATCTGATGAGAAAGTGTTTTGGGATATAGCCTATATTAGCATATGTGGTAATCAAGAACCTTTTATTGCAGCTGTTCCATAAACGCCACCTGCAGTCCGATTTGTTTTTAGCATAATTTACAAAGCTAAAGTCAGACCATTCTGTTTCCCTTAAATCTTGAAATTATGCAGTTCAATAAGCTCATGCTACATAGCATCTTTTTTGGACAGTTTTTTTTTAGGTTGCCTCTAATTTCAAATGGCTACAGATATTTTCAAGGCCAGTTCAGCCTGTAATAAAGCAAATAAGCATCTTGTTCATTTAATCTTTCATTCTTACTTGTCTCTTGCTCAAAAAAATTGTTATCTGGTAAATAGCTTGTACCAAAAAAAATTGTCCCAGCCCTGCATGTAAAGCAAATATCTTTCAAAAACATTCTGTGCGGAGCATGTCCCGGACACCTCCAGTTGTGGCAGGTTTTCTCTATCCATGTTATGTTCTTTTTTACCTCTTTACCTGTTTGCATCCCTGCATAAATGTTATTTAATTGTGGAACGGGGTGGGATTTCCCCCAGTGTTTCCGTGGGATTGGGACTTTTGAAAATCCACTCCCGTGTCCCCCTCTGAAGCCAGAATGGTGTCTTGTGGTCTTGCTGATGGACCACACAATGAGAGGAGATGTCCGCAGACACAGGTACTGTCAGTGGCGGCTCCAGGATTGTTTTGTTGGGGGTGCTAAGGGGGGGGGGCTGAACCGTTCAGAGGGGGTGCTAAAAACTAATTAAATTGAAAGTAATGTACGCCTAAACTTTAACTATCAGTTTTTTTTATATACAGCAGCTTCAAAAAAGGCATATTTTAAATTTTTTTTCTGTGGTAATGAACTTCTCATATGCCATTGTTAATAATGCCAACTGCCAAATATGACACTTACAAAAGTAATATAATTTATGAAAGAATATAGAAAAGCTTTTTCTTTTTCAATTAAATAAACTAGGCCTACTATTTTTTTTTTTTTTACAATTCATACAACTTTTTCCACAATGGCACACATTGCGGGTGATAACCTCCCCATGCTGATCATCATTGTATCATGTGTTCTTGATAGCCAGAGAAGAGCATCAAAAATTGCCAATATTAAGAGGATTTAGCATTTCCAATTAATGTATGCATGTCACATTCGTCTTATTATTAGGCCTATTATTATTATTATATTTTTTCTTTTATTATTAAATCACATGAAATTATTGCCCCGCGAATATAAAATAATTAACAATTAGTTAACAGTCGTCAATGAAAATTCAGAGCAGCTTTATTTCAGGCACTGATTTTCAAAAGCAACCTGTTTCTTCTCGTGTTTTTCACTATACGAGCCACACAATAAATATTAAGACAGTTATATACCGTTGTCAGCATATGTTAGAGTAGATTCGTTCCTCGTCTCAGAGGAAATATTAGTTAATATGCAGCCTTAGCCGCAGTTTTTATTTGTTTACTTCCTCTTTAGTGAATTGACTTTGGAAGCCTGTTTCCGCCACTGAATAAAAAAACTAAAAAGCTCATTGCGACTTTTTATCTCACAATTCAGACTATTTTTCCTCAGAATTGTGAGATATAAACTCGTAATTGCGAGTTAAAGTCCGATTTTGAGGGGGAAAAGACTGATATGTTCTCAAATTGCGAGTTTATATCTCACAGTTATGACTTTTTAACACGTAATTCTTTATATAGAAAAAAGGTCAGAATTGCGAGTTTGTATCATGCAATTATGAGAAAAAGTCCGAATTGTGAGATAGCTTTTTATTTTTTATTCAGTGGCGAAAACGGGCTTAATTGACTGACGTTCAAAGTTTGCGCGCTGCTTGACCCCTCTCCCATAATATCACTTGTTTATAGAGGCCACATATTCGGCACTTTTTAAGGTTTTTAATGTTTATTTTTTCAATGATAGTGAGAGTGACACAGAGAGTTAAAAAAATAAAACGGGAAATTCATTTTGAGTTCCTTGGGGAGCTGTGCGGGGGCTAAGCGAGTTTCTGCTGGGGCTATAGCCCCGTCAAGCCACTGGGATCATTTGATCTGCTCTTATTAATGGTGCACTCAGTCCGGATTCAGCATCACATTAAAAAACTAAAATAATCAGTTCCAGATGCAGTATTTGCAGCCAGCCTCGATTCATTTCTTACGTGAAGTGTCTGATAACAGTAGAGAGTAATATTGAACTGGTCATGTGATTTCACGTGAACTTGATCTCAGCTGCTCAATGCAACACTGGTGGCCAAAAGTTTGATATAATTAATATATTATGTTATATTAAGCTTTGTTAATGTTTTTGAAATAAGTATTTTATGCTCACCAAGGCCGCGTTTATCACAAATACAGTACAAACAGGAATATTGTGAAATATTATTGCAATTTAAAAGAGCTGTTTTCTATTTGAACGTATGTTAAAATGCAATTTATTTATGTCATGCAAAGCTGATTATTAGCAGACATTACTTGTGTCATCAGTGTCACGTGGATCCTCAGGAATAATACTAATATGCTGATTTGCTGCTCAATTATTATTGGTGTTCAATTATTAATAATGTTTTTTATGATTATCAACACCAGGTTTCATGTCTTTGACACTAAATAGCATTGTTTCTCACAAATGCCTTAATCGATTCTAGAGTGCCATGATATTAAATGTGTTTCTTAAAGCTATCAAATAAGTTTAGAAGATTTGGAAATTTAGCACGATCACTTTTTCCTTTTATTGTGCATTATATTCAATAGAGAAAACAACCACTTAAAGGTGTGGAAACAACATGAAGGTGAGAAATGATTTAATAATTTTCATTTTTTGATGCACTAAATTAGATTAACTAACAGGAAGCAACACACACAAAGCTGTACACATCTGCAATAATCCAAAAGTGGAATATAAACACATTGCTTTCAAGCTTTTTAATGCAAAGATAAACAATTTACAAATCTATCTTGCATGTGTGGGTCTGTATATACATGTTTTGGAAGTCATCTTCTCCTAAAATGGAAATGGTTGTGTTGAGGAGTGGCTTGATGAGTTTCGATGAAGAGTTTCTCATTCAGAGTCTTCGGGTTGGACTCGTCTCATCCATGCCTGGGCTCTATGTAAGTTCACCTCTTTTCTCTCTTCCTTTATTATATTTAGATTATATTCAGAGATTATGGCACTGGGGTGATCCATGCAAAGGCATGATGACACTATGCTGTATAGTATTTTTCAAAATCATTAGTTTGTAAGAATGCCTAAATTTTTTATAAGAAATACTTTATAGAAAAGATGACTGGGTACAATACATTTAAAGCGATTTTAAGCATAGATTGTATTCATGAGTTAACTAGCCAGTATTTTCATAGCCTGATTTTAAACACAACAGGAAGTGAGCATAGAGATATCTGGCATTCCTTGCTAAAACTAAGAACACAACTGAAGCTGCATTTCAAATCTCTAGGAGCTCAGCTTGCATTATTGTTATTGGCTTGGGATGAATATGAATCAGAAGTGTTGGTTTAAATGAAAGTGTTCGTGTGAAACTCGACAGTTGAATAGCATTTGAAAATGTGAGCATTTGGTTACAACATTTCAAGACAAATCAATTATATCAGTTAAAAATTAATCTACAGAATTAGCTTTTGGCACAACTTTTTAGCTAAAGATATAATCAAGATGGTGCTTGTGTCCATGTACAAAATGCTGATGCATGTTAAAGAAAAGTGAATCATTTACATTTATGCATTTAGCAGACGCTTTTATCCAAACCGATAACAATACAAAGGTTATACATTTTTTGTCAGTATGTGTTCCCTGGGAATTGAACCCACAACCTTTGCGCTGCTAACGCAATCCTCAACCACTGAGCCACAGGAACACTTAAAACACTTAAATATTGGGAATAATTTTCCCAATGCTGCTAACATATTTTGTAAAAATGTTGATTAAATAACATTTATCATTTTCTAGTAGTTTATCATTTTGTTACATCTACATTCAGTAATTTGCACACATAATGTAAACCTGAAACACTGAAGAACCTGAAAGTGAGTGATGCTTGTAAACATCCCATCTGTCCTGTAATCTCGCCGCTCTGCTGGAGATGTCCACCTGTTCTTTGTCTGCTGGTCTGGATGTTCTTCTTGAATAAATATTTGTCTTAACTGTTGGCAGATGTTCTGAGGATGTAATAGTAATTCAGAGACTAAGGAGATCCACAAACATTGGCCCTTTAGAGGAGAACCCTCTTGGTGCTGTCCCACATAAACAATTGGTGGATTTGTTTTAGGTCAACGGTGAAATGTTTATATGAGAAACATGACGTGCATACATGACATTTTTTAAAGATATGTATAGATTTGGAGTCTTGGCCATCTGGGGTTTGTTCGTTGCTACATTTGTGTGCAGTGTAAGACATATGTAAGATTGAAAATTAATTTTGGCGAATTCTGTTGCATGCTGTACTGGTGTGCATTTGATAAAGTTTGATCTGACTTGTGGTTTTGCTGACCTGATGGCTGCTGTTTACACAAATAAACATGAAGTGTGCCATTTGGGACAAGGCCTTTGTGTGGTAATGACATAAGTGTAAGTGGTTGTAGGCCATTAACGTACACAAAAGCATTAACACCCACATCTCAACCTGACAATCTTTATAAACTGTTATTTTCATATAAATCAGGAAAGATCAGTGGGAAAGTGGGTCTCTTTTGACTTGTATATAGACATAACCTAATATATCTTTCTTAAAGCTGAAGTGAGTCATTTTTTACATGCATTATGAAACAGAATTGCAAATATAATATGCAAGTTGTGTAGAAAATGTAACCTCATTTTTGCTTTTTTTCAGGGAACAAGCAGCTCAAGCATGGAGAAAGATTGGAAATTACTCGGCTTCCTTGTTCTGTCATTATGTTTTCTTGTCAGCAATGGCCAAAACATTGGTACGGTCAGGATTACTAGATGAGATTATTAGTAAATGTATTTTTAATTCTAATTGTTGATGCAATTACAAATATCTGGTTTCCTTCTCTCAGAGTGTACACAGGAGACTGTGGCTGATATTGTATTCCTGGTGGATGGCTCTTCCAGTATCGGGCTGGAAAACTTCCAACAAGTCACTGAATTCCTCTCCTCGCTCGTAGAGAACTTTGATGTTGCTCCTGACAAGAACAGGATTGGTCTGGTCCAGTACAGTGACACACCGCACACCGAGTTTTTCCTCAACACTTACCAGAACAAAGAGGAAATTCTCAGTTACATCCAAAATCTGCAATATAAATTCGGCGGGACGTTTACCGGCCAGGGTTTGGAGTTCATGCTGAAACAACACTTTGTTGAAAAAGCCGGCAGTCGAGCGCAGCAGAATGTTCCTCAGATTGCCATTGTTATCACAGATGGTGATTCTCAAGATGATGTTGAGTCACAGGCTCGGGAGGTGAGGCAAAGGGGAATCAAAATATTTACCATAGGGATCAAAGATGCGAACGAGACTTTACTGAGACAGATTGCGAACGAGCCGTACGATCAGCATGTCTACAGCGTATCAGACTTTGCAGCTCTGCAGGGAATCTCTCGGAGTGTAATCCAGGAGGTGTGTACCACTGTAGAAGAAACACGCAAAGAGGTCACCAAGATGTCAAGAGGTAACATATTACATCACAAAACTATTAATTACGTGCATGGGATTAGATAGTGCCATGCTTCTGGATCACAGCTTTACTGGAATTCTTTGATTGAGATATCAGTAGCCAGTTGAAACAAACCCTCTCTAAGCTCTCTATTGACATATTCAAGGTATGTTTTTTAAACTTGGAGCATTAGTTTGCCAAAGCCTTGATTGGGTAGTTAAAACATGTTTAGGGTTGAGCTGAAGTTCGAAGGTTATATAATTTGTAAACGTGTATAAAATCAAAAACATTCCAAGCAAGGTTCCGAGTATTCCGTCGGTGTAAATTGTTTTTTTGGAGATTTTTGATAATCTGCCATGTGCAAGTCTATAATTATTTTTTCAGAAATAAAGCGTACTACATCAGAACAGCCTGAAAGACTGTTGATTTTGATACACATAACTTGAAAGATACAGATCATAAGTTATTCTTGGAATTGTAAATCAAGTTTTCAATAGAAAATTCAGTCTCATTAGGTAGATAAGACAGAGCAGGTTCAGTCAGAACAGGCTGACATTAAAAAAATATTGAGGATTCTCAGGTTAAGCCAACATAATGAAGGTGGCACATTTGCAGCAAATACTGATGCAGAACCTGATTTTACCAAGTGCAATATGTTCCCTGGATCAACATCTTTGTTGACCCTGGAACAACATTGTTATTAAGCAATCAGATTTGAAGAACAAGTTTGTAATTTTTGTGAAGTTTAGGCTTAAAATCAGTGTTTGTTGCTTGTACATCAGTGTCATTCATCTATCATTTCCTCTGATTTTAGGGATTACTCATGGAACACATCTAACTCCGCAAAATAAGGATGTGCATTACGTACTAGTAGTAGTACACAGCTATTAGTACAAACACAGAATTAAGTGGTTCAAATTCTAACTAAAATTCTTCCATTTGCCCTAGGCTGCAACGAAACTGCTCAGGCAGACATTGTGCTCCTTGTGGACTCATCTGGTAGCATTGGAGAAAGTGATTTTGAAGAAGTGAGGGAGTTCCTCCATGCTTTTGTGGGCGGTTTTAACCTTAGACCCAACAAAGTGAAAGTGGGACTTGCCCAGTTCAGTGATAGACCATACCAAGAGTTCCTGCTTGGTGAATATTTAGATAAGAGAGACCTGCACCAAAAGCTGAATGGTCTCATCTACCGGAAAGGAGGCACCAACACTGGTCAGGCCCTGACTTTTATCCGTGAGAATTACTTTAGTCTGGCCAGAAAGAATGTTCCTGGCGTCGCCATAGTCATCACAGATGGAGACTCAAATGATGATGTGGAAGAACCTTCCCAGAGACTACGAAACCTGGGAGTTTTCATCTTTGTCATCCGAGTGGGAACGGGCAACATGGAAAAACTGCGTGCCATTTCTAATATCCCACATGAAGAGTTCTTATTCAGTATCGACAGTTATCAAGAACTGCAAGGTCTAAAAGAGAGTCTACGCAACAAAGTTTGCTTTACTGTGACGCTCCAGTCAGAAGGTAACAGATTTTATTTGGTATGTTTTAAATATTTGTGTCTATACTATGTGATTCTTGAATTTAGATACCTCAAAATGAATGCAAACAAAACAAAAACTTTCCTCAAATATACTAAATTTGATTCCCATCACATCTGCTGTTGTCTGCACTCTGGTATGGGGAAGTTTATTGAATATTTTGTTTTTAGATGCAAATAATTATATTCCTTTGTTTCTATTCTTTTCAGCTTTTGTGCCTAAATTTGCTGATCTCTTCATATTGGTTGATAGTTCCGCATCTAAACAAGAGCAGCAAACAATAAAGTTTTTCCTCTCAAGACTGGTCAAGCAGCTCAACGTGGGAAAGGATGTAAATCGTGTCGGCCTGGCTCAGTTCAGTGAAAATGTCAAAGAAGAGTTCCTGATAAATTCTAATAAGACCAAGAATGAGATGGTGTCATCTATTAATAGCCTGACACTGAGACCTACAGGGGATCGTAGAATTGGCAATGCAATTGAATATGCTCATAAAAATTTCTTCACTAGTGCTACCGGAAGCCGTGAAGGATTTAAGCAGTTTCTGTTAGTCATTTCAGCTGGAGAATCTGCCGATGGTGTCGTACAAGCATCCCGCACAATCAAAAATGATGCAGTGAAAGTTTTTTCCGTTGGCTTGAACAAAGCTGATGCAGATGAGATGAAGTACATCTCTAGTCAACCACACAGCTACAAGTTAGTAGGTAACATCCCACAAGTGCAACAGAAAATTAAGTCTGCCATTGACACATGGGAAGATGCTGCAGTTGCAAGGGGTGAGTGCATGCATAATCTTGTATTCTTTTCATAAAACACATTAACCGTTATATTAACTTTTCCCCTTTGTTTAAAGTTTTGATAGTGATTTGAATATGTGTTGTGTAGTACATAATCTAAAAGAATCTGGTTTGTAATGTTCTCATGTCTTTTTGACAGAGTGCATGTTTGACGTGGTGGCAGATATCGCTTTTATTCTTGATCAGTCCAGCAGCATCAGATCCAAAGACTTCCAACTTGTGCGTGACTTTCTCGAGAACACCATTGGAGGTCTCGATGTGGGTGAGGGAAAAATTCAAATAGCTGTGGTCCTCTATAGTGACTTTCCTCGAGCCGATGTGTACTTCAACACCTTCAATGATAAGTCTGGCATCCTGCGCTACATCAACAGCATGCCGTATGGTCGTGGTAAAACATACACCGGAGCTGCTCTCAAGTTTGCCAAAGAGCATGTGTTCACCAAAGCAAGAGGCAGCAGAAAAGATCAGCAAGTTCAGCAGGTTGCTGTTGTTATCACCGATGGAAAGTCAACAGATAAAGTGGCCATTGCTGCCGCAGCCTTGCGGCGATCTGGCGTCACTGTATTTGCACTTGGTATCAAAGACACCGAGGAGAATGACTTGAGAGAGATTGCATCCTACCCACATAAGAAGTTTGTATTCAATGTGGAAGGCTTTGATAAACTAAATTCACTTTCAAATATTTTAACCAAAACACTTTGCAATGAAATCACAGCTTCCATCATACCTAGAGCCTCATGGAGCTTTGTGTTACAAGGTTGGTAAGATGTTTCTTTTAAATTACTTACTGGCCCTAAAAGCACAGTGATGATAAAACAATCTTAATTTAATATCGGAATGCTCTAAATCTTCTTTCACTCCACTTCAGATTGCAAGAAAACAATGAAAGCCGACATATACTTTCTTCTGGATGAATCAGGAAGTATATCCTATGAAGAATTTGATGAAATGAAGAACTTTACTAAGAAATGGCTTGAATCATTCGAGGTTGGAAATAACCATGTGCGCTTTGGGTTGGTGAAGTTTGCAAGCCGTGCAACCACAGTTTTCCGATTACATGACTTTAACACAAAAGCTGATATTGAAAAGGCAGTGAATGCCCTCAGAATGGAGGGAGGGGGCACTAGGACTGATCTGGGCTTGAGAGAAATGATCCCGCTCTTTGAAGAAGCAGTACGAACACGTGGGGAAGAGGTTCGTAAGCTCCTGATTGTCATCACAGATGGCGAGTCAAGAGGGACAGAAGAGCCGGTACAAGTCCCTGCTAAACTTCTGAGAACATCACAGAATGTCAGTATTTATGCTATTGGTGTGAAAGATGCATCTGTGCCAGAGCTGGAATTAATATCTGGCAGCCCACAAAGAACATTTTATGTCAAAAACTATGATTTCCTCGATGAAATCAAGAAAGACATCATTACAGAAATATGTTCCTTTGACGGTGAGAAATTAAGTTAATGACATATATTTATACTGTATGTATATGCAATATATACATATTTTAATTGAATGGGTGATACAATAATAGTGCATGCAGATAATTCTTCTTGATTTTTTTGTTCACTTTATACATTTCTTATTTTTAGGTTGTGAAGGTCTTTTCGCAGACGTCGTCTTCCTGCTTGATGGATCAGAAAGCGCTAGTGCCAAGGACTTTGAAAACATGAAGGACATAATGGAGCTTGTGATTGATAAGTTTGCAATTGGGCCGGACAAAGAGCGTGTTGCGGTTGTTCAGTACGGCACAGACCCAAATGAGGAGTTTTCCTTAAATGCATTTGATGATAAAGCTGTTTTATTACAGGAAATTAGAAATATCAAACAGATGAATGGAAAAACATATACTGGAAAAGCACTTACAGAAGTATTACAGTCTTTTGACATTTCTAAAGGAGGACGATCCAATGCGCTAAAGTTCTTGATAGTTCTTACGGATGGCGAGAGTAGGGATGATGTAGCCGAGCCTGCAAAAGTCTTGAGAGACAGTTCCATCAACGTTAATGCCATTGGTATGAGACATGCAAACAGATCTCAGATTCTTGCCATTGCTGGATCCCATGATGGAGTGTTCTTTGAAGACGCAGTTGCATCCCTAAAAGAATTAAGCAATGACATCCTTCTCAAGATCTGCAACACGGGTACGTAAACCAAATCTGAGATTTTTATGAGAGATCACATCTTGGCTTTTAGTCTATATCTGTTACCATCTACATGCTAATGTACTCCTAAATGTGCACACATTTATAAGTCTTTCTTCGCCATGAAAATCACCCCAAAGTATTAATGAATCATCTTACACTTAATATTTGTTCCATTTCCAAAGTCCCGTCAGACTACTGTATGTGCTATTGCCCTACAGCTATACCTACACCTAAACATAGCCCTCACAGGAGACTGTGCATGTCTTCTTTCCCCCCCAAAAAACATGATCTGACTAGCTATAGCATGGAGACATTTATGGCACATGGCTGTTTTGTCAATAGGCTACACATTTTTAATGTGTACATCTGCTAAAAGCTGTGTATTACAGTAAAAAAATGCACACAACAAATATTAGCAAAAGTGTATTTTTCTCCTGCCAAAGTGACCGTTCTGACTTCTGAATAACTTCTAAAATTGCGATCATATATCTTTCCAGAATGCAAGACACCGGAACTGATTGACATAATCTTCCTTGTTGACAACTCTGGAAGTCCCAATAAAGATGGTTTTCAGGAAATGATAAACTTAATGAAATATATGGTAAGGAAATCTGTGGTTGGAGAAAAACGGGTACGATTTGGCGCCGTCGCCTACTCCAACAACCCTCGTTTGGAGTTCACACTAAATCAGTACTACACACAAACTGATATTCTGAGGGTTATCTCAGACATCAAAGCTTCAGGAGGAACCAGAAACACGGCTCGAGCCCTGAACTATACACTCTCCTACTTTGACAAAACACATGGTGGACGGCGAGCAAAGAATGTTCCCCAAGTGCTATTCCTGATAACAGACGGCAAGGTTAATGACTTAAGTGGTCTGTCAACATGGCCTGAATCACTGGCAAATTCAGAGGTCAACTTTTTTGCTATTGGTACGGAGGATGCCAGTGAACAACAGCTAAAGGAGTTGGTGGGAAATAAAGGAAGAGTGCACTATGCAGACACCTACCTGGATCTGGATGGACTACAAAAACGGATCGCCCAAGAGCTCTGCGATCTTACCAAACCAAGTAAATCTAATTCTTATCACTAAACACTTTGTGCCATACATTTATCTGGAAATGAACTTAAAGCTCTATGTGAATGTTTATCAAATGAATATATATATATATAGTTGATGGTTATAGTAAGTTGGCTTTAAGGGCCTGTTTCTTCTTAGTCACTTCATGCATCTTGATTGATCAGATTGATGTCAAGTTATACCTCATATAAATACAGATATAAATCTGATCAACGCTTAATGATATATGGCAATATAATTAATTTAAAAACTCTTTGTCTCCATATGATGCTTAGGGTTTGTATCTCATGGTTGCTTCTTCCATGATTTTTTCCCCACATGTTGATTGCTTATGTGGTCAAGTTGCATCGTGTATGTGTCTTAGACCACCTACTGAATTATCTGTAACTATCGGTACAAATGCGTGATCTGAAGTGATCATGTGTTCATAGTCCCTTAATAACGAGAGGCTTATGGCCAGCCAATATAGAGTTTCAGTTTTGTTCCATTAATGTAGTCCTAATGTTTTGTTTTTTTGTATCCGTTTATAGTTTGTGAGATGGAGGTATCAGACCTTGTTTTTTTAATTGACGGATCAGAGTCGATTAAGGATCCAAGTTGGAAAACTCTCAAACAAACCATGATTGGCATCGTGAAAGAGCTGGACATTGCTCAAGACAAATGGCGAGTGGGTGTTGCCCAGTTCATCAGAGTGATTAAGGAGTCTCTGATTGGCATGTGAATTTGCTCAAGACAAATGGCGAGTGGGTGTTGCCCAGTTCAGTGATAAAGTCCTGGATGAATTTCACCTGAACCGCTACACTAGTTTTGCAGAAGTGGAGAAAGCTATAAATGACATTGAACAACGAAAGCAGGGCACAAGAACTTGGGACGCCCTGAAACATATTAGATACTATTTCACACGAGAGAATGGATCCAGAATAGACGAAGGAGTCGCTCAGAATCTCTTGCTGATCACAGATGGATATGCTAATGATCCAAAGGACTTGAATGCATTAAGTTATCTCAAAAACAAGAAAATAACAATAACTGTTATTGGGGTTGGCAGTGATGTAAAGAAAACTGAGCTGCTGGAAATAGCTGGATCATCTGAACGGGTCCTTATTGAGACTTTTGAAGGCCTCAAACTGAATACTACCATAAGGAAAGTGTTACATTTACTCTGTAAAGGACCAATAATACCAATCTTACCTGGTAAGTAACTAGTTTCAGGTATTATACCAAATACTCTACATGTAAGCTCTGTTCCTAAACCTCATGACGTGTCACCTGCCTCCAAATGACTCTATTATGTACCTTATGAACTGCTTTCTGATGAGGAAGCTCAATTTCTGGAACGCAGCAATAGTTAAAGTCAATTTTATGAGAAATTATCACTTTAAATTTGATTTCATTTTTACATGAAAGTAAACATTTTCGATGAAATATAGTACAACTTTCAGAATACAAAGATCCAAGTCCAACAAGATTTGTTTTAAACGTCCACAAATTTCTGACATATGAATACATTGAACATATGACCATGCACATGTGAACCGTTCCATATCTTCTGTCTTGTCTTTGATCTTCATTAGGGATGTAGCTGTTAACTGATTGACTGAACTTAACAATTTCTTCGACTGAAGCTATCAGTTAAAAACCCCTTAACTGTCACCGTCCCACAGGTGGGACGTTTGCCATTATATGTTTAAAACAATAATATCTTACTCTAAACCTGAACTAATCTTAACAAACTATATATCATTGGAAAGCTCTCGGATTGTAGTTTTCATTTTTGCCCACAATTTTGCAAAATATATTTTGTTGTGACAGAAATTTACTAATTTATAACAAGGGTTTGCAGCAAAAAAAATCAAAGGTATACTAAGAGTTGTGTCCTTTACTATGAAAGTCGATACACCCACTCACAATCATGCAAACTTTGGTTTTTAGGCTAAATATTCATAACACAACAATTTCTAATAGTATTTTTACCAAACTATATATATTTTAAATTGCATATGTATTGTTATTCATGTTTGATGCAGCATGATTTCAATAATCATGTCCATTTGAGACATGATCAAGTATGAAATCCACTTTTTTTTGTTTTATTTCTATTTCAAAAACAATTTATACCCTGTTTATTTTCTAAAAATATATTTGGAATACAATGTTTTGAATAAAAAAAAAAAAAAAAAAGATCAAGTGGTAAACAAGTGTCACTAACAGAGCATAGGAATCCCCAATGAAGAAAAATGACACCTAGTGTCCTTTGTTGGTACTGCAGCTAAAAGTCTCACAAAATCTACAAGGTTTGTGATATCAATTCCAAATTTATAACACAACTTGTTTAGACTTCCTGCTATAATTTTCTAGCATTTTTAGGGTAAAACCTCCTTTGGAATATATATTTTTCCATAAAAGAAAAAAATATATATTATAGTCCCTTTTTATTATAATAAACTTAAATTGCTATAACTTTTTTATAATATTTTTTTTTCAAATGCAGACACTTGTACCATAAACATCCACGTGTTTTCTTAAAAACAAGACCAGAATGAAGCTTATATGTAAAAGCATTCCATAATTACATCCATTTGAAGATGGACATCACCTTTTCAATTCTGAACTCAAAAAGGTTTGTTAAGGTCTGGGTCTGTTAAGGGGTTTAAGATATTTCAGCTTTTGTCTTGTTTTATATTTTTAGAAAGGATATTCCAATTAATATTGTAAAAAAAAGATTAATAAAAATCAAGCATCGCGCTAGTTCAGTCGAGTCATGTCAGTCAAGCTCGCATCAGCTGATAGTCAGCTGTTCCTGATGTGTACCAATCCAGTCTTGACACTTATCACAGCGGTCCATTTAAATTCCATACTTTCAGCATCTCTCCTATTGCATCGCTGCTCACAAATCAAACTCCCTCCAACAACCCCAACTCCATCCTCCTGAACCTGTAATCTAATCTGACTTTAGTTTCTTTAATATACTAAGGCGTGTACATATACACCATGTATGCATTTGCATTATTGAATTAAAGATGTATAATATTTAGTCTTTTACCTTTCCTGAAGATTGTGACCCATTGTTTTGTTTGAACAGGTTGCGATATTGACATTGCCTTTGGGTTTGATGTGTCCAGTCAGCCAATCACACAAACTCTGTTGAGACCTCAAGTGGAACCGTTGGTTACTGCAGCCATCCATCAGATCTCCATGATGGGTGATCTGTGCTGCGTGGAAAAGGACAAGATTACAACTCGATTTGGCTACAGGCTTGTGTCTGGACAAGATGGGAGTGTTCTGGATTATTTTAACTTTGAGAGTTACAGCAAGGACGTGCTCAAGAAAGTGATGTTATTGCGACCTACAAAGCCCCTGGCTTTCAATGAGTTTCTGTTAGATTCCTTCAGAATAATGTTTGCCTCCTCCAGTGTTAAGGCAAAGGTAGGAATGTTTTTGAAATCTAAAATTGTACATCAGAATTATTGTCTACATGACTGTATATTATATTCATAATGTTAATGTTCCCTTAATTAAACAAGAGCACCTCTGCTGAAGTTATTTTCAAATGATTTTACATTTGTGATGTTTTACTGACACACTTTCACAAGAAATATAGTTGAACTATCATTTACACAAATAAACACTATGCACTTGATGTTTGGCATATTTAAAAATGCTAATTCATAAGCAGTGGGATCTACAATAGGCTCTAATTAACAATAGATGGAAGAGGCCAGCCAAACATGGTTGGAAAATCAGACTGTATTGTCTGAAATATGTTTTTTTTGTAGAGTTGGACACTTAAATTCATATCCCGATATCGCCTATCAACACCTAGATCGCATTAAATATGTATTGCTCATAGTACTCAGATAATGGCATTCACATAGAATTATGCTGCTTATCAATCCCATTTGACATTTAATTGTATGTTTGTGTCTAGGTTTTGATCATCTTCACAGATGGGCTGGATGATAACATTCAGCGTCTAATGGAGAGTTCAAAGAGACTTCAGGAAAGTGGTAAGTTATGTATTTTGCTGCATCAACATTAATTAGGGTGTATTTGAAAACAGTGTTTTCATGTTGTCCTCAATCAGGCAGTTTACAAAAGCTTGTTTAATGAATAAATACATGTTTGCCCACACTGAAAACACTTAAATCACCTTGCTGCATATGTGTAAAAGTAAGCTCAGTAAGATATACCGAGAGACTAGACATAGAAAAGTTATAATTTTATTTAAAATATATTCCACCACTTGCTGGTGCATCCAGGTCACACTCATAATTCCAGTGGTGTCAAACTCAGTTCCTGGAGGGCCGCAGCCCTAGAGTTTAGTTCCCACCCTGCTCCAACACACAATCCATATAGTTTTCAAATAAGCCTGAACGACTTGATTAGCTGAATCAAGTGTGTTTAATTAGGGTTGAAGCTAAACTGAGAACTGAGTTTGACACCCCTGAGGCCTGTTTCATAAAGCAGGTTTACCAAATAAGCCAGGTTTAATCTGAATTATTGTCAGTTGATTTAGTTCAAAATAAGTCAGACTAACTGAAACACGCCTGGCTTATTTGTTAAACCAGGGGGCTGTTTCATAAAAGATGCTAAAAAAAGCAGGGATTAAAGTCCTTGAAATAACCTAACAAATCAATCGGGACTAAAGCGGTTTCATAAACGACAATTCAAGTTCACGTAATCTGACTAATTCGATCCAGGTTTAGTGAGTCGGGATAATGTGACGTGCACGCTTATTCTTAATCAGCCCTTAATGTCGAGCATGGATCAAATCGATCCACCATGGCAAACAGCAAATATTTGTGCTGTTTAATGCCTTTGGGACGTTGTGTTTTCCTCAGTGCATAACTGATACGTCACAGGTATATTTTTAATCTGTAAATGTTAGAAAGTCATGCATTTTGCTGTCAGGAGCGAGCGAGGCTTACGTGAGTGAACGAGCGCTACACAGACGGAGTAGGCCAACTAGCGCAGTAATTCTGAATAATATACAATCTGCTAAAATATTTGTTGTTGGACATTAAATGTGTCGCATATAATTGTAATCCTACATATAAGTGTATTTTTATGATAGCAGTAACTGTAAATCAAATGTTAGCTGGCTAATACTAGCTCAAATGAGTTCCTCCTATCAGTTAAAATGTAATCTGATTTCTATTTTTTATTTTCATTTTTAATTCAAAGATTTTAACTTTTAATTTAGTGTTTTTAATGCTCTAAAGAGCAATTTTAGATTGTAAAGTTTTGTTCTAATAACCATAAACGGTACAGCTGTCATAAAACCCGAGAGAAAGGCTGCATGGCTAGAAACTTCTGATCAACTGAATGTTGAATGTTAGTAAACATAGTGATATTTTTCCATGGGTGGAGCTTAGGTGTAGGCAGAAAGATTCCCCTGACCACTTCACTAAGTTTTTCCAAAATAGGGTGTGGCTTCCTCCCATTGACAGACAGACACATGACACGCATGCACAATTTTTCTCCCAATCCACTTCATTGCAAAACTCCGCCCACAGCTGATTCTAAAGATGTTATTGGTTGTGTCAATCACAGTGTTGATTTCCTACACTATGCTACAAAAAATGCTAACCCCTAAACCTAAACCACACCTGACCCTGACCTGGCGCTGCGTTGGGACGACTCGCAGGAGAGCTCGTGGGTGATTCTCATTCCAGTCAAACTCCAGTCCGAACACCACTGGCCACGAGCTTTGGGCTCTGCTCTCATGGAGAATATTTATTTATATAACATATTTTATTTCAGATCAATTAGAAACAATGTTTAATTTATAAAGTTTTATTTTGAAATGTAAGTCAATACCAAATGCCTGTAGTCAGAGCATTTCAAGATTGATCCACGTAAAACTCAATTGTGTGTAGAACTTTAATACATTTAGTAAAAGTATGTAATTCCATAATTCCATTTTTGTTTTTTTTTTATTTGGGAAAAAATACCTTTTAACAATTTTATATAGGTAGCTCTCATATTTTCTTGTGTCATGTTTTCCCTGCTTTTTTGTGGGACTTTTATACCACAAATATTTGAAGTCAAAAACTGTGACCCTGAACCATTTTCTCTACGGTCACTCTGCACTAAACCCATGTGTTCTTATTTCTGATGTGTAATCTAGGAGTCAGCGCACTGTTGATTGTGTCTTTGGAGGGAATAATAGACGTTCACCAGCTGGAGTTTGGCAGAGGTTTTGGCTACATGCAGCCACTGACCGCACACATGCTAAACTTAGGCAACGCTCTCATTAAACAGATTGTAAGTATCAAAACAATGCTTCTAGGCTCTGTTCACTCAAGATAACCAAAGTAGCAGTGTGCAGTTCTTGCCAGGTTTATTTTTTAGGCCATCTGCACAAGTTGCATCAATAGCTCTACATTAGCTTTTCTGAAAGAAATCTTGTATTGATTGTATTTTTGTGTATTTTACACAAGAAGGCTTTTCATAGCTATTTCCCTTTAACTTGTTTAGATAAAATAGTGTTGTTATATATATATATATATAATTTTTTTCTTATTAAATTAGCTTTTCTACTATTTTGAATGCATTCTGCTTTGTGGCCTTTCTTTTTTCTTCTGGCCTTTGTTTCAGGAGCCAAATTTTACATTGCACACAAATTAGTTTATTGTGCAATCGTCAAATATTTCAGTTTATTAACATCTTTGATTTCCAGATGCTCTTGGCAGACTATAAATCATCACACAAAACACATTGGGGTCAACACAAATCATTGCAGCTGGACAAATATTTAAATTAGATTGTTCTGTAGCTTGTAAATGTGTTTATAGTTTTAACTTATCACATTTGTCAAGATTCTCCCAAGTGACGGATACTTTTGTGGTAAAATACCCTAAAAATGAATTGGATGCATGGCTTGTGACTTCAGCAACAAAATACAAACAGTTTCACTTATTGTGCGCCTCAGGAAACCGTGGCACTGAGGATATGCTGTGATGTACCTTGTTCATGCGCTGGTAGACCTGGACCACGAGGACCCCCTGGAAACCCAAGTCAGAAGGTTGGAGCCCCTCAATTCTGATAACGTTGAAAATAAGTGTTGTAGGTTTACATAATTTCCCTTGCTTAGTTTATCTTGGATGGATATTTTCTCACTGAGATTGATGCATTATGTCCTTATATGAATGGTAAATGCATCGTGACTAAAATGAGGTGTCTTAGTTAGAAGGCAGCTTGATTTTGAACAGCCTTCGCATCAGGAACGTGGTAGCGATGTCTTCAAGAAATTGTGCCTATGCAGGTTTTATGTGTCAGTATTCATGTTTTCTTTCATTATTTAGGGCTTTACTGGGCAGAAGGGTCATCCTGGATTTCCGGGAGATGAAGGTAGTATGGTAAGTGAAACTGTCAGCCTAATTTTTGATGTCACATTGCATGTACTTAAGATGAGACACACCAAGTGAACTGTAACAGAATTGCTCTTAGACTGAGTGAAGATCCAAATGCAGTGTTTATTAGGACAGTCCTGAATCAGGAACTGGGGTCAAAGCCAAGGCATAACCATGGGGGGGGGGGATTACACTGCACACACACAAACTGGTCAACACTATCCTTTGACTTTTAGTAATAAATTAGCTTCAATACTGAATAGCTACATTAAATCTCTCACAAACAAGGCGGGAAAATCACTGTTTTTGAAATAACTTAACTCAGCTACATTGTTTGTAAGGATGGATGCACAGATGCAGGACATTCATACATGCAAGTTTCATCTCTATCTCTCTCGCCATATTTGAGGAAAAAGGAAAGGAAGCGGAAGCCTTGCGGATTGCAAAAGCTGATTCCAAATCATCAGTTCATATTCTGCTGGATATATCTGCTGACACTGTCAATCATCTGATCCTCCTGTCCGCCCTCTCATCACTGGACATCACTGGGATTCCACTTCACTGGTTTGAATGCTATCTCACTGGTCGGTCTTTCAGGGTGGCCTGGGGAGGGGAGGTATCCAAAGCACATCATCTGGTCACTGGGGTTCCCCAGGGATCAGTTCTTGGACCTCTACTTTTCTCCACATACACTACATCACTGGGTCCCATCATACAGGCACATGGCTTCTCCTACCATTTCTACGCTGATGACACACAGCTCTATCTCTCATTTCGACCAGATGATCCAACGGTAGCTGCACGGATCTCAGGCTGCCTGGCAGACATCTCGGCATGGATGAAAGAACATCACCTACAGCTCAACCTGGCAAAGACTGAGCTTCTTGTCTTCCCTGCCACTCCAACTCTACAGCATGATTTCACCATCCAGTTAGGTTCATCAACAATTACCCCATCAGCTTCGGTCAGAAATCTTGGTGTAATCTTTGATGACCAGCTGACCTTCAAAGAGCACATTGCAAAGACTGCTCGATCTTGCAGGTTTGCACTTCACAACATCAGAAAGATCAGGCCCTTTCTAATGGAGCATGCTGCACAACTTCTTGTCCAGGCCCTTGTCATTTCTAGACTGGACTACTGCAATGATCTTCTGGCTGGACTTCCATCAAACACAATCAAACCTCTACAAATGATTCAGAATGCAGCGGCACGACTGGTCTTCAACGAGCCCAAAAGAGCCCATGTTACACCTCTCTTTGTCTCCCTGCACTGGCTCCCAGTTGTGGCTCACATCAAGTTCAAGACACTGATGCTTGCAAATAGAACAGCCACAGAAGTCTCAGATCTGCAAGTGAATGACACCTCGTGGTACCATCACAGAGAGGCTCAAAATCACTTTCCAGAACATTCTCGTTCACCGTTCCTGGCTGGTGGAATGATCTTCCCACTCCTATCCAGGATGCTGAATCCCTAAAAATGTTCAAGCGACAGCTGAAAACTCATCTATTTCGACACTACTTGACTTCATCCTAAAGTCTTTCTCTTCATCTATCTATTCCTTCCCTTTCTAGCTTGTACTTATTTGAACAATGCCCGAAACTTGGTATTACGAACACTTCCTGTGTCTGTCTGCCTCTTTAAGAAGAATTGCTTTAGATTTATGAATTGTCAATAGTAAGTCGCTTTGGATAAAAGCATCAGCAAAATGACAATGTAAATGCAATGTGAATTTTACGAAAAGCCAAATAGCTCAAAATTTCTAAATTAACCAGTGCCTGATAAAACAATGTTTTTTACCTGTTAATTGTCCAATTCAGAAATGTCAGAATTAGTCATTCACAGGACGATATATATCTGATAACATCATCTGTAGTAATATATCACTGATTATACTGTGTATATAGGACAGAATACACATTTTATAGAGGATGTATATTGTATATGCTATAGATAAACATATTGTTTCTTGTTCAGGGAGAGCGAGGACCACCAGGGCTGAATGGAACTCAGGGACATAACGGTTGCCCTGGAAACAGAGGACTCAAGGTAATTTAACATACGATTTTCATTGGAGATGCATTTCTTGATGTCGTTAGTATCAGTGAAATGCTCTGCTTGGTATTTTGGGATGCGAGGTAGAACAGTGTATCTTCATACACCACTTGTAAATAGAACTTCAAACTGGTACTTTTTCTGTTTCTACTTTAAAGATTCATCAAAAATTATGAATCAATAAATCAAATTGCTAATATAAAAATAAAACGGTTTAATATTTTGTTATCTGTTGCAAACACATTCATGCATTAAGTGTGATGGATTTGATTACTATTACTAACTGCATGACTTGGATGTGTTTAATGTTCCTGTATATGAGTTAAACCAGATAAGATTATGTTTTAGAGTTGTGCTGAATAAAGTAAATGTTTTTAAATCTCATATTAACAGGGCCAGAGAGGCTACACTGGAAATAAAGTGAGTAACAAGACACACAATTACATACGCTATTATTCTGTTTTCCGTTAGCGCTATTATTGCTCCCACTTTAGCAGTTCTGTTCGGACTAAATATGATTTTTTCATGAATTGTAATATTGACTGAAATAACTTTAATGCGTGTTTGTTCTGCTTTTTTCTTTACAACCACAATTTACACCTCAAAAATGATGTAAATGTTTTTTAATTAGTTTTTTAATAAAAAAAAAACTAAACAAATAATCTTGTTTAAAAAAAGAAACATGTCAAATTTACATGAGAAGCAAAATTGCATGAGATATTAAGTCTATTTTCATATAATTAATGTTTTTGCAATAACAGCAGTTTTTTTTTTACTTGTTTTATATATCTAAAAAAGGTAAAACAAATTAGCTTAAAAGATGCTAACACATTCCGATTTCTCATTAAGAGTTTTTTGCACTTAAGTTCAGTTTTCAGGAGGCAATGTTTGGTCTGCGTTTACATTTTTAGGGTCATAAACAAGTACAAGTACAAGATTGATTTGTTCAGTGTTGTTGATTACTCCTCTAAACAGACTGTAAGTGTGTGTGACCCTTTGACCTCTGTCTGACAGGGAGAAGATGGGGAGCATGGGCTGGATGGAGTGGATGGAGAACAGGTTTCATCTTTATTTCTCTTACATTCCCATGCACTATGGTCAAATAATATATTCATTAGAATTGAATTTGTTTAAAAAGCACAGTAAAGTTTATTTATCCTGTTGGAGAAGAAATTACAGAGTTAAGATAGCAAACCAATAAGTTATAAACTCTAAAACAATAAAAAATATGCAATATACAGAGCAATCTAAAATGAACAGAGAAATAGATTTGTGACGATATCTAGATGGAATTAAGGCTTTTATTCTATGCAAATCGGTTTGAGTCTTGTTTTCTGTGTGTGTTTTTTATGCATGAAAAAGTTGTCTTTTATGGAAGCCCGTTTCCGCCACTGGATACAAAATAAAAAAGGAAATAGCGACTTTTTATCTCACAATTCAGACTTTTTTTCTAGCAATTCTGATTTTTTTTTTAATCAAAATTGCGTTCTACAAACTCGTAATTGTGAGTTAAAAGTTATAACTGTGAGATATAAACTCACAATTCTGAGAAATAAAGTCAGAACTGCGAGATTAAAAATTCATAATTCTGCCTTTTTTTCTCAGCATTGCGAGTTTATATTACGCAATCCTGACTTTACAACTCAAAATTGCGAGTTTATATCTCACAATTCTGAGAAAAATTAACTAAAATTCTGATATATAAACTAAACTATATAGTCAGAATTGTGAGTTTTTATTTCGCAATCGGGACTTTCTATTTCGCAATTTTTTATAACTCGCAATTGCACATTTATAGCTCACAAATCTGTGAAAAACAAGTCCGAATTGTGAGATAAAAAGACACAATAACCATTTTTTTTATTCAGTGGTGGAAACGGGCTTCCATAGTCTTTGGTAATAGACACTTAATGCAGGAAGGTTGACAATACACATAAACAAAATTAAATATGCATGTATATATCAAAATGCAACTATTGACATTGAATTAAAATCATGAAACTTCATTATACAGTTAAACCCTTCTATAAAGTGTAACATTCTCTCTTTCTATAAGTCTATAGGAGTTTGTTTGTGTACAAAATGTGTACGTTTGACCACTAATATAATAGCACAACCCTCCTTAGCAAAATACATGATTTGAGAAATCATTCATGAGTTGCATGTTGAAGTTTCATACTCGAAATATCCGTAATCAAAAGTATGATCAAGTATTATATAATAGTTGTGTTTGAGGAATATCAGTAAAGTGCTGCCTTGTAAACACTGCAATACATTACACCCAATATAAGCGACCTATAAAACTGTTAATTTGAGCACCGCAGTATCACTAAACGAGTCGCTGAGTCATTTGATTCACTGTTCTCTGTTTCTGTTGTGTGCAGGGCGATGAAGGCCTAAATGGGCTTCCAGGACTTAAAGGAGACCCGCACAGTGCTGTAACTACGTTATCACAAATGCGTTTGATCACATCTGTCTGCTTACCTAAAACAAGCCAGTCCTTACTGTTATTTCTGTCTTTTAGGGTGTGAAGGGTTTCAAAGGCAGACCTGGAACTAAGGGACACAGCGGAGTGAGAGGAGATCCTGTAAGTCTTCCCATGTGTTTACAGTAGTTGTTTTTTTACCATCTAAACAAGCTGACTGATTTGTCTGTATATGATTCTCTGTTTGTGTTAACAGGGTGCACCAGGAATAGACAACACTGTTCCAGGTCCAAAAGGAGAGGGGGGAGATACTGGGCTCCCGGTGAGGGTCTTTTTTTACCCTCCTTCTGGAAAATGTTCACTCGATTTGTTTGTGTAAGAGTGACAGAACGTTTCTGTTTCAGTAGCGATGTGTTGTAAGTCAAATGTTGTGTACCATATTGACCCGAATATAAGACTCTGTTTTTTTTCTTGGAAATGCATCTGAAAAAACGTGGACGTCTTATATATCTAGACTTTGACATTTCAATAATACACCCACAACAATAGGTGGCAAACATGATTTCTACAGAGTAGAACGCTAGAGCCCTGCATTTCAACCCGTGCCTGACGGGCCCCGACTTTTTCACGCCTCTAGGGCCGGGCTTCGGGATAATTTTCACAGTATAGTTCAGACGCGGGCCAGGCCTGGGGTCTGTTTTAGGCTCCTCCTTATTTATATATTTTAGACATCCATCAAATAGTGCTGAAAAAAAATTGCCGCGCTGTTGGAAACAACACGAGACCGTGAGACTGTCAAGAGCGGCTCGATGGTGTTTAGTGTCCCGCTGCAGCAGCGAGTGCCATCAGCGCAGCTGAAGAGTTCTGCGTTCAAATGCATGCAGTAGGCTAAAGCTCGCCGCAAAGCCCCAGCAAAAGTAATTGCCATAAATGTGTCCGGGGGAAATTGTAAGGAGATATTTGAATAATTTACGATTTTAGTCCGTTTCGCAAGAATGAAGTTGCTAATCTTGACTCTCCGTCTCTATTAGACGCGCCTTTATAGAGAAATGCATCTTTATGGATAATATGATTATAATGACATTTTTTTTTCCGATTAGTTTTATTTCATTAAGTAGTCATTTAAAGCTTTCTATATATATATGTATCATGTCTGTGAGGCATGTATTCGCTGAGTTTCGTAACATTTTTGTGAAGCGCTCCTGTTCAAGACGAGACGGCAGAAAGTGCATCATGTTTGTTTTCTTTATTTCATAAAAGCACAACTTTTTGTCGATAATGTGAGTGCACACAAATAAAAGTAGATCCTTTACAGTTCTGAATGATGTGTTATTCTTACCTTTATGAGCAAACATGACGGAGTAAATATCCACTGAAAAAAATGCTAGTGATCGCGCTGGCGTCTCCATGTCCTGCAAAGCGCACTTTAGCTTCCACTCTCCGCACAAACTATTAGATACAGCGCACATTTATCTAGGTTTAACGTTTAAATGTGTTTATGTGCTTGGCCTGTTTTATGTCTATAGATTTTATTTTAGGCAAGTCGTGATGATTTGAGAAGGCTAAATTGATCAAACATAGACTCGGCTTACTGTATCCCGCAGGCCGCTTGGTCCTTACTTTAAAAAACAAAAAAATACTCCAAAAGCTTTTCTAAATTAACTTAATAAAAAAAAAACAAAATATAATCACTTTGCCATGCATTACATGCAAAACTGAATTATTTATCTGAAAAAAAAAGGATTTGGTTTTCAAAAAGCCTTTTTCTAAAAGGTACATCGGGTCGTCTTATAATAAGGTTCGTCTTATATTCGGGTTAATTAGGTAATTACATTCTTCCTCTGTTATTAGCCTATGTATACACACCACTTCAAAATCCTCCCATGTGACTTCGGGTTTTGCTGGCTGTCAATTGTGATTGATTATATAACATATGATTAACATTGTTCATTTTAACACAACAAACACATTTGTGCAATTTGACATAGACACAATTGTTGCTGCTCCCCTTCTTAATTGATTTTTTTCCTTTTTGACTCTTGCTTTGACTTTTATTGAGAACAATTCCAAATTAAGAACTTCTAATAAAAGAGAATCAAGTGACCAAACATCAGAAACAGATCAGATTTAGAACCACATTTTTTCACCATGCTACACGAATGTGTGACCATTATCAGTAAAAGTGTGTTATGTTTGTGTTCTGCTGTCAGGGTGACCAGGGGCCTGTTGGACCCCCCGGCAGACCTGGAGATAATGGTGATCCTGTGAGTATGACATGTACTAGTACGGTACTAGCTTCTAACTGTAAGTACACTCTCTTGATGGTAAGCTGTCACTGGGATGGTACCCTAAAGTACAAATGCTTGAAGGTGCATGTTTGCACCTTATTTCCCCTATATTAGACATATTATTGACTTAAAGAAACATATTAGTACTTTAAAAGTTCATATTAGTACCTAAACTGTACGTACAATCCTAGTTGTGTACTTTTGTTTGAAAAAGCATAGTTTCTGTATTATTCAGTGCCACTCCATCCTGAAATAGTTTAATAATCATGCTCAAACATTTGTACACAATATCATATTGCGTTTTAAAATGTGCTTGTGTTACAGGTATACTGAAAAAAATGATTAATTGAATTTACTACCATTTTTTAAGGTAAGTGGTTGCAATCAATTTATTTGAGCTACATTTAAATAAACAAATTTAGTTGACTGTCTTTAAACATATTTAGTTTATTAAATGTAGCTAAAATAAATTGATTGCAACCACTTACCTTAAACAAATTGAGTAGATTAAATTAATCATTTTTTTCAGTATAGATACACTGAGTTCACTGAGCTTATCTTATTCAACAAGGACACATTCAATTGTTTAAAAATTACAAAACATTTATAATGTTGCGAAATATTTCTATTTCTCATAAATGCTGTTTTTCAAGCTTTCTGTTCATCAAAGCATCGTGAAAAAGTCACTGTATCATGGTTTCCACACTTTCATCAAGCAGTTTAACTATTTTCAGCTGTTATAATAATAAAAAAGGTTTATCGCCAAATCAGCATATTAGAATGATTTCTGAAGAATCATGTGACACTAAAGACTGGAGTAATGATGCTGGAAATTCAGCTTTCCATCACAATAATAAAATGTGTTTTATAATATATTAAAATGGAAAACTGTATTTTAAATTCTAATAATATTTCTGTTTTTACAGTATTTTGACCATAGCGACTTCTAAAACATTAAAATATCTTTCTGATCCCAAATGTTTGAATAGTATGTGTGATAAAGTTTTGTGTTATGATGGTCATGACATCTGACCTTCGGTGTGGGATATTTCTATAATTATTGCTTGGATATCCGTTTTTTCATCCTTCATGAAGTTTTATTCTTCAGATAACTTCTATATTTTTGTAGGGTGCTCCAGGAAGAAAAGGCCGACCAGGATCGCCGGTAATGTAGCATAAAAAATATACAAAGACTCTGTTCTTTCATTTCTGTTCTATTTTATATGTTCTATTCTATACAATTCTTTTCTAATCTTGCATGATGCAATCTACTCTTAATTCTAACATATCCTGTTATTATTATGTGCTATTATATTTTTATAATGTGTTTTTTTGTAATAATACCATTAATCTCTGAACTGTTAAAGTCTATTCTGTTTTAAATAACATTCTATTGTCTGTTTTGTGTAATCTAGTCTGGTCTGTTCCTGCTGTAGTAATGTGGTAATGGTAAATATGTGTATAGGGTGAATCTTCAAATGAAAAAGGAGAAGCTGGACAGACAGGACCTCCTGGTTACCCTGGACAAATGGTGAGAACTGGGACTTTTCACCCTTATTTAAAAAGAAACACGCAGATAAGAGATTTCTGATGTTAGTGTTTAATTCTATTATACTTCCCTGATACATTTGTTTTGGTCTGTTCAGGGACCACCAGGCCCAAAAGGGTTTCAAGGAGACAATGGTCCTCCAGGTGTACCTGGGATTCAGGTGTGTATTCAACTGTTTAAACTAGTTGGATGTTCATTTTTTTACCCTTAGAGTACAAAACATATAATATAGAGCACAGAGAGAACAATACAATGACTGTTGAGAGAACCATGTGTGTTTTTATAGGGTACCTTTGGCCCACCTGGAGCTGAAGGTTCAAAGGGAGGTCGAGGACCAAGAGGGTCAAGGGTAAGTAAGACTGATGCATATGAAGTTTTCTTCAGATTCGGAGATATTTAGCATTGCATCACTTGCTCACCAGTGGATCCTCTGCAGTGAATGGGTGCCGTCAGAATGAGAGTCCAAACAACTGAATAAAACATCACAATAATCCACAAGTAATATTTGTTTTAGACTGTTTCCGCTTATACCAGTATTTCCTGTTTCAGACATGACGATAATAATTTAAAGCAGTATATTATAGATGGATGATTTGTATTTTAGCAACGGAAACAACAGTTTAAAGTAAAAAATATCTTAATGATGATGTTTTCTTACAAACACGCAGCTTTTCACTTCACTATACATTAACTGATGGACTGGAGTGGTGTGGATTATTGTGACGTTTTATCAGCTGTTTGGACTCTCATTCTGACGGCACCCATTCATGTGCTGTTTTCTCCTGTGCCTGCGTGTGTTTAGGGTCCTCCGGGTGACCCCGGGACGAAGGGAACACTGGGACGAGAGGGAATCAGAGGGTCTCCGGTCAGTTGCTGCATTGTTGACTTGAAAATGTTAAAATGTCCTTTTAAACCACGTGAAATAGTTTTGTGTGACTTTCCAGTTTAATGCATGACTTTATATAAAAAGGGTCAAGATGGAATAGACGGGTATGGACCTTCTGGGCCCAAAGGAGACAAGGTACCTGTGCTATACGTACACACATTTACTGAAAAATCTGAGAAATTGTAAGAAAAATTGCATATGAATATCTACTATTTTCTTTGTCTGTTTTCCGGGATATAAGTTGTTTTTTTTATTATTTGAAACATACTATGATTTATATTACAACAACATCAAGCACAAGAAACATGAGTAAAGCGCAAACATTATTTTCTGGAAAATACAGTAACTTGATTTCTCTTCTTTGTGTATGTTTATGGATATTCAACTAACAGAATAAAATTGCTTTTAGGGAAACATTGGATACTTTGGTCTCCCTGGTTTGCAGGTGTGTTAAAGCTAGTTAAACATCTGTTGCAGATCATCACTAGGCATTTTATGTAATTATGTAAATGATAATAATAATTTTAAATTAAAATAACAATATGTAACATTACTAATATCAGTGATTATAATAACAGGGTGAGGATGGTACCAAAGGATCCAGTGGAAGTAAAGGACATAAAGGTTATCAAGGAAAACAGGTACACATTCGTTTAATTCACGTTTTGCTTGTTTATTTAGCTTTTGAAGTTGATGTCCACCAAAACAATCATGCGTTTTTAAATACATTATAGAGAAGGTTCTATATATTTACAGCAGGATACTTGTTTGAAATGTTATGTTGTATTATGTATTGATGTGTTCAGGCAAACACTGGTCAGCAAGGTCCTCAGGTGCTCCAGGAGAGAATGGGATGGATGGACACAGGGTCAGTCATCTGCAAACACCTTCTTACTTTTTAGATACATATTTATAGATCTATGACATTGTCAACGTAACCCTCTGGGCCTCTTCAGAAGTGTCATTAAAGTAGGATAACTCTCTGGTGACTTTTTTAAATTAGGTATATGAACATACACACAAATATGTTAAAGTGTTGAAAAATAAAGTAACACTACTGTGGAAAAAAATCACATAACAAATTTCATATTTTTTTTATAAATATAGCATAGTATCATACAATCCTCTAAACATTCTAAAAAATAATCAAAAAATATTATTGGACAAAAATATTGTACTTATATTTTATTTTAATTTTAATATTTTATTGTTTTTTGTGAGAAAAAAAATTATATTTCAAGTCTTCTGTCACTTTTGACCATGAAGATAGCAAGTGTGACACAAACATGAAGAGGCCCAGAAGGTTACGCAAATATGTTTCTGTTCTTATTTGTTTATTTGTTTATGTACTTATTTGATTTTATTTATTTTTAGGGTGAAAAAGGACCTCCTGGAATCGGTCTGATGCCTGTATGCTGATATTAATATACATTATCTTTAAAAAACATATTAAATTACTCATTGGTGAAAGTTTGATCGTTTTCCTTCTGTCCTCTTCTGCTTCCGAACGTCAAGGAATGTGACCTGGTCGAATACATTCGCAAAAACTGTCGTAAGTTCAGAGCACCTAATATCCAAAGAATGGTGACTTGTAGTCATTAGTATTACCTCGTTAAATTATTTTATTTCTCTCTTTATAATTCCTTATGTTGCCATTCACCCTATGTTATGCCTTGAAATCATTTGAAATATACCTATCTTTCATTTTGTTTCCACAGCTTGCTGCTCCGGTATGCTTTGCTTTATATTTGAACATTTCAGCGCCTCATTTATCAGTAACTTTCAGCGAATAGTAAATGTTTTATTATTGTTGTTTTTTTCAGGTAAGGGTAGCTGGTGTCCAGTTTACCCCACAGACCTGGTGATAGCATTGGACATGTCTGCAGGTGTGACTCCTCAAGCGTTCGAGCAAATGCGCTCTGCTGCTCTGTCCTTACTGGAAGACGTTTCCATTGCTAAGACTAATTGTCCATGGGGTGCACGAGTTTCTGTGATCACCTACAGCAGCGAGTCCAGGAACCTGATTCGCTTCACAGACCACCTTGAGAAGAAGACCCTTCTGGAAGCGGTAAAAACATTTGCTCTAGAGAGAACCACAAAAACCAGAGACATCGGACAAGCCATGAGCTTCGTGGCCCGGAACATCTTCAAACGAGTCCGAAAGGGCAGGCTAATGAGGAAAGTGGCCGTGTTCTTCACAAACGGGCCATCGAGGGATGAATCGAGCCTTGCAACAGCCATGCTGGAGTTCAAGGCGGCAGACATTGGCCTCGGAGTGATCGCCTTAAATCCTGCTGATGATGTGAGCCGGGCAATGCAGGTAGATAAAATGAAAAGAATCAGATTTGCACATGCAAACAATGCAAGTCACCTACATTTATATTTATTTATATTACTCCTCAGTAATAAACAGGAAAATTGCAGCGTTAATGTTGTTCTTCAAATTACGATTTCAGCTGTAAAGTAGCACAAAACAGATAATAGTGCCATTATTTAACTCAATTTGGTTTAATGTGGATTCAGTTCAGTAACAGTGTCAGTGTTGCAAAGTTCATCAGCTCATGTCAGTTCAGTGATGATTCAGTTCAGCTCAATAATCATGTTATTTTCATCAACTATAAAGCTTAATCCAGCTATAAAGCACCTTTACAATAGTCAGCAGTCTCCTCTTCTTATTCAGTTCAAGTCAGTTCAGTGTTGTTTCAGTTCACCTTAGTTCAGTTCAGTTTAGTTAATCAATTTTGAAATTAATTCAGTCAGCATTACTGACTGTGATGACAGAATAATAAAAATACATGCTTTTTGGTAGTTGAAAGTACTTTGAAGTTAGATTGAAAAAAATGTATAAACAAATATGCAAGAACCAGTATTTTTGTGAGGGATGAATATTTTTAATTTGTGGAAAATCTACACATTCATTCACAAACGGGTTTTCCAGATAATATGCTAATTCTCTCAGCTTTGAATAAGAGTGATTTCTTCCTCAAATGTCTGTCTCAGGTTGATGACACGGGAAGCTACATTGTTGTTGATGGCAGAGGAGTAAATCGCATTAAACGGTGCATCGTTTGTTTTGGTGAGCTCCAGTGCAGACATTCCCATTTGATCCTTTTCACTTCTTTGAGCATCTAAACATTTAAAAGAACAAAAATGAAGGCTCTGTTCCAAAAGGCAGCATTTTCAGTAGTCTTGCAGTAAGCACACTTCTGACGCAAAGTGTAAAATGTCCAAAAAATGTAAGCAGCATTACGCTACTTCTAAAAATACCTAATTTTATACAAATTTCAAGGGAATATTTACACAGAATGTGTTTTTTTATGTTTAAAAACACAATACACAGGACAGTGAAAAAATAAAAGGTCTAGAAAAGCCTTTTTTTGAAGTTATTTGACCTTGAGTGCCGCATTTTAGAATGTAGTGTCATGCGCAACACGAAAGATATGAGTACCAAGGTCAAACATGCCTGTCTACCACATTCATGTAATTGACCAATATTTGTGGGCATTATTATTTTTACACTTATTAGAGTATCTTGCCATTATCTTAGCAACATCAGCATGCCAATCTCTCAATGAGAAGTCAATCCCATAATACATTGCAACAACCTCAGTAAAAATCCATCTATAATGGTGTACAAAGTGAAAGAAATGTCCAAAAAGTGCATATTTTGACCAATATTAGTGTGCATTATTAATTTTATGATTATTAGAGCATTATGTGATTATCTAAGCAATGTTAGCAAGCCAGCTTCCCAATGAGAAGTCAATCCCATAATGCATTGCAACAGGCACATGACGAATCAGTCAATGATGGTAGATGAAGTTATAGAAAATTTGATTCTAAATTCCCCTGAAATGCATGTTTTGACCAATACTTGTTTGCATTATTTATTTTATACTTTTTTGTACTTAGTGTTGTCATATTAGCAACCTCAGCATGCTAACTTTCCAAAATGCATGTTTTGACCAATGTTTGTATGCATTATTATTACTATTATTATATTTGTATTAGTGTTATCTTAGCGAAGTCCCAGTGAGGAGCTCTTTAAGTATGACACACAGTTGCTGTCTATCTAGAGTGTTCCAAATCAGTTGTTTATGAGGTTCCATTTCTGTCAGGGTACGGCCTAATGTAGACAGGTTTTGTATCATGGGTGTCTTTAATTACAAGCCAAGCGTTTTTATTCTCTCTTCCCAGATCGCTGTAACCCAGACCCAGTGTGTGGTGTAATTCTGCAGCCTCCGCCCCTGCAGATGGACTTGGACCTGTCTGTGCTGCTGGACGGGTCTGATAACCTGAACACTCAACAGTATGTAAATGCAAAGGAGCTCCTGCTGTCTCTGTTGGACCAGATCGGTGTGAGCAGCGAGCCGAGCAGAGCTGATGGGAAAACCAGAGTGTCCGTCTACCAGCAGAGCTCCATTTACGGCTCATCTTACATCAACGAGGAGTTCAGCTTCACTAAATTTAAAGATCGCAGTATCATGAGGAGGCATATTACTAATTCAGTGACGCAAGTGGGCGGGACATCCCATCCTGAGCCTGCTTTGGAGTGGCTGATTACTAACGTTATCCTAAAAGCAGAAAGGCCACGAAGCAAACGAATGGTCATGGCTGTTTTTGGTGAAGACTCTGAGCACAGCAAAGCTCATCTTGATTATTTATCTAGATTGTGTAAGTGCCAGAATGTCGTTATATTTATCCTCATGGCGGGACAGAGATTCGACTGGACCCGGATGGAGGAGCTCACCATCTCTCGTCTGGAGCAGCACCTGGTATTCCTGGATAACAGAGATTACAGCACACGCTTCGCTTACGCCTTCATGCATATGCTCCACAGTAAGACATATTCATGATTGTGTTTGCATAAGTCCTCTCCGATAGAGCTGCTTACTAACATTTACATTTATGCATTTAGCAGACGCTTTTATTTAGTGACTTACAGTGCATTCAGGTTATACATTTTGTCAGTATGTGTGTTCCCTGGGAATCGAACCCACAACCTTTGCGCTGATAATGCAATGCTCTACCACTGAGCCACAGGAACATGGTCTGTATAGTAGGTAGTATATAACCCAAACTATTATTTTATTTATTAAATTAATCGTTTTTTTAATAAATCTTTGGAATTAATTGTTATTTTTATTTCTTAGTTTTCTATTTAATGTTTTTTAGTTTGTTTTAGTAATTTTGTTCTGTTTTTGTAATTTTGATGTCTCTTTGTGAAGTAAAAGAAAAAATCTAATAAGATTAAACTTTTGTCACTGCTGCATGCATATTGAGTTATGCATATTCTTTTTTTATTTTAGTTAAAGTTTTAGTATTTTTGTTCTGTATTTTTGTCTTACAAGTTTTTGTTTGTTTGCTTTAATAAGCCCACATAGTTTTATTCATTTTAATTTAGCTTTAGTTAATTTAAGTACTTCAAGGTGAACTAAATGAGAAATGTTGCTTTGGAAACAAGCTTAACATTTTATTTCAGTTAACATTTATTTTAAGTAATACAAATGTTTTGATTTTGATTTGAGTTAATGTGAATAACCCTGGTGTATATCTGCTGTTGTTTTGCAGGAGGAATCTTACCCCAGGCATCAATACAGCCTCGTGACTGTCGTAGTTTTGTGTTGAGACCGGTTGAATCTGGACAACAAACCACAGAGAGGTAATGAGATTTACCATCCGCAATCACTAGACAAACTCACAAAGGTTAGCGCATGGGTTGTGTATTTTCCTTAGCTTGCTTTTGTGTGGTGTGACAGTCGGTTAAGCTCTGGGCTCAATAATCTAAAGGTTTTACGGTGGTCTAAAAAATGTACCTTGTTGACTTTTGAGTCTTTGCGCTGTGCCAAAAATGTAGGCCGTGCTTGGCCCAATATGTAGCCACTTGCATCTGTATTTACTGTTGTTTCTTGCTAACCTGCTTAATCAAAACATAAGAATTCTTGTCTATGCAGAAAACCTGGGCTTCATTAAACATGTTTTGTTTTTATTTGCACATTGAAATACAAACAATTGCTGAAATATTGAACATTGTAGCGATACCAAAAATGTAGTGTCATCAGATGTTAGCCGCACACGGTGCACCACTAAATGTAGTGATTTTAGATTTAAGTAGCACCACCATTGTAATGGCTTTGGGCTAAATATTAATATTTAATTTTGGTCATACTATTTTAGGTGGGCACTAGCCAAGGAACTTCGCCTTGACAATAAAGAACAATCATGGAAGATTGTTAAATAAATACAAAATTACATCTAAATTATAGGAAGTTGTTGTCTGAGCAATCTGAAGGATTTGTGAGATATCATTACCTTGTAGAGCATTTTTACTGTATTATCAACACAAGGAAGGCACAGGTGTAATTATTAACAAAGGGATAGACGAGATTAACTACAGGTAAAAACTATTAAATGGAATGGATACAAGGAATGAAGTGCTTAAGCTTGTGGCCTCTGTTGCTGTGGCAGTTTCCAAACTCCCCAAATTCATTCTTGCAGAGCTTTCTTGTGTCTCCGCTTAGCTCTTGTCTTCGCAGTAGACCACGCCACATAGGAGCTCTATACAACACGTATTAGCTGCTCAGGACATGTTCTGTGCTTTTTAATTAAGCAAATCCTTCTAACTGTGTTTCAGAGATAGTCTACTCACTGAAGCACCCACCGAAGAGCTCACTGAAACAGAGGAGCCTCTGAAACATTATGAATATGTTTATGATGAGCAAAACACAGAACCAATCACTGAACCCAGTCAACCTGATGACACTGAACGATTTACAGGAGAGCACAAAGAGGACCGAACCGAGCCCCCGGAGACTAAAGGTGGTGAATCCAAATCTAAATCCCTCATATATTTGCTCTACCATTTTTGAAGTGGAATATATCTCTGACGCAGTACTGTAGATGTATCCTCACTCATATAAAAAATGCACAAGCTGTTTTTACACCGTTTCTCTGACAGATTTCAGTATTCAGTGCTGTAGGGAACTACTGTAGTGTACTGTTTGTTTCCAACAGCACGATGCTTCCTTGAGAAAGATTCTGGCCGTGTGTGTGGATCGTATATGTCCAGATGGTACTACAGCCAGCGGACCAAGCAATGCATGAGCTTCTGGTACGGTGGTTGTGGCGGAAATGAAAACCGATTCTTGACAGAGGACGAGTGCTTTAGGGAATGTGTGTCTACAGGTACATTTACCAAACTTCATTGCAGCCTGATATTTAGGCTGTTCTTAATACATTTGTATTTATGTCAATTCTGATTATTTACTTTTTATTTAACCCTTGTGCTGTGCTGAAAATCCTTTGCCTAACATGGTGTTCCCAGTCAAAAATGAACAGCCTTTAAAAAAATTGCTTGTTAATCCCTCATTATGCTATATTATCAACAAATCGTGGATTCAGTTTTTGGTAACACTTTATTTTTGATGGTCCCTTTGTTGACACTAAGTAATGTGACAACTACATGTGAACAAACTCTCATTAGATTATTAGTAGACTGTCTGCTTCATATCTATCTCTTTATTGTGATGGTCTCTCAACAGACACTCTACTGACTGTAAGTAACTGTGCAAGTACGTCAACTTATTCTAACCCTACCAATCTACTAATACACTACTAACACTAATGAGAGTCAGTAGAAATGCAATATTACTCATGGTCAACAGAATGTGTTAAAGGGACCATCAAAATAAAGTGAAACCCAGTTTTTAGTCAACGTGTTTTCTTTGAATTAACACTTTTATAATAGGCCCCATTGATCTCAGCTTATGCATTTTTGAGTGAAAAAAAATCAATATTTGTGGATAATCTCAGATTAATGAGGCATACAATCAATCAGTTTTAAAAAGAAACATAATCTGTGCTAATTGAAAGAAAATGCATTAATAGAAAGAGTAAATCCAATATTTGGTAATATTATAGCATATTGAGAGGTTAACAAGCTATTTTTTTGTATACCGGCAATTTTTGGCCAGGAATACCAGAAGAAATGAATAAAAAGTACTATAACAATTATCCACAGGGATGTTATACCCTGTGTGAGTGAAGCCAGTATGTTTTAGTGCAATGTGAGAACATTAACTAGCCTTTTTGGGGAAAAGAAAACCCTCTCCAGGCCAAAATGACCAGAACATAACATGAGGGTTAAGTTATTATTATTATTATTTTGAATATATTAATATGTATTGCATAAACTCATACATTATTTCCTCTTTTACATACAGGAATTTAGCAATTTATACAAATGTACTAAATGCATATATATTGAATGGATTTAAATGATGGGTTGTTTTATGCAGGCATTTATCTGTACAGAGTTTGAAGATTTGTTCAAATTTCTCCCACAGAATCAGAAAATCTTCCACAGGATGATTCCAGTTTCAAGGGTAAACGATACATTGACTTGACGGATATACCATAGACTACCACCGTTTTTAAATAAAGATAATTATATTTTCTATTACCTAAACCAAACCATAAAATATTTAGCATTTTTAGAATTTAATAAAGTTATGTTTTTTTTTTACAAAGAAGTAAACGTATGAGGAGCATGCATCGCTCATTCACTAAAACAATCATGTAAATCAAGTATAACATTATTGCTGACCTCAGTATGCATGGTCAAATATGCAAGTATTAAAAGTGTGACTTTTTTTAAATTGCCTCGAACTGATCAGCCTGCTCATCACTCTGTGTAACTTAAAACCTTTATTTCTTTATTTCTTTCTGCTCATAGACATTTGCCAGCTCAAACTCGACGCAGGAACTTGCTCAAAGTTTTCAGTGAAATGGCACTACAGCGTCAGCCGTGACCAATGTGTCCGGTTCTGGTACGGAGGCTGTGATGGGAACAGCAACAGATTCAACACTCAGGAGGACTGTGAGATTCACTGTGTCAGGGCCAGACAAGTATCTCCAAACATCTAAACCCTGATATCTAATTCATTTACTATCCATTTATGTACTTTTAGCAGCTTCTGTCTGCTTTCATGATCATATTCTCATCACGATTGTCAAAGGGCAGACCTAGAAGCAGTTTTAGCTAAATGTATTTGCATATTTATCTAAATGTAAATGTATGTTTAGCAAGTTTGAGTGTAGGAAAGATTTGATTATAAGAGCAGAATTTGTTTAACCTGTTAACTGTCACTGGCCCACCGGTGGGCCCACTTGCCATTACATGTTTTAAACAGTAATATCTTAGTCTGAACCTAAAGCAATCTTGACAAACTATATATCGTTTGAAAGCTTAAAGACTCTAGTTTTCATATTTGGTGACTGATTTTTGAAATATTTTACAGAGCAACTATAATTTATTAATTTGTTAGAAGAGTACATCAGAATCAAGAGCGAGTTCTACCTTTCTTGGAAATAATGATACATTATAAAATCATGAAAAATCCATTCATGTTCTGTCAAGTGTTCGAAATATAACATCCATTCTATTTTTTGAAAAAAAAGGTCTAAAAGAGTTTCGAGGCCCACCTGAAACTGAGAGGTTGAATTGAAATCAATGTTTTTGAATGTGATGTCATCTAAATAAAAAAGTACTTCTGGAAAAACACAGATCACTCAAACCATATATGATTACATTATGGAAATGGAGCTCTATTTGGTACTAATGGTTTCACTGAAGGCTCATTTTTTGAGATATCATCCTTTTGGAGAAGCTTTTTGGTTTTCATTTTCTAGCAGTTTTAGAGTAAAACATTTTTTGAAAATACCTCAAATTTGGAACACAACTTCTTCAGATTTTTGGTTTTCATAAATAAAACACTCATTTTTTGTAATATAATTTTTGTAACACTCTACAATAATCTGAATTCTTTTTTCTTACAATAATCTGAGTGTCGTCTTTAAAAAGAGACAAATCTTAAGTCCAAAGCATGTTTTTTTTCAGGCCTTTAAATGCACAGTTAACAGGAAAGATGAAGTTTATAATGATGCATCATTAGCACTGTTCAGTCATTTCAGCCATTGCTTGATTGAACGAGTAGGCCCACCTGAAACTGAGACAATGTTTTTGACATCTTAAATGCACAGATTACATTCTATTCGGTGCCCTTAGTAGTGCAGAAAATGTTTTCTAAATCCTCATTTTCACTGAATTCCTTGAGTGAACTGTCCATGTTTTTGTTTATTTCTATTTAAGGACATATTTCTATTTAAGAAAATAAGAATGTGTTGTACCTCACTTTTTTCGAATAAGTGTTTCTGTAAAGCCCCTGGATATACAGTACAGTAAAAGAAAAGAAGAGCCGTCTGTACCGTTAACATTTAGTGATTGATAAAACAATTCTGTGACACAGTTGATAGTCTGATCTGATGTTGCAGGTATTTTTTTAAGGATAGGATGCATGCCAGAAGAGGGCGCTGTCTCATAAAGTGTGTTTTTTTTAATGTTCAAAATGCATTCTCTCTTCCACAGTTTAAAGGAATAGTTCACCCAAAAAGTACAAATGTGCTTAAAGTGTCCTCGCCCTCATTCCATTGAAGTCCACTGGAGAAATGTAGCACTAAATCCCTTGTTTGCCAGTGAATCCTCTGCAGTGAATGGTGCTGGAACAGCTGATCAATCAACAAATCCATCAAGACATTGTTACGAGTCCTCTATCCATAATATGCTTTCTCCTTTAAAAAAAAAAACATCTTATCCTAAATCAGGAGAGAAATGTGCAGTTTTGAAGTTAAAAATGTCTTGATGGATTTGTTTCTTAAAACTAATTGATTGACTGGATTGGTGTGGATCATTGTGATGTTTTATCAGCTGTTTGGACTCTCATTCTGACGGCACCCATTCACTGCAGAGGATCCATTGGTGAGCAAGTGATGTAATGCTTAATTTCTCCAAATCTGTTCCTATGAAAGACAAACTCATCTACATCTGATGGCCTGAGGTTGAGTAAATGTTCCACAGATTTTCAGCTTTGAGTGAACTATTCCTTCATTATGCAGAGACGGCTTTAAGCAAAACATTGATTTGTTTAATAAACTGTCATCAGCTTTATGAAGTGTGGCAGTAACAACACAAAAGATTTTTCAGTTCCATTCATCAGATTTAATGACAGTTAATGCATTCAGGATAGTGTGGTAAAAGCACACAGTAAAATTGAGAACATAGTTACAGTGACTTCAGTCCTGCGATTCCTATATTGTTATCGACCAGCGTGGACGTCCCGCCGGTTTAAGTGCAATCCCGGAGGCCGGTCAGAATCCCCCGTGGTTATTATTGCTGATGTGAAGCATGTTCAGCCCTTGTTTACAGAGGAGGATAGTCTTCCTCAGAGACGATATTGAGAAAGCACATGGGAATGTCCTTTAGAGAAACATGATATAAGTTCTCTGATCGGCAGTCCAGAGAATACTGAAAATGTCTTCTATCATTCATCTTGTCGTACAGACAACCACAAAATTCTCTCACACCATTTAAAATAATTGAAAACATCATAATGAGAACATGTAGAACTTACAGAAGCACTATTAGAATGTTTAAGTTCTACTACAATTCCTTTTGTTAAAGAATAAACACTATATGTACTAAATGATGAAATATACACAACCACTCTTAAGTATAATAGTATTGTAGTATCTAACAGTGTTGGGGAGTTATAGGTGCTTTCTGTCATTTAACCTTTTTTAAGGCCTGAATTTCATATTTATGTTTTTGAATTAATAAGGTTTTAAATTTGCATATAATTGCCATCTCTTTGGATTACACCGTTTTAACATAACACCGTTTTGCATATTTTTCTGTCATTCATAAATGAAACGGGTACAATTTCTGCACTAAAAAAAACAAAACATAATATTAACTATTTGCATCTATTTTTTATTAAAATCCTCATTTTATAAACAGATGTATTCAAATGGATTAGCATCAGCATCAATTATTTCATTGTGAAAATATAATTAGAAAACAATATGAACATCATTATAAATATGTCTAGCTGTGGAACAGGCCGTTACAGAAGTTGCAAGATGCATGACTTAAAGTGCCTCTATTATGTATTTTTGTAAATGAGCTTTCATGCAGTATAACAGCTCTAAGTGAATGAAAACATCCTGCACAGTTTTAAATCTGAAAGTGCTCCGTGTATAAAGTCAAAAGAAAGAGTCGACTCTGAATCATTGACACGAGTCAACATGACGTCATCATGAAACATTAGCATATTACCCGCCCACTTGTTGCGCGCGCAGACCCGGGAAAACTGACCTGTTTTTATGCATGACGGACAAATATGTAAGTTTACTAGTTTGTTGATGGTAAAACTATGTAATCAAAATGGACAGAAATGTTCTATTCAATTCAAAAACATGAACTTTACATTTAAACCTAAATATTTTTTGATTGTTTTCATTTAATGTAAATTCATCTGTTTATATTAAATGCAGTCGTTCTAACTGAGAGCGTTTGTTCAAATTCCTCATCGGTTTTGTGTACAGTACAAGTACTGACCTGCGGTTACACTTTTGGTTAAAAGGTGTAACTATCTTTTTCTGTTTTAAATTAGGAGTGGCTTACAGTTTTAAAAGATCTCCCTCAGCACTGCTGTTTTTTTGTCAAGTATCTCTGCAGGTGTAAACAACAACAACACAATCAGAAATATTAATACAAGTCTTCTCTATGCTGGAATGAGAGCTGTCAGTAAAATCATTCTTTCATCTCTCTATCAAATCATTTCAACCAGTCTAAAATAAGCCCCCTATTCTCCCCGAGAGGGAACAAGTCATTTGAATGAAAACGTTTGGCTTTAGAGTTTGGAAAAGGGAACGCTTGATGAAGATCCTGGTGATGTCAAATATCCACATTCAGGTTTATTAGTCAAGTTTCTAACCGCTGCGAAATCCCATAATATACAGTGGTGTACTACAAGTTTGAGACCACTTTGTTTATTAATTTTTAATTTGTTGTTTGTTTTTAATATCGTGTTCCAAAGAGCAGTGTTATTTTATTTATACAGTTGGAGTCAAAAGTGAAATCTTTTCATCAGGGTCAATTGAACGTGTTTTGTCTTCTTGGGAAGCATATAATATCTTCTGTACCTTCTGAAGGGCAGTACTAAACATATAACAATATCATATTTAGGCAAAATAATAAAAATGTTCTAAGGTTTTCACAACAACACAGTATTAAGAATCAAGTGTATGTAAACTTTTGAACGGGGTCATTTTTATAAATGCTAAATTTCTCTTGTGGACTATATGTACACATCTTTAATGTGAAATATTTTATTCAGGTTAATACTATAAACAACATGCATTTTGTATGATCCCTTTTATTTGGTAAAATAATAAACATTTTGCAGATTCTGCAAGGTGTGTGTAAACTTTTGACTTCAACTGTACATACTGTAGTATTTATTTATATTATGAATGAGCTTTTTTAAGTTTTTAGCTTTCATTTTAATTTCAATTTACTTTTGTTATTTAAGTGCTTGTTGTCATATTTATAATAAATATACTCTATATACGTAGCTTTACCTTATTTCAGTTTTAGTAATTTTAGAATCTACACTTATTTCAGGTTTGAGTTTTTCTTTATTTCATTAACTGATGACTGTTTTAACGGTTTAGTATTCGTTAACAATAACACGACTGATCTCGAGCTTCTGGAGCTAATCTGACCGTGTGTACTTAACAATCACATGAATAAAGTCACGAATGTGCAGGAATTGTGCAGAATTTGAAATGTTTCTCAGTTGCTTCATAGCCTTTCTTTGTTTAAAGTATTTGAACATCCTTAAACCTGATGTAATTAACTGGTATTTTATATCTCAGGTTTTGAATGTGGTTTCAGACATTTGAACTCCATCCCAGCTAACAAGGAACATCCTCAGGACACTGAGAGATGCTTGTCAGAACATTAGCCAAACGCTTATCCAAGGATTTTAAATGGGTGCAGATCTCCTCGCCGACACCAGTTGTTTGTAAAGTGATAAAGTGAAGTGAGAAGGGTCTTTCTTCTGTCTCGTGAACAGCCACAGATTTGGTCTTATCTCCAGACTGCTGGAGCCAGAGCAGGTCTGTGTGAAACTTCGCTGTGGATTATTCCAGCTGTTTTCAGGAAACTTGAGCCCATACGGCCGTTCTGTATCGGAATCCATCGAAGCAGAAACCATCCTGTCACACTTTGATAATGTTCACAGATGGCGTTCGGGTACTGTTGTTGTTCTCGGGGAACGAAGCAGATGTCTGATGTTTGTGTGAGGATTGGAGGGCGGCCTGGAGCGATCAGCGGAGAACATGGTGTAATAAGTGAAGTAATGAAAAACGAAGGATGTGAAGGCTGTTTCAGAAGGTAGGCAACATAATTAAACCAGCTGTTAAATGTTTTGAGCAGCATCACATGTTTCGTTCTCAGAGAATGCAATCCAATAATGCATAGTAAGGCTTGACACTTGTTAATTAAAAAAATATATAATTCATTAATAAATCTGACAGTGTTAAAAACAAAATAAAAAATACATAAAATATACAGTAGTTCAGTCTATTCTATTCTATTCTATTATTTTATACTAGTGCTGTCAAACTAATCGCATTCAAAATAACGTGTTTGTTTACATAATAAATGTGTATGTACTGTGTATATGTATGTATATATATATATATGTAAGAACATTTTATATTTGTATATTAAATATATTTATATATGATATAAATTGTATACATGTAAATATTTTCAAAATATATACTGTATGAGTGTGTATTTATAAATACATAATAAATAAACACAGCACACACATAAATATTATGTAAACAAAACTTTTATTTTGGATGCGATCGTTTGACAGCACTAGTGTTTACCCAATATTACCCTCTTTTTACCGTATTACCTGCAATTTATCACCTTTTAGGTTCACTAAAATATCATTGCATTAGGGTTGTTGTAGTTAATGTTAGTGAAAATTATGAATTAGTGAATTGTTTTTACTAACTTGTGCAGATAGCTAATATTAATACATTATTTTATATTTTACTTATTATTTTTTTATATATATATTTTACTTAAAGTGTATTTAGTTTATGTATGAAAAATAACTAATGCTAAAACTGAGTAAAAAAATATAGACATTTAAAAAAAGAAAAACAACAACAAAATAATTACTACAACTTTAAAATTTTAAATGAAAAAGGAAAACATAAATAAAACTAATTTAACATATTCAACTAAAATAGTGCTTCAATGAAAGTTGAAATCCAATGTGAAATGCATTATTGGAGGTAAATCAAGACTTTATATACAGTACGTTTTACTATAGAATGATGATGTTTATACTGTCTTATGAAACATGGCCTGAATGTCAGTGGAGATTCGGGACGCTTGTACCTGCCATGTGTGGCCTGTCCCTGGTCTCTCGCAGCGCAGCGGTTACACCTAACGCCGCAGCAGACCTCCTGACGGATGCTCAGGGGTGCTGCACTCGGACGAGTTCTTGGCTTTATCCTTGTTATTGTTGGGCTCGTTGTCTTTGATGATGTCGTACTGACGGCAGAAGAGCACGATCACACCTGAAAGAGACAGAAATGACATGAACACTGCAGAAGTGCAATATGCTGTTCAATTAACCATCCAATAAAGTGATATTAGCAGTTAATCTGAAGGTTCTGCATGTGGACAGCAGCAGGTCACTCTCACCTGCCCACATGATCAGAACCACCACGATGATGATGACCTCTACCGCCCGGAGCTGAGTGTTCTGACCCACTTCTTCCATGGTCACTTCGTCTGTGAAGAATACAGTCATGCTGTCAGTGGCGTGTCAAACATCGATTATTAATGACTTTATTTCATTCATACTGAAAAATGAAAGCAGATTCTGTAGTACCTTTGCTCTCAGAGGCCTGTGCTTCAGCTTCTTTGGGGGTTTTGAACTGCAGCGGTTCACTGAGGGGACTCGGCCCGCTTATACTGATAGACTGAACATGCACTATATAGTCTGTATCTGCCTCCAGATCCCACAATGCACAGCTCCGTGTGGTAGTGTTCACTTCCTGGATAAAGCGCAGCATGCGAACATCTTTTCTCTGTTATGGATAGATAAAACAATATTTAACCGAAAGCCTTCTCTTCACTTTTCTCTAAAACCAGATGATTTCAAATGAACATATGCATGCTATATACTGTATATAGAGTGCTGAGTATGTGACCTTTCTCTCTCCATGTTCCGGTTACCTGTTGTGTGATGGCAAATCCAATGACTGGATCCCCGTCTGGGATGTCCCATGTCACCACAGCAAAGCTGTCCTTCAGATCTCTAATGGACACATTAACTGGAGCAGCCAAACTGTCTGGGACAAACAGAGGAATCCAGCCGGTTCGTGCAGATAGTCTCTTTCTTTTTTGGTTGGGGATTAGGGACTTGATAGTTAAAGTGACCCAAGCGGGTTTTCTATCTTACAAGACTTGCACACTTTGTCCGAATGGTTTTCAGAAGAGAACATTGTTTGTGCTATTTCCAAATTTGCTTCAGGTTGACCAGTAATCATAATGTTCTCAGGTTTGCTGAATGAGTGCTGTGTGTTTCTCGTCTCTACTGTTTAGGCTTCACTATTTCACACACATTATATTAAACTCTGTTTGTAAGAGGACGTGGTTATGAAGCCTTTAGAGGGATGACGTGTGAGAAACTTGTCCACCAGCAGAGTTCAGCACAATTTATGTTGCCCCAGATAAAATGTTCACGCATAAAAGCTCCTCCTTGCCTACATGTCATGTGATGAACAAACTGCTTGTAGTATTGCTGAGAACAGATTAGTCTTAGTATGTGAATATTTATTACAATCATATTTTATGCATGGGTCTCTGAAGTGATTGACATTCACACATATATTAATCCTGAAGTGTTGGCAATAGTAAGCAAAAAAAAAACTACTCAGTTTTTATAATCCTTTTATAAAAAGATTGAGAACACTTGAAGATGTAGATATTTATTAAAGATATTTTGTCATTATTAGACGTGGAAAATCATCCCTATTTAGTCCGAGTAAGACTCTTATGAACGAGAGACTCACAAATCAGTCTAAAGCAACAGCAAGCTGTTATTTTAGTGTTTAGACGTGTTGCTTGAGTTGTTGTGTGCATTTAAGGTTCACGAGACTTACATTAACGTAAAATACACATTCAGATAGAATTCTCTAAACAGTTGTGCCACTTTCTCTTGCACCATGATTCTCTTCAAACTATGAAAAATGGCCAGGGCAAATGACAGTTTATGCTAATGCATGCTAAAGCGCCCACTGCAGAATGCATACATGCATCTGTCTTCTGCATTGTGCTCTGACACATGTAGATGACGCATACAATCAGGCTTGTATAGCTGAAGCATCTGTAGAGTACTCGTGCATGATATCTCGCTCAGACATGTACAGTATCCCCTGCTTGATGTCTGCAGTAAATAGACTTCTCTATAGGCTGTAGAAAGGCATTCTGGGAGCAATAACATTCACATGCTGTTGAATTATAAATGAAGCACCCACATAGATGTAGAAGACGGGCAGAAATACTGTACATAAACACGTACACTTAACTCCATTCACATGTATTTAATTCATTACAAAACATTATTTTTAGCACTTCAATTTGATTATTTTTGTTTTATTAAAATATGAAATAGCATGAACGATCAGCTGTGCCATACACTGATGTTATAATGTATATATTTTACTCAGATCAATTCTATTTTTTTTATTTAATCTCAGACGAAATCAGTTGAGACTGAAAATAAAGAATAGGTCAAGACAAAGCTAAATGAAGGACGGCTTTGACTGAATGTCCCTCTGGAGATTTTAACTGTAATCTCACTTTAACACAAAGCAATTAGCCTCATGAAGCGTCACATGAATATATCACAGGTAAGAGATGATCATGACACAAAACAATACCGTTCGTTAGCTGTAGACCGCTTACGGTTGCCAAGCGATGACAAATATACTGTAACGACCCAAGAATTCATTGCTCTTTATCAGACGAGACTGTGTTTTAGTTTCAGTGTTATTTTAATATTATTTATGTACCATTATAGTTTTTATTAATAGTTTGAATTAGCTTTCAGTTTTTATATGTTTAGTTATCATTTTAATTTCAGTTAAATGTTTAGTTATTTTTGCTCTCGTTCTTATGTTTACTGTTTAAGTTCAGTTTATTTTTATTTCACTTTTGGTTTTAGTAATCTTATTTATTCAGTTAGTTTTGTATGTTTTTAACAATTTTTTTTGTTTTTATCTAATGTATATTTTATTTCAGTTTTTTTTTCAATTACTGAAAACAATTTCAATAGTTTTTATTATTATTATTAGTTAACTTTTTAATAGGTTAGTTAACAATAGCAACACTGATCTTGGGCTTCAGTGGAAGCAAAATCTGTACACGAGTCACAAAAATATTACTCTTTAAATTACATTTTTATTGATTGATTTTTTGTTATATTTTAGTTTTAATATTTATTTCCAGTTTGTAATTTTACTGTTTTAAATTGATTTCAGTTAACTACCAAAGAAAAAAACATCTAATGTTTGTTTTTCATTTAATATGTATATTTTATTATATTTCAGCTTTATTTCAATTAACAACATTACCAACATTTTATTTAAAGTTTTTGTTTTAATTCTAGTCAACAACAATAACTCAATAATAACTAGAGTGTGTGTTTGTAAAGATAAAAAGGGAGATATAGTATTTGCTTCATTACAACATCTGAGTCTCACCTTATTTTTCCAAGAACATCTCTTCCGGCTGAGTAAGCTATAGTTGGTAGCCATAGTCCTAGGTAACGGTATATGACAACAGAACGTATGGTGTTATATGCTCAGTTAGGATAACAATTGCACCAACGATGGAACACAATGTGAAGCGGTCGGAGTGTTGTGGTGCACTGGTGAGGCAATGGCTGAAGGCGCTAAATTTGCTTTAAAATGCGGAAAAGCGAAGAATTAAAAGTGGGCGGGGCGGAATAAGGTGAATACTGTAGGTTTGTGTTGGTTGCTATGGAAACAGAGAGGAAGTGACACGTTATGACAGATTGACACGGAGTAAACAAAACACCATTCAAAGCAACACTTTACAACAAGGTTCATTAGTTAACATTAGTTAACATGAACAATACTTCCACAGCATTTATTCATCTTAGTTCATGTTAATTTCAGCATTTACTAATGCATTATTAAAATCACAAATTGTGTTTGTTAACATTAATGCACTGTGAACTAACATGAATAAACAATGAACAACTGTATTTTTTATTAACTAACATTAACACAGATGAATAAATAGTGTAATAAATGCATTGTTTGTTCTACATTAACTAATGTTAAGAAATAACACCTTATTGTAAAGTGTTACTCAAGCATGTAATAACTCATATTCAGTCTGTATATCTCACCCAAAGCTGTCACATGACTTCAGAATATAATGCATAGCTATATGGACTTTAGCTTTAGAGGTTTTTGTTCCCCACGGAGCTTGACAGCCGTGAACTCTTTATTGAACAGAAAAGATTCAACACAAATTCTCCTTTTGTGTTACAAAAAAACAAAAAAATCTAATAAAAACAATACATGAATAAATAATGACATAACTTGCATTTTTGGGTGAACTATTCCTTTAAGTGTTCTTCACATCATATTATTTTTACTATGCTGACCTGATTTGTTCAGCCACGTGCTTTGGGGTTTATTTTTGCATATTTCTCTCTCCAACTCACTCCTCTTCTTCTCTGCTTGAGTTTCATTTCAGTGTTTAATGCTCTTCCCTAAAGTAAAATCATGTGTTTTCTACTAAAAGCTCCACCTTTGAGTCTCTGGAGCCTCTGAAAGCACGCAGCTGCCAGAAGCCTGTTTACACCCTGATTCAGGGCTTTTCCGTCTTTACTAGGGCTTGAATAGGGTGCATTAAGATGTACTATTTATAGCCCCATACATTAATGTGTCGGCTGCGGTTTGGATTTATTAGAGGAAGCTTATTTTTGATGTTGTGTTTTAATTAGGTGACGGGTTTATGCAGGACAGAATCACTAAAACATCAGTCATCGTCTTTCTGTAATTTCATTGTGATGAGATTTTAATGCCAAATTTTTTTTTTTTTTTTTTTAAAGAATTAATTTAATATTTAATTTAAATAAGTTATTTTTTGTATTTTATTTGAGTTTATTTATTTACTTTAATTATATATTTTGATTTTAATTTTTGTGCTAAATAATCTGATTTAAACTATCAATTTTTTTTACAAATATGTATAGCATAGCTAAATATTACTAAACTATATTCATAATTTCCATTAGTGTACTCAGATGGGACATTGTTTGCTGTTTGCAGTCGATAATGTAATTGAATTCACAAGATCTAGAAGAGATTTATGATGCACTGCATTCGAGTGACTGTGTGTGTGTTATGATACAACAGGTGTGTATTATTGCCATAATACTTCGGTTAAACTGCTCTACTTCAAGCATGGTATGTGCTTTTGGCTCTGACCAAATTAATTTCATGCTTTATATTTTACCAGGCTCTCTGCAAAGGTTCAGATATCACATCATTACACATGCCACATGTGACCATCTCGTAATGCCTCATCGGATGTCATAATTAAAAGGATGTGCTGCAACAGTCCCCTTAAAAGCTCCATTAGCATTGATGGAATACAGTCCTGTAAACTTACCAGCCAAGACCCACGATGCTCCGAAACAGCTCAATATGAGCAGCAGTGTGGGCATGATAACCCCCCTCATCCTTTCCATGCAGGCTAGATGTGAAAGTCGTCCGCTGGTCTTGCATTCACGTCGATGAATGTCACTGTGGGACCGAAGCGCTCGATTTCAGCACCGCGGAGAGCTCCACATAAGCCTGGCTTGATGCCTGCATCGCTCTGCACAGCGGATGTTGTGATGGAGACACTGTAATGAAGCCTCCTTTGTTTTAACGGTTGTTCATACGGCAGTCCTCATACCTGCTAGACTGAAGAAGCTAAAAAAATACAAAATTAACTGAAGGAGTGTGCGGTGAGCCTGTGGCATCTCTCTCTCTCTCTCTCTCTCTCTCTCTCTCTCTCTCTCTCTCTCTCTCTCTCTCTCGCTCTCTCTCTCGCTCTCTCTCTCTCTCGCTCTCTCTCTCTCTCTCTCTCTCTCTCTCGCTCTCTCTCTCTCACTCTCTCTCTCTCTCTCTCTCTCTCTCTCTCTCGCTCTCTCTCTCTCTCTCTCTCTCTCTCTCTCTCTCTCTCTCTCTCTCTCTCTCTCTCTCTCTCTCTCTCGCTCTCTCTCTCTCTCTCTCTCTCTCTCTCTCTCTCTCTCTCTCTCTCTCACTCTCTCTCTCTCTCTCTCTCTCTCTCTCGCTCTCTCTCTCTCTCTCTCTCTCTCTCTCTCTCTCGCTCTCTCGCTCTCTCTCTCTCTCTCTCTCGCTCTCTCTCTCTCTCTCTCTCTCTCTCATCTCTCGCTCTCCTCTCTCTCTCTCTCTCTCTCTCTCTCTCTCTCTCTCTCTCTCTCTCTCTCTCACACACACACATATGCACACTCACTCTTTATCTGATTCTTAGATGCCTCTGTCTCAATTTTGATTTCTGTGTTTTTGGTAATCTTACTTTTTTCAGTTTGATATGTTTATTCATTTTATTTTATTGTATTTTATTATATTCATTTTATATTCATATTCATATTTATTTTATTGTATTTCTTATCTACATGTATTTAATTTAATTTAATATGTAATGTATTTTTTATTTTATTAATTTTATACGTTATTTTTTTTGTTTCATTTAAGTTAAATTATTTTCAACCCTTTTGACATACATACATTGACCACATTCACATGCACTAACATTTTATAGTTATTCATATTCATGCACAATTCCACATTAATATTAAAATATGCAATATTCTTGGATATTCTAGGGCATGTAAGTGACGTCAGTGATTCTACCATAATTTAAAAAAAAAAATTTTCATTTAATTTTTCATTTTACCCAAGAATTAAATCAAATTGGGTTGCTTGTATTTCCTTCTATAATAGATCTACCACAATTTAGCTTTCTTCAGTGTGAAAGAACCCCAGAAAATGTTTCTTTTCTTATGATTGTCAGCTCTCTGTTTAAATGAGTGCTTTTTGTGATGTTTCAGCATCTCTGCAGATGGAAAAACGATTTCTCACTGTTTTCTGATGCAGTTTATCTTCAAGTTGATGCTTAGCATGTAAGTACTCATTTTACATTTACATTTAGTCATTTAGCAGACGCTTTTATCCAAAGAAACTTACAAATGAGGACATTCGAAGCAATCAAAACCAACAAAAGAGCAACAACATGCAAGTGCTATGACCAGTCTTGTTTAGCCTAACGCAGTACACGTAGAAAGGTGTTTTTTTAAGAAAATTAGTAAATAGAATATAGAAAAAGAAACCTAGTGTTTTCTTATGTTTTCTTTATTTTTATAAGAAACAAGTAGATAGAATAGAAAAAAGAAAGCTAGTGTTAGTTTTTCAAGAAAAGCTAGCAGTTAGATAATAAATATGCAATTGCTAGAGGGTCAAATATGTGTGTGTGTGTGTTTGTGTGTGGATAAAATAGAATTAGAATAGAGAGTGCTAGAGTTAGAGGGTCAAATAAAGATGGAAGAGATGTGTTTTTAGCCGTTTCTTGAAGATGGGTAAGGATTCAGCTGCTCGGATTGAGTTAGGCAGGTCATTCCACCAGATGGGAACAGTATATAAATCATTGAAAGTGATTTTGAGCCTCTTTGGGATGGTACAGTAATTCAAGACAATAAACACAACAATTCAACGCAAGCTTCTAGAGGGCACGTAGGTCTAAAGAAGTTATGATTTTAGGTAAAGGGGTGCAGAGCCAGTGGTGGTTCTGTAGGCAAACATTCGGATGAGATGTTAAACCGAGGTCCTGACTCTCTGTGGTCATTAAAAATCCCAGGATGTCCTTTGAAAAAGAGTAGGGGTGTAACCCCGGCATCCTGACTAAATTTGCCCTCTGATCATGGCCTCTGATTGGCCATCATGATTGCTTCTCCTCTCCAATAATCATCTCCATACACTGATTGGCTTCATCACTCTGTCTCCTCTCCACCAGTAAGCTGGTGTGTGGTGGGCGTTCTGGTGCACTATGGCTGCCGTCACATCATCCAGGTGGATGCTGCACACTGGTGGTGGATGAGGAGATACCCCCCTTACTATGTAAAGCGCTTTGAGTGCCTAGAAAAGTGCTATATAAATGTTAAGAATTATAATTATTATTATGCATTATTATTCATGCATTGAATTTAATGCGAGCAGCTATTGGTAGCCAGTGCAAATTGATAATGAAAATTTTGACTCATGTTGCAACTTAATCTGGCCAAGAATCACCCTTAGATGGAGATGAGATTACTTGACAGACATGCAAAGCACATCGCTCTCATTTTGAACATTTGGAGCCGGATTATCTGAAATAGCTGATAGCATGATAATATAATTCCATGGAAAACAATTAAATTTAAAATAATGGTGCAGCAGCAGTCTTTGTGAATGGAAATATACGTGTACAGACTTTGTGATTTCAGTCCATCTAAATGTAACAAGTACTGATTATTTCACAGTCAATATCCAGTCTAGCTCTTCTTCAGCACTAGGCCTGATGATGATGACTGACAAGCGCAGTATAAGCTCATCACTGAAGTCATTCACTGGTGTTTGCTCTGACACTCCAGCACCAGTAGAAACACACACACAGATGAGAGACTTGGACATCTTCTCTGTGGAGATTCTTCCAGTGTCTTACACAAGAGCTGGAGAAATGAAATCAGTCTGGATTTGCCTCCCAGTGATAGACAAGCGGACAGCTTTTCTTCAGAGCTTGCTTACCTTTACTGAACATCCTAAATATTCTGTATCACATTAGATTTTGCTTTTATTTATTAAATTAGATCCTGTTGGAGTAGATGGCATGAAATAATTGTTAGGAAGTTAATTTCCTAAACACCAAATTTTACTCATTCATTTATACGTAATTATTTTTGTGTATTTTGCTCTTATTAGGGTTATTATAGTAAAACTATAAAAAATAGGTAATTGAAATATAATAACTGAAATAAAAATATAACATCTGTAACGTTAATCATTGTCATTTAGTTGAACTTGATGTACTAAAATAACAAATTAAAACTGAAATAAAAGGTATTATTAAAAAATGTATGATATAAAAAAATGTACACAGCACACTTACTAACACTTCAAAATAAAATAAGTTTTATATAATACTAAAATTCAAATGAAAAAAGAAATTATAAAAATAAAAACGAATTTAAAGTATGAATTAAAACTATAATAGTAATCAATGATAGTAAAATAGCATCGGCTCTTAATGCCTCATTTTAATTGAGAGACTAAATGGAATATTTATGTTAATTTTTAAACATTGATTTGTCAAACCTCAGAATTATTTATTCTCATGCAACATATTCAGATTCAGATGCATAACAAATATTTAAACCACTTTTTATGCATTATAATATATATTTGTACTAGTCAATAAACACATCAATTTCTGGTCAAATGAATTGAATAAAGTTTAACAAGAGTTTTTCTGGCTTCTGCAGGATTCAGAAACAATGAAGGAAACAGCGAATCTCTTGCGTGTCTCTCACTCTCCGTTATATCAGGACTTTGAGTTGTTCTATAACGAGTCAGAGCGATTCTCCTCGTACCCGGCGGCCTCTCTGTCCCTGGTGTGATTCTGGCCACCTGAACTCATGTCTTCATCGCTCACAACATCAGGAACAGTGAGTCTCTTCCTCCATGTCTCTGTGAGTGTGTTTGCATGAACAGACAAGAGTGTGTGTCTGTGTATCTGAGGGCAGGGTGCTTGAGCCAGAGTTGTAGTGTCACGCTTTGCTGTGCAGAGGTAACAGGAACGGTTTTAATAACAGTGTTTTTTACTGTTTTAATAACAGTGAACTCCTTGGACGTGCCTATATTTATGCCACTGATATTTTTGCATGGCATAATTGCTCCCTGCTATATCAATATCTCATATGTATTCCTCATGCATTTCTTATTTCTTATGTAAGTGAATCCAAATGAGATTCTGGAATGAGGCGATCCAATAGCTTATTGATTTATGAGATGCAACGTTTTGTGTATTTGCTTAAGTGAGTGTGCATATATGTTTGTTGTGTATAAACTCAGTTATGTAAAAATCTTTAAAATCAGACATTTTGGCATAGTTTGATTGTAATATTTTATTTATTCCTTGGTTTTATTTATTCATTCATGTTGCATATCGCTGGTTATTTATGATTTGGAATTGAAATATTCTCATGAGCAGAAAGATGCAAATGTGCACTGAGTGTAAATTCAGGTCTCCTTTCACTGAGAGATATGAGAGTATGAGTTTGTCATTTTATTATGTAACCCAAACGAAGCACACATGAGCCTTCAAACCCCATTAGACCTCAAACATCTGTGAAAATCAAACAGAGAATCACAGAATATTCAGTTTCACAGAAAAGAAGCTGCCTGGCAGCAGTGTGAGAGTCATTTCTACACTTTTACACAATCTGCTTGACATTTACTCAACTTCAGGCCATCCAAGATGTAGATGAGTTTGTTTCTTCATCAGAACACATTTGGAGAAATGTAGCATTGCATCACTTGCTCACCAGTGGATCTTCGGTAGTGAATGGGTGCCGTCATGTGAATGGGTGCCGTCAGAATGAGAGTCCAAACAGCAAAACATCACAATATTCCACAACACTACAGTCCATCAGTTAATATCATGTGAATTGAAAAGCTGCATGTTTGTAAGAAACAAATCCATCATTAATGTATTTTAACTTCAAACTGTCGCTTCTGGCCAAAATATGAGTCCATAATCCATAATAACACTTCATCCAGTGAAAAAGCCCCTGTCGTCCTCTCACAACAAAATCCCAGAGACAGATTTGTTTAGAAATGTTTCATTAGTAAACTGTGATTGACCTGTGTAGATTTCTTCCCTGATTCAGACCAGACGTCTGGATGCTTGTTTAAGCCGGAAGCAACAGCTTGAAGTGAAAAACGTCTTGGTGGATTCGTTTCTTACAAATTCTGACGGCACCCATTCGCTGCAGATGATCCATTGGTGAGCAAGTGATGTAATGATACATTTCTCCAAATCTGTTCTGATGAAGAAACAAACTCATCTACATCTTGGATGGCCTGAGGCTGAGTACATTTTCAGCAAATTTTCTATTAATATTCCATGTCATTATATAGTTCTACAAATTTCAACACATTTTGTTGATACTTTCTTGAGTATCATTGAATAATATTGAATAAATTATATTTTTAAATCAACATTTTTCATGCTTCATTTGCTATTTTGCTTGACATTAATGTATTGCAAAAAAAGCTGTGAAAAAAACTCAGAGCTTGTTTCAGTGCATTCATTTCTTCTCCGTGAAGGAAACATGCAATGCTGCCAAAACAAGGTACTTTATTGTACAGCATAATCATATTCAGGGAACATAATTTGCTGACAAACCAAGAAAATACGTTGCACTTAAGTCACCTTCAGAGTCCCTCCTGTACTCGCTTCAGACATTCAACATCTGGTCCACTTCTCTAAATGAATCAGGGATTGCATGTAGACAGGTCCTTTAAAAAAGAGCTTAATGTGATCGCTGGAGCTTTCCAGAACGTTCTATAAGAAGGTCAGCGCTTCTCATGGGCTGCTTCATTATAGCACACTGTTAATGAACCAAGTGAGGGACAGAATGAAAAAAACAAAGCACTGTTTTTGTAATAAATCATGACGTTTTAAATTGGAAGCAAGTAATACAGAAACTAAAGTATGTATTTTTCTATGGTTCTCTCCACTGTGCTGGTCCATTTGTGTACTGATACGCTTGGATCCTGCTGGTTTCTGAAGGGTCATGTGCAGGGCTGGACTGGTAATCTGGCATACCGGGCATTTTCCCGGTGGGCCGACGCACTATCGGGCCGGTACATGTTCTTCTTGAATATATATATATATATAGTTCGAAGTGGTGGTGGGCCGCCTGGACCAAAAAAATGCCAGGGCCGATTTTTTGTCCCAGTCCAGCCCTGGTCATGTGTCCTCCCTTCATCTTCTGTCAGTTAGTCTGTAATCGATCATCATTATGGTGCATTCATGTCCTGTTTTTCCTTTAAAGCTCTGCTTCTCTTTCCCTTTCATGAGGTTCTTCATTCTGGTAGATATTTTGGTGGTCATTATGTTTAACAACCACAAGCCGTCAGCAATAAGACATAAAACTATACAAGGCATACACAGACTCTCTGTTCCAAAACCTCAGGGAAAAAACGATTTGTTTTCTTGAGTTCCGTGTTTGTAATAGCGATGTTAATTTTATGCAAATTCATTTTAAGTGGATATGCATTATTTAAATCCAAAGATTGTCTATTATGGAAATATTTAATTAAAAATCAAATATTTATGAAAAAAGAGGACAGGATCTTCTAATTATATTAATTTACTAAAATAAATGTACTTTACTATTTTAAATATACTATAAATAGAATTGATTTATTTTTATGGAATATTAGTAGCTATTTCCTATACTAGTAGCTCTTTTTTATTTACATTTTATGAAATATCTGAGAACATTTGAAGAACTATTTTGACCTCAGCCACCACACTAATATGTTTAATTCATATTAATATATAGTTACCATTCATATTGGACAACATTATAATGGACCAAATACATGTTAATGGTAATTAAGTATTAAAATTTATATTTTGCACATTTATATTTAGCAATAAACTGCATTATATTTAAGACATAATGTACATTACATTTCTAGAAGTCAGTAGTTTTGTTTTGAACTTTTTTTGTTATTAGCAGTATTTTGTATTTAATATGCAATACTTTATGGCTTTATGGGATGCATATTGTAATTAATTGCCTTGTAAAATATATTTCCTCTAAGTTTGTCATAGGATTTATCTCTGAGCTGGTTGGTTTGGTACCACAGAAATCCCTGTGGAGAACGTGAAAAACACTTCTGGAATCACGGCTGCTTTAGATTAAAGCATGTGCTAAATGACTCATTACAACTATTGGAGCGTTATTTATCATTAGACTGTAATGTTTTTAGTTGCATTAATGTTTATACACAACCGTTTGTGTCTCAAGCCATGGCTCTGCTCTTTCTCAACTTCTTATCCTGCCGTGCAAACTCTCCTGTTAGCGTTCATCCCGGCTCTCCTGCTGCTATTAAAAAGAGATGCAAAGATCCAGTGAAGCGGGATGGGGAATGTTCAGCCCGCAGGGGTTCCTATCCCGCTCTCAAATCCCACAGAAACAATTACATAAGCTTCTGCTAAACTCTCGCAGTGGGAGGAAACATTAAAAGTGCCATCGCGCGCCAAAGAGTCGTGAACAGTAAGAGGAGAGTTTCTGCTCAACACTGTACCTGTGATGCAGAACTGACCGTATTAATCATGCAACATATTAATAATCTCACCTCAACTCAGGTAGATACAGGTGCTGTTTCTATATTTTGATCCTGAATCACTCTTTTGCATTTTTATGATCCTAAACGTCCTTTCTTTCTTCATATATGGTTTTGTGGATAAGGGTTGTTACTGTTGTTAACTAAAACCAAAACCATAAAATTTTTTGTTTTCATTACTTGAAATAAACATTATGTAAAATTAGATAAAAAAGTTAACTTGTTATTTTATTTCAGCTTGTTGCCATTGTTCTCATTTTCATTTAAAGTAGTAGAAGTATTAAAATAACTAAAACTAAAACTAAATACTCAATAAAACAATATAAAAATATTTTAAAAAATGCCAAAAAACACAATAAAATTACTAAAACTTTCAAATTACAAATAAAACATAAAATATACAAATAAAATCGAATTCTAAATATTAACAAAAAACATAATAGTATCGCAGTGGTACTAAATATACTGTTCTGGATGTTTGTGGAGGTTTTAGGTTCTGGTTTGCACTCAGTAAAAATTAGTTTTCAAAGTTGTAATTAAAACAAAGAATACTTAAATATGTTTTACAATTTTACAGTCTTTCTACTTTAAAATTTCAAGTTCAATTTCAAAAATGTAGTTCAATGTCTACTTATTGATTCGTTGTCAAATGTAATGAAAGTTGTTTTATATAATTTTTTTCAGTGTTTATTTTTAAATGTTTGAGAGTTTTAAGAAAAAATACTATAATTTCAGAATATGCATAGGTTCTGCCAGACCCTTCATTTTTTCACATAATTCAAATATCCTGCCATGGACTGTTCCCCCCACCCCCAAACTGTAAAATATCAGTGAAATTATAACCCCCCATGATGCTTGCAGACCTCTGGTTTGGTGCCCAGGAACCAATTATGCAAATGTGTCTGAAACCTTTTGTTCTTCAGACTGAAACTAGCAAGAAGAGGAACATTTTAAGACAGTTACTGTGTTGAAGACATGCAAAACACATCACAATGTATTAGGTACCGTAGTTTCTGCCCTCATTACGGTATATTACTGTAGCGAATGAATTCATCCTCAAGCAGTCAGACGGCTGAAATACATAAATACTGCTGTATTTCAGCGTCTTATTAACTGCAGTCTAGTTTAACCTGGCACCGTCTGCACCAACACTCACAGTGTAAAAACTGCACACAGAAATCTGCAGAACCAAAATCATGGGTTTGATTCTCACGGATGAATCATATGTATGCAATGTAAATTGCTTTAGATAAAAGTATTTGCAATTCATAAATGTAAAATAATTGTGTTGTTCTGCAGAATGATGCATGAGAGTTATCTGTAGTGAATTGCTATAAAAAATTAAATAACAGATACCAAGGAGAGATTTAGCTCATTGTACCATGAGAAGAGAAAGATAGCTTCTCGTTTCACTTTCACAGGGCTTTTGTGCAATGTACCAGCATGCAGAAGTACTTTTGCCCAGCACTTGTTTTGTTTGGCGATGGAATTAGAGTAGAAATGTGAACCCACACTCGTAAATCTGTGTATTACTCTTGTGAAAGATAACTGTAAAATAATATTTGAATTTGTCTTATTGAAGGGGGACGAGGAGATTTCAGTGTTACCCTATAATATGAACACTTGTAAAAGACGGTATGTTGTATTCAAGAGTGTAGGATTGATTTAGGCATGGGTTGTGTTTGTTAAATATAAACGTCCTCTCTCTCTCTCTCAGTGTGGAAATCCTCCAGTATGTGAAGTGTGATGAGCATACAGCTTTTTCATTCAAGAGAGCAGGATTACACTGAGAGGAGGAGTACTCATCCCTCACCTCTGGTTTCTCTTCTTTTTGCTTGTGTAAGAAGACTTATGGAAGAGAAACAGTAGATATGGAAATAAAAGGATGGGGTTAGGAAAAGTCTAAGGACTCTACACTCTACTGAATTTCTTTTGTGTGTCCTGGTGCTTTTACAACATCATTTGAGGGATTCGGTTAAATCCACCCACTACTACAATTACGTCATAATTTTCTCTTAAACGAATAGTTCACCCAAAAATGAACAATTTACTAACCGAGATGACGAGTTTGTTTCGTCATCGAAATGAAATGTAGCATTACATCACTTGCTCACCAATGGATCCTCTGCAGTGAATGGGTGCCGTCAGAATGAGAGTACAAACAGCAAAACATCACAATAATCCACACCACTCCAATCCATCGATTAGTCCTGTGAAGTGATATACTACATGTTTAAAAAAATAAATAAACCATAAACCATCACTTCTAGACAAAATATGAGTTCATAATGATGAAGTTACAGTCGCAGTGATAAAGTCCGTTCCCTGCTGTCCTCTCACATCAAAATCCACCAACATTGGTTTAGAGCTGTTCGGACTGTTTTTGCTTGTTAACAGTGCTTGATCTGTGCACTTCCCTCCTGATTCAGCGGAGTCCACTTTTTCATCGGAGAAAGCAGTATTATGGATAGAAGACTCATCTTAGCTGGAAGCCACGGTTTGAAGTTAAAAATGTCTTAATGATGGATTTGTTTCTTAAAAACGTTAAAGTTAACAACTTTATTAATCCCACTGTTACGGAAGCAGACTTCAGACTAAAGAGTTAATTCAAATGCACAGGGTTTATTATGACAGCAGAGTAATGCAGATGAAAGGTTTGGAAGTATGATACTCTAAGTAGCGGATCCAAGGGATGCTGAGTAGATAACTGGGGTATTATGTCTTGACAGGAACCACACACCTCAATATGAGACTTGGATGAATCGACAGGAGATCGCTGGAGAAACTGGACACAGGAGATCGGAGGACACATCGCTGGAGAGGACACAGGAGGTAGGTTAACAGGTATATATCTGAGATAGCTTCAGGAGTCCACTTCGTAGAAACGAGACCAGACGTTTGAGTGCAGTGAGGTGTGTGGCTTTATAGTGCTGGTTGATGAGGTTCAGATGACGTGCAGGTGTGCTCCATTAGTACTCAGGTGATGATGTGCATTGTGGTTGGCTGGCGTGGGAGCCTGGCCGATCTGTGACACCCACAAGGGGCAGTTAAAAGTAGGGTAGTAGCATCATATAACAAACTTAATACAAACATAAGATATCACATAGACAATACAACAAGATAAATAAGTAAAAACACAGCCTAACATGCTTCATAGTAAATTTCGTAAATAAACAATACAATTCTAAAAAAAAAGACTTACTAAAACTTTGAATTACAAAAACAAATAGCCTCTGGAACAAAAGTGAATTGATATCTGAATCCAGTGAATCCAGAAGGCCATGCAGCTTTTGACTTCAAAAGACATTAATTGATGGACTGGAGTGGTGTGGATTATTGTGATGTTTTTATCAGCTGTTTGGACTCTCATTCTGACGGCACCCATTCACTGCAGAGGATTCATTGGTGAGCAAGTGATGGAATGCTAGATTTCTCCAAATCTGATCAGATGAAGAAGCAAACTCCTCTACATCTTGGATGATTGTGAGTACATTTTTCAGCAAATTTCATTTTTTGGTGCACTAGTCCTTTAAATAATCTTCCAATTTGCAGTAGTGTTCGGCATCTTGTGTTTTGTTGCCTGGATACCTGGATTTCTCCTTGTGCATGTATGAGTTTGTTGCTGGCCCTGAAAGAGCACTTATGGTGCAAACATCCATTCAATGTGTGTGTTTTTTCTTAGCGAGTAGCTACATTTCTCTTGCGTGATTTGATCAAACCTGTGTTCCTGTGTGGCTCAGTGGTAGAGCATTGCATTAGCAGCGCAAAGGTTGTGGGTTCGATTCCCAGGGAACACATGTACTGACCAAAATATGTATAGCCTGAATGCACTGTAAGTCGCTTTGGATAAAAGCGTCTGCTAAATGCATAAATGTAAATGTAAACTATTAACAGGAATGAATTGGATCCAGTGTTTACTGATCTGATCATCTGATTGCATTTGTATTAAAAACGCAAATCAGTTTTAATTAATTATGAACTTTTGCACCAAAACAAGACTGTATCATTGCACAAATGTATATACAGTTAAAAAACAAAAAAACAAACAAAGAACCCTATCAGCTGAAAGGTGGCTTGAGATACAAATGGGCAGGAAGACAGCGAGAGAGACTTGTGTAGTTCCACATTTCTCTTAGTGTTCTTGTTTTAGTTTTGTGACGGAGGGAACATTGCAGATTAATCTTGTGTAGAAGGGCTGCATTTATTTACGGACGGCCTAAAAGCTTGTGTGGGTGATTCAGGAAATGTCTGAAGAATGATTGGTCAAAGGCGGGCTGCTTTCAGGCTGGAGCTAATCAATGTGGCAGGACTGAAGCAGCTTTTTGCACTTGGTATGTTTTGTAGGAGAAGCAGGTTTAGATGGATTGGACAATCTCATTAGCTCTCGGGGTCGACACCAACACAAGCTGCTGATGTAGTTGTTTTGTTGTTTCGGAGGCTGTATAGATGGAGGATGTTTGTGTGTCTATGTGTCAGTGTTGCTCTTTACAGCTCTGTACAATGTCATCCCTATGAATTTAAATCGATACTTACCATTTAAATTTAGGTAAACCAGTAAAATACATTTGAAATTTGCATAATACATTTCTCTCTCTCCTTTTTGTGATGTCATGGTTACCAAAAGCATCCACAGCTAGTGCAATTCAAATTAATTGACTGAATTATCATAAACACCCAGTGTTATAGTTTGGTTATTTGTTAATAAAGCAGCTGCTTTGTCACCACAAAGAGGTTTAGAAGAATACAAGTGGATTTGTGCATTCTTTTTTTGTATCATCTTTTTCACATTTCACGTTTCCCTCCCACGTAACTGTTAGACACGGTCACTGAAATAATTCTGATAGTGATCAGATTATGTGGGGTAATTTAAAATAGGCTATTATTATTCTTTTTTACATAAAAATCGATATAATTATTATATAAATTAAATCATTATAAAAAACAAAAAACATTAAGAAATTAAATAATATTAAATTGGCCAACAATTAAATTATTATTGTTTAAATTAATTATTATATTAAATAATTATTGTAAATTAAATAATTACTGTATAAAATATGAAATATTTAGCTTAGTCAACAATTACATCATTATTGTCTTAATTTAATAATTATTTTATAAAATGCATATATAAAAAATATAGGCCAGGGATGACAATTATTTTAAATTAAATCATTATTATATAAAATAAAAAAGAGCCAGGTTGACAATTAAATAATGATTGTATATTATTATTATATAAAAAAATATATACAAAAAACTTAAATATATAATATATTATGTAAAATATATGTTGTTATGTAAAATATAAAAAAATGGGCCAGGGTTGACATTTAAATTATTATTTTATAAATAAAATATGTATTATATAAAATTATGAAAAATTATTGTAAAATATGTAAATTATAATAAATATGGGATGACTGTTTAATTATTATTGTATAAATTAGTTAAGTATGAATTATTAAATAATTGACCAGTAATGACAATTTAATTATTATTGTGTAAATTAAATAATTATTCCATCAAATATTCATCATTCTGTGGGCAAGAAACATGTTTGCACTGTTTATAAAGTCTGATGATGGGCTATTTGCACTCTCTAACCCATATTGGACAGCTGATCGTGAATCCATCTGATCCCTTCATTCTCTGTCCCTGTAGTCGAGTGCCATGCTTTTGATACACGACACACTGGATGTGAAAAGCCTGTGTCTGAGGCTTCGTAGAGGCTAGAACAACAGGCCTGAGTGAACGATACAGCACGCAGAGATCAAAGCTGAGGGACGACCATTTCTCATTGTTTGTTTATCTGACATCTCCCGGGAGGGCTGTGTGAGAGACGGATAGAAAGAGTGTGAAAGAGACAATGAAAAAGACGCTTTCCAGAGTACACATTGATGTGCACTTTTAAGCATTAGAAGAACGTTGCAGAGTGATCTCTTTATCTAACATAACTTTATTAAATCAAAATGTGCTTTATAAATGTATAATGCTCCAAATCATTTAGCTGTTTTTCTCCATATTAATATTGCATTTGGTTGTCTTTATTGAAAAGATTTGAACTCATTGATGAAGACTTTGGTGTTCAACTCTACTTTACACATTAGCTGTGCTACAAACAAACTTGCACGTTAAGGTCCAAGGCTCTGAACACAGAAAATGATAAGTGATGTTTAAATATAGTGCATCCATATTATAGGCCTACTGCTAAATCTGATCTGTAACGACGCCTGTGCTGTTTCCAGGTGCGCTGTTCTACAGTGTGTCCTAGTTTCTGTTAGTAGGTGAATCACAATGAGTTACAGTGTTTTCCTGAACATCCGTGCGTCCCCTGGGAGCCCGAACCACCTGCAGTCTTGTACAATTACCGGCAACCGTCTCCACGCAGACCCTGCGGGCCGTCTGACTTGATAAATCATACAGTACTTCAGCACAGAGTGACTGCTGACTTACTCCCTCAGATATCTCACATATATATTTAATAATCAAAGCTGAATTCATATAAAACACTTATTCATGGCTATGCAGGGGAGACCGGGGCAAGTTGTCACAAAGGTTATATCTCTTTAACTATAAGGTTTTAAAGCAAGAATTTGATGTTTTTCAATGTTGCCATCTATATTCTGTGTTTCTCATAATTGTTTTTACTGATTACATTTATCTTAAAAGTCATTAAATAGTATCGAATGCATTTTAAAAACAGATATGTTGCTTTTTTTGCACTTTAAATAGTATTTAAAACAAAGAAACACACAAAGAAATATTCTTCTATCTATTCTTAAATCTAAGATATTCTTAAATCAGTATCATTAAACAGCAGGTTCTCCCTGTGACAACTTGCCCCATGAGTCGACCTGTGAACGAATCTTCATTTCCTGGGGCAGAATGATGGAATTCTTATGAGTTTATAATGAAGGCATTATAATTGCATTTCATTTCAATATTTGAGCTTTTAATGGGTGCCTATGTATGTTTTCAATATTCTGTGCATTATTGACATTAAATAAATTGTAAATTTTTATTGCCAACAAAGCACAAGTTAAATAATGCAAATAAACTGTGTTTAAAATACAATAAATTATAAAATAAAAAACAGATATATTTAACAAATTATACAAAAAATTATAAAATAAAAAATTACTATAAAATTAGATTTTATTAGGAAGATTACATTGCCTAAAGAATGTATTGCATATAAATGTAAAATAAACATGTGGCATAAGACAATAATAATGAGCACAATGATTTCTTTCTCTTACTGGAAATAAGAAAACATTAATAACAGTATGACAGAAGCATAATAATTAAAAAAAAGTTCTTCTCAAATCAGAATAATTAAACAGTTCTTGTTGTGACAACTTGCCCCACAGGTCATCCTGTGTTCAATTGGCAGTTTTTTGGGGGATAAATAAATATATGACCAATTGCCTCTATTTGATATTTTATGCTGTGGGTTAGTTGTTATGCTTCGAAAAGGTCACAAACTTCTCCACTTTCAGCTCTTTCTGATCTCATGGCCTCCTTCTGTTGTTTGATGACAAACAGACTTTGGTCCTCTGGGTTGATCATCGCTCATACAGTCATAACAGCATCTGTGAAATAATGAACTTCATCTCTCAGCGAATACAGTTTTGATGTGTCTTGTTTGCCCTCACATGAGCTTTTGACGACTTCATTCAGATTTCATGTGTTCACTCTGATCAGCCTTCAGCAAGAAAAGAGCATTACAGAAATATGCTGAAGATGCAGATGTTTTGTGTTCCGGAGCTTTGAAGAGTTTCCTGACTGTTATTCTGTTTATCAGTGCTGTTTGTTAAGAAGAGAATCACTATAACTTTAACTTTCCGGGGTAATAAAGGAACCCAAGCCATATCTGGAGACCACAACATCACAGAGCCTTGAAGATGGACTTGGGTCTCTCTCTCTCTCTCTCTCTCTCTCTCTCTCTCTCTCTCTCTCTCTCTCTTCTCTCTCTCTCTCTCTCTCCTCTCCCGCTCTCTCTCTCTCTCTCTCTCTCTCTGTCTTCTCTCTCTCTCTCTCTCTCTCTCTCTCCCCGCCCCTCTCTCTCTCTCTCTCTCTCTCTCTCTCTCTCTCTCTCTCTCTCTCTCTCTCTCTCAGCTCTTGATCAGGCAGCCACATGAATAAGTAAATACGCTCAAATGTTTCCCTTATGTTACATAATATCTTAATGTTGAATGCAGGAGGACTGAACATAATTTATATATCAAGCTTCTAAGGTCACACACAGTTAATAATGCAAAATAATAATAGAAAACCCATCATGAACTCTTGCATTGATTTAAATATCTTAATGAGGGACTGTGTATGTTTTCAACATACTGTGCATTACTGTCCATGAAATAAACTGTACATTTCCATTGCCAATGAAGTACAAATAGTAAAGTAAAATAATGCAAATAGAGTAAATAAAGGAATATTCATTCATAATAAAATAAAATAAAGTAATTCAAATCGGTTTTATTATGAAGGTTACATTAATTAAATAATTGATTAAAAGGTGTAAAGTTGGAAAATAAGACAATTATGATACTAATGTGCAGTATGTTCCCTATTTCTTTCTCATAACGTATCAGAAATAGAAAGAAGCATTTTAATTTTAATAAGATATGCAGACACTGAAGTATGTTTATATTCACTTTACATTCTGTTCGTTTTTAGAATGTTAGAATTCTTCTACACTTATGTAAATGTTGGCAAGAAATAGTAATTAATTATACACTTAAAATGAGAAAGTTTTAATTTCAGTCCCCCAAAATACTAGAAATAAACTAGAATAAAAATAAATAAAATAATTTAATTAGAAGGTATAAAGTTGGAAAATAAGACGATAATAGTACTATAATGTTTATTATGTATTTCTTTGTCATAAAGCATAGGCCATAGAAAGATAGATGTTAATATTAATAAGCTATGCAAACAGTGGAAAAGAGAAAATATTAATAACAGCAACAGAAGCATAAATAAGTCAATGGAATAAGTCATTTACACAATGCCACACAAACCCATGCAGACGAACATCCAGCGAGATTAATGACAGGATTTAATAATCAAACTGTCTCCAGGAGAGCGTGAGGAGCGAGAGGAGCGAGAGCTGCGTGGCTCTTTCCACTTCGTTATTTCTTTGTCATCTAAATACCAAAGTGCAGCTTGAGAAGATCCCTGGAAACAGTGCTGGCCGCCGCTCTTATGTAACTGTGTGTCTGAGTGTAGCACATGCTTCAATAATACATGCAGACATCGCTGTCTCTTCATTTCCTCTTCCTCTCCTCCTGTGCTTCACGCTTCCTGTCATGCTCTGTATGTCTCTATTTGACTGTCCCTTGCTTTTAAAATATACGAGTCATTTCTAATACAACAATGTCCCCGTCACATATGCCCCAACAAATAAGGTATAATATTAAACTAACGTTTTTGAAGATGAAAATCCTTTCATGTTAGATTTATTTAAAGTATATTATGTCGCCATACCAGGTGTTTCTTCATTTCTTTCTCTCATCAAAATATTTAAAACAAAGCATGACGTCTCTTGAATATTGCTCTAGTTGTTAATCAAGGTGTCCCCCTGTCTTCAGTATTACTTTATATTCTGATAGTTTTTAGAATTTATTAAAGAACTAAAATATTAATTTATTCCTTGAAAATAAAAATGGAAGGACGTTTCTTTGAAATGTTACACTAGAGCATGTAAAACTTGGCAAGACATAATAATTAATTAATTAGACTTGAGAAATGTCTAATTTCAGGTCAACCAAAAACACAATTTGGCTAGTTTTAACCACTTGGGGGGGGGGTATATTATTTATAATTTGCTGGGTAAATATGAATAATTGTAATAGAGACTTTAACAACTTTATTAGAGAAGCCAGAAATCTCTCCATTCTATATCGCTAAACTTGTTATTCCAAAAACGTACACAAGCAGGTAAATAAATCTGAAATCTTAATAATTCCACTTCCTCAATGACGCCATCCTCCAGGAAGTGACGTCACATTGGAGAGAAAACAACGGTACAAAGTTGACTTGCCAAATTGTGCGATGCTTTGTGGTGTTTCTTGGGTTGTCAGTAGAACAATATATTGTATTTGGCTACATAAATCGGTTTATTTATATTTCAAGTCATCTATAAGTTAACATTTGCTGTAAACTTGATTTGTTTTTATGACATATGCATGCAAAGCAAACAAAAACGGTGCGTTGTCCATAAATGTTGTTCATAATTGAGTTTTTAGTTGGTCTGTGACACAGATTGACGCAGTGCATCACACTACCACCTGAGGGCAGAACACGATGAGTGTTGTGTCTAAACGTGAGCTACATTCTGTCTTCTCTGGAAACTTCTTCTGAAATCAGGAGAATCGTAAATAAGACTAGACTATAAGTCATCACAGTGTTTAATATAAGTCATTAGAGTTCGTAATACCTCTGTATTGCCATGATTAGATGCATTTGTTAAATATAGTTACACAAAGCTTTAAGTTGCAGATAGATTACCAATTAATTTTACACATTATTCTTCCTCCTTATAGTTGAGAAAATACATATACACTTACAGTTTGCATTTTCTCAGTGTTAACCAAACAACTGGTGTTTTAGTGATTTTAATGGTTGTAGGCTAGTTATGTCCACAGATGTCTAGTTAGTGTCATTCTGGAAAGTATATTTATTTTTATATTATTTTAAACCCAACAAACTTCCTATTGGAAAATGTTTTGCTTGATATTTTATCTTCTAATGCAGTGCAATTCAGACATTGATGCAAGAGTCTAAATACTTTGTGTTCATGAATCTACACATAACTCTTCTGCCTATATTTGCATCCACCCTTCAGTTATGCAGTGTGTATGTTCCCATCTCATTTGCATGCTGATCTGACCCCATGTTAATACCTGGGCCCATTCTTTTCCTGTTCTATTTGTTTTATTCTCTGCAAGACCTTCCCCGTTCTCGTCCTGACAACACGTTTATTTTCTTTAGGAACAAAAGCCCCCAAGCGAGCACTTTTGGGGTTCACAGCGCGGTGACCTCTGAGGAGATGCAGTAACGTCCTGAACTCTGCAGCATCAAAGAGATCTGCAGGGGGCGGAGCTGAGACAGAACGCATCACAATGCAGGTCCACCTACACTCTCCCGCTCCTGTTCCTCACTTTCCTCGAGTATGCGAATATGAATGACTTCAGTCCTCTCTCTGTGACCTCTCTATCACATCACCGCTGGTACTTTAATCCTTTTAGCTGATGAGTGCAGACTTGAGATTGACTTTTTGATTGTTGAAAGGGATTTGCTGACAATGTTACTTACCTGCTGTAGATGTAGAGGAGTTTGTTGAATGGATTTGGAGAAATGTGTATATATATATATATATATATATATGGTTTTAAAAACAGACCTAAGCCAACAACAGCCTTTAAAAATACTTAATGTAATAATGCATTATATAAAAACAATGAGGCAACCCTGCTGAAAAAAACACCATTACAAATGAATTACAAATGACATTACAAACTCAACTTTTAACCATTAAAAAAACATACAACATTTCTTTTCTGCAGTGAATGGGTGATTTCCGTCAATCATACAACTGAATGAGAGTCTAAACAGCTGATAAATCACAAGTAAAAGATCCACACCACAATCCAGTCACCATCAGTAATGTCTTGTGAAGCGAAATATCTGTGTGGTTGTAAAAAAACTTTTGAAACAAATTCCATCATTAAAGGTGAAGAATGTAGGTAACATTTAAACTTGAAATAGGAATTAATCATCACTTTGTTCTTCCGTTTCCTCTGCTAAAAAAGCTATGAGTAAAACCATATTTTAATTATGTGTATTTGTAATGTGCACTTTGTTCTCTTTTTTTTTATAACACTTCCATCTCCTGTTCAGTCCTCTCACATTCAAATATAGTGACCACCTGTCAAAAGCATATTTGTTTATTAAAATCCCATGTTTATAAAGGGCCCGGGTTGCAAATGGTGCTCATGGCCTCCTATCTACACCTGGCACATTTTTCTCCTCATTCTCTCTCTCCTCTCCAGGCAATACACTTGGCAACATTTTCACTGGAGAAAGCAATATCATGAATAGAGGACTCATTGATTTCTCCTCTCCACCTGCTGGTGTGTGGTGAGCTCTCTCCTCTCCACCTGAGCTGGTGTGTGGGGAGCTCTCTCTCCTCTCCACCTGTAGCTGGCTTTGACTCTCTCTCTCTCTTCTCCATACACTTGTACTTCTCTCCTCTCCACCTGTAGCTGGTGTGTGGTGAGCGCACATTGATTGGCTTGATCTCTCTCCTCTCCACCTGAGTTGTGTTCACTTATTGGCTCTATGTCTCTCTCTCCTCTCTCAACAGCGCATGCAGCTTCTCACATCACACTTGAGACACCTTAATTGATAGACTCTCTCTCCTCTCCACCTGTAGCTGGTGTGTGGTGAGCGCATACACTTGATTGGCTCTATAACTCTCTCTCCTCTCCACCTGTAGCTGGTGTGTGGGTGAGCGCATACACTTGATTGTCTATGACTCTCTCCCTCTCCACCTGTAGCTGGTGTGTATTGATTGCTCTATGTCTGTTTGGTGGTGGTGAGCACATCCACTTGATTGTCTCTATGACTCTCTTCTCTCCACCTGTAGCTGGTGTGTGGGGAGCGCATACACTTGATTGGCTCTATGACTCTCTCTCCTCTCCACCTGTAGCAGACACCACTTGGATCCATTGCTGGTGAGAGCAACACTTGATTGGCTCTATGTAATGCTTTGACAAATTTTCAAATTTATGTGAACTATTCTTTTCTTTCAGCATTTCATCACACACATACGACTATGAATAGCTGTGTGTGGGAATTACTTTCTCTCTCTCCTCTCCAAAGCCGCATATATTCTCTAAACCTACCACAACAGTTAAAATCTATTTTTTTTTATAGCATGGCGCCGTTGTCCTGTGGCAGTTCACATTATTAATTATTGCTGTATTAGTAATCAAATATAATGTTGAAAAACATTAAAAAATCCCAACTTTATATATATATATATATTCAAAAGTTGGGATTTTTGTGCCTATTACCAAGTAAATGTGAACACTAAATGTTATAATCAAGGACATGTGACTTTCAAAAGCATTTACAAACCACTCAAATATGATTCAAACCATCACATGCCAGTTCTTTATAGAGACACAGTCCACAAGTTAGTTAAACATTAAAAGTCCTGCAACCTACACATCATTGTCTAGTTAACATCTCACCCTGGTATCACCACAGTACTTCAAATTAACTCATATACACACACTCACAGCTGTCAGGTCCAAATGAGACGTTGAGATCTATGACAGAAGCACACGCCAGGACAACACGTGCAAGAGCACAATGTAAAGAAAAAAATCCTAAAACACAACAGATTGGACCGAACACACACACACACACACACACACACACACACACTCTCTCCCCCTCAGTGAGCCTGTGACAGTGATAAACGTGTCGTGTGTGTGAAAGGGACAACAAACAGACAGCGGCTCATTTCCACAGTGTGTGTGTGTGAGCGGACACAGGAGGAGCCGTCCAATTAGAGGCTGGACACCACACGGTCCGCCGGGGAGGGGCTGGGGCGCAGGTTTTGTTTTCTTGAAAAAGTGCCATAAAACAACTCTCCTTAATTGGTGCCCTATAAAATTAGCATTTGCAAGAGCGTTAGATTTCCTCTGGCTTTGTGTAAGGTGTTGACCTTATTCACTTTCAGTTATTTCTTTGGTTTTATTGCAAAAGGGACAGAAATGGAGAGGAAACTGGTATTTCTGAAGCATCTCTTGACTTTCTCTCCCCCGTGAACATCAGTCACGCTTCATTCTGATGTCTTTGATCAGATGTGACTGTTGTATTGTAAACTGCGTGACCTACGGAGACATTCAGGAGTTCATCATTAGCACTTTAACCAGCACAATCTGGTTTTATTTTAGACTTTATTTCACCCTGTCGTAAGATTTCAACTGAAAAGGAGTGGGGCAACATCTTACATTGACTTTCAATGATAAGCTATAATGACAGAAATCATTGGTCCATGTGTAAGCAAGAAAATGTGGATCAATCAAACTGTCATTTGATGTGAAGGGAAAGGTCGGAATACAAAATTCTTGGAATGAAAAAAATGTGATTAGCCTTTAAGTTTGAAGATCATCATTTTATTTTCATTCATATATTATATTATATATATATATATATATACAGCTATATATTAGGTTAGGGTGTATTGTTCAAGTCGCTGTTAATAACTCTCACATTAATAAATCTGATATTTATAAAAACTGTCATTTTTATTCAATAAAATGTAGATTTAACCATAATGTATCTGGAAGTTTAAATTCTTTTTACATCCTCTTGCAATTATTCTCTGTGGTGTTTGTTATTTATATGTCATTACTGTAATAGAAATAAAATGTACTCTATTACAGTAAAATACTTTAATACGATTTGTATGTTTATTTATACACTACCAGTCGAAAGTTTTTGAACAGTAATATTTTTTAATATTTTTTAAAGTAGTAAAAGCCTGCATTTATTTGATCCAAAGTACAGCAGTAAAACAATAACATTTTGAAATAATTAGCTACAGTATATATATAAATAAAAGTAGTTATTTTAAATAGTTAAAAATAATTTCATTTCAAAGCTTATTTATTTGACTGATTTGAAATCTGTATATTCAGATGTATAATTTGTGTGTTATTATGTATATATATGATATATATAATATTTAACATTTAAAATTAAAATAAAAACAGGTTTTGTTAATTTATGCATTTAGTAGAAGTTTTTATCCATAAGCGAAATTTGTTTATTTGTGTGTGTATTGTGTGTGGTGTGTGTGTGTGTGGTGTAATGTGCGTGTGGGTGCGTTGTGTGCGTGTGTAGTGTGTGCGTGAAAGTGTGTTTGTGTGTATGTGTGTTGTGTGGGTATGACCTGTGGAAATTTAAGATGTGTTTGTGTGTGGATGTGTGTGGTGTGTGTGGGCAATATTTAATATATGTATGTGCGTGTCTTGTGTTCTGTCTGTGTCTGTGTCTGTGTCTGTGTCTGTGTCCGTGTTGCTGTCTCTGTAAAGATGATCTTCTTTGACTGGTTTGTAAATGCTTCCCCCCACACACACATTTATTGTTCTAATAGGCTAAACAAAAGAGCAAAAAAGCTAATTTGACTAATATGCATTTATATAACAAAATATAATTCCTTGTTTTTTGTTCTTTTGTATTCTTGGTGAATTATGAGCCAGGCATGTTCTTGACAGGTTTCACCCCAATTCTGTCTTTTACACCATCTAGTTACATCTGTGGTCATCAGTTGCCTTTTAACTGGTTACCTTTGCTTGTGCTCCTTCACCATGACAACCCCCTCCTCACACACAGGTCCCATCTGTGAGGGGTCTTGTGCCATGTGGCCGTCCTGTGGTTGCCCTGGGCTACAGTATCCCATGTGTGCAGTGTGTGTGGACTGTTTGCTTTGTCCGTGGACAGTGACAGGCCTGCTTTCAGTCACTCGTCGTTGACCCAGAGGTCACGGTGCACAAAGAGGCCTGAGTTGGTGGCCACTGTACTGAAGTCTCATTTGAGGATGATTAACAACACAGAGAGACAGAGAGAAGTGTGTGTGTGAGCTCTTTTCTGAGGGGATCAGATTCATTAGTGCCACATAATCGAGCGTATTGGCTTATATGACTTTAATGAAGTTACACTGAGCTCTTGTTCAGACAGTGAATGAGTTGAAATGTGAAACTCAAAAGAGTTGGATTTCACTTTTTTACTTACTCTGTAAATTCAGTCTCAAGAAAGTTCAGGTTTGTGTTTTAGAACTAAAGTGAACTCATCAGGTTTAAGGGTTTCGTCAAGCACATGAAAAATGACCAATGATAATGACGAGATGGAAAGATATGCACTAGCCGTCACAAAGTTTGGATGCTTTTATGGATTTATTTCTCATAGTCTGAAAGGCTTCAGCTTACATTCTTGGAATTAGTTGTAGACTAACTAAACTTTTATTTATGTATATATTTATTTAAATAAATTAAATAGTTTTCTGTACAAAATATATTTTTAAAATAAATTGAGGTAATTATATCAACATTATTTTGTTAGAAATTCTTATATGCATTATACTATTTTTGTATTATTACTTATTGAATATTATATTATCAGGGAAATAAATTAAATACACTAATAAATTAAAATAAACAAACAAAATTTTCTCAGTTTTTTTTTCATTTCTCATTTGGGTGTTAATGCAGTCCTTTTGAGAGGTGATAATGTGTTGTGCCTTTCTTTCTCTCCTTCTGTCGTGTGTGTGTGTGTGTGTGTGTGTGTGTGTGTGTGTGTGTGTGTGTGTGTGTGTGTGTGTGTGTGTGTGTGTGTGTGTGTGTGTGTGTGTGTGTGTGTGTGTGTGTGTGTGTGTGTGTGTGTGTGTGTGTGTGTGTGTGTGTGTGTGTGTGTGTGTGTGTGTGTGTGTGTGTGTGTGTGTGTGTGTGTGTGTGTGTGTGTGTGTGTGTGTGTAACACAGTCTGCTCTCATTGTAAGCTTGGCCATCTGTGTGTGTGTGTGTGTGTGTATTGATCTCTTCATTTGGATTCAAAGCCACTTCATGATGTTTAAGCACACAGATCAGCTGAGAAGAATTAGTTACAGATGTTTTGTTAAGCCGCCTCTAAGTGTGTGAGCATGTGTGCGTGAACCACAGAAATGTGTACTTTTGGACCTTTGGTGTGAGAATGATAATGATACTTTACAAATGATTATCTTGAATGTTGTCATAAAAGAAATTCTAAAGCTAAAGTCAAATATTTCATCAGAATTTACCCTTCTAAAGTTTGGGGTCGGTAACATTTTTAATGAAAGACATCTTTTATGTTCACCAGGGCTGTATTTATTTAGTCAAAAATACAGCAAAATATATTTTAGAATGTAATTCATTCCTTTGATCAAAGCTGAATTTTTGAGTCAGCATCATTGTTCCAGTCTTCAATGTCACATGATCCTTCAAAAATCATTCTAATATGATTTGCTGCTGAAAAAAAAGAATGCTTCTTATTATTAACCACTGGTGGTGGTTGAGGAGAGACCCCCCCCCACATGATTGTAAAGCGCTTTGGGTGTACAACAATACAGAATAAAGCGCTATATAAAAAATGCATCATTCATTCAATAATTAATGTTGAAAACTGTGGTTCTGCTTCATGTATTTGTGGAAACAGTAAAACATTTTCTTCAGGATTATTTAGAAAGTTTGAAAGAACAGCATTTATTTGAAATATAAATATTTTGTTACGTTGTATATGTCTTTACTGTCACTTTTGGTCAATTGAATGAATCCTTGATTAATTAAAGTATTAATTTATTTCAATTAAATTAAATAAAATATAGGAAAACAATAAGATGGTAAAATCCTGTTTGGTTCTGTATAGGAGAAAAAAAATAAGTCAATAATTGACATAAGAGTATTTGATTAGCAGCTCAGATCATTTGGTCCATTAAGGATTTGACAGAACTATTTGAGTCAAAGCTGTTAATCTCTAACTTTTAATAGCAGACTTTCGTAACTTGCCAAATCTGAGCACAGTTTGAGACGTTAATATCTCTTTTGAGACATACATGAGACGTATGTGAGACTATTGCCATCCTTGTCTCAGGAGAACCGTTTGTAGATTTCGTCAAGTCTTCACTTCTTCTCATTGCTGTTTAAGAGTAACACCGGAGAGAGGAAAGAGAATCTCATTCGTGATTTGCAGCAGTGCTTCTTTGCATCTCTTGAGGATAGAAGCAGCACGATATCAAAGAGCAGGTCTACTTTCCCTCGTTCACCCCCTCTCTTGTTTTCTGCCTCTGGCAAATCATTCCCTCTCCTCTTCTCTTCTCTTCTCTTCTTTTCTCTTTCACTGTTCTAGTTGGGCTGTAATTTATGATGTTGCAGCAGCACAAATGAGATGAAGCTTTTATAACAGACGCCTGCTGACACACTTTAGCTCCCCTCTCTCTGTTAGGGAAAGTTATTGGGCTTGTTAGTAACGGTCATAAAAAGCTCGGGGCCGTTCACACTGTGCTTGTCATGATGTAGTTTAGTTAATGTCATTGTTTCAAGAGGGTGAAGTTAATAAATCACTAACTCCTCAATGTGCTGCACAACCACACACACACACACACACACACACACACACACACACACACACACACACACACTCTCTCTCTTTCTCTCTCTCTTTCTATATAAATCCTACCTTCTTTTCTGTAAGACTTTTATAAAATTAATTTGTATTACAACATACAGTCTTCACTTTATATATTTCTAAACGGTTGTTCAAATCTAAATAAATACAAATAAATATATAAAGATTTATTAAAATATATAATTAGAATTTTTTTTTTTTAAATGTTATAATGTAAAAAAATACAAATATTGTTACAATTGCTTTAATATATATATATATATTTTATATATATTATTTGCAGCACTTTTTATCTATCGTTCTATCTATTCTATCGTTCTATTTATCATTCTATTGTTCTATTTATTAGTTGTAAAGATTAAATCTGTGGTGTTACAATAGTTTTTAGTTACATAATTATTGTCTGTTGCATTATAGTTATTACTTTAAATATTTTCAGAAATAGCTATTGTTGCGATTTTACAAATTAATTGTCAAATTAATAATAAATAATTCTGAAAACTCCTTGTCACATTATTATGATGTCTGTAAAAGTCCTCATTTTCAATCTGAGGTACAGATTGTTCAATAAAAAAGTATAAATATTCATAGATATTTTATTTTCCATGTTTTTTCTTAACTTCTTTATTTAAAACAATCTGAAAGCTGTGAAATGTTTAGAATAATCAGGAGAAATCACCATTAAACTGAATTTAAAGCATAGGTTTTAGGTTTTCTCATATGCTTTGTTATGGTAATTTAGAATAATGTATTTAACAGTAACTCTATTGATGATTAGATGTGATTTAATGTCTCTAAGCACCATTGAGGCTGGATTTCTCTGTCCCAGCAGCTTAAGATCTCTGAAACGTGTGTGTGTGTGTGTGTGTGTGTGTGTGTGTGTGTGTGTGTGTGTGTGTGTGTGTGTGTGTGTGTGTGTGTGTGTGTGTGTGTGTGTGTGTGTGTGTGTGTGTGTGTGTGTGTGTGTGTGTGTGTGTGTGTGTGTGTGTGTGTGTGTGTGTGTGTGTGTGTGTGTGTGTGTGTGTGTGTGTGTGTGTGTGTGTGTGTGTGTGTGTGTGTGTGTGTGTGTGTTTGAGCTCAGTTCGCTCTCAGCTCTAATCCTCACTGATCTGTTGAGACTACACACATACGGCTGTGATAATGCTCTCATTTTCTGCTCACCTGAACACTGACAATTCACACACACGGGTCTTTAACACCAGCTTAGTCAAACACTTTAATTCCAACTTAAAGACACACAGATTAAGCATAAAAGAAGCAGATGAGTGAAGAGATACTCTTTCATCCATTCATGAGCTTGCATTCTGCTCCTTTCTCTCCTGAATCTTCTTGCTGTGTGGCCTGTGGATAAAGTAAACACATGAATGAGAATGAAGCTCTTAAACACCCTCATGTATTCATAAGCACACACACACACACACACACACACACACACACACACACACACAGATGGGCATTTGAACACATCATCCATTGATGAATACTTTGAGATGAATGGTAGAGATGTTTTTCATGCATATTCTCATGAAAATCTTTAATTGGCAACCTACGACTCATGCTCATCTTAAAAGCAGTCCATATTTCAGTTTTACTGCATTCCAAAGACCATGATAAGATCATCAGTGAACAATTTAAAAGTTGACTTGCATAATATAATGAAGTGCACAAACCATAATGTCTCCATATGAATTATTGTTAATTGGAAAAGATCTGAGTAAATTCAAATGTCTCCTTTTGTGTTCAACAGGTTTGGAACAACATGAGTGTGAGTACATAATGATTGAATTGTTCAGTTTTATGTTAAACCGTGTTTTTGGATACAATTTTGAATGTAGCATTCAGACTTTACCAGTATACAATAGGGGGGAAACACACACACACACACACACACACACACACACACACACACGTTAAAAAAAAAAAACATTTATCATGCTCAAGGCTGCATTTATTTAATCAAAAATACAGTAAAAAGTAACATTGTGAAATATTATTACTGCATGCAGCATGATTTTTTTTTACTTTATTTTGATTAAATGCATTTATTTGTTCAAAAATACAGTAGAATTTTGAAATATTATTAGAATTCAAAATATAAATGTTCTATTGAAATACATTTCAAAATGTAATTTATTCCTGTGATGCAAAGCTGAATTTTCAGCATCGTTACCCCAGTCTCCGTGTCACATGATCTTCAGAAATCGATTTGCTGCTCAGGAATCTTATTAGTATCAAAGTTGAAAACAGTTGTCATATCCAATATTTTTGTGGAAACTGCGATACGTCTTTAATCCTTGCTGCATAAAAAGTATGAATTAATAAAAATCGGACTGACCCCAAACTCGTCAACGGTAAACAGTACTTAATATTCCATAATACTCCATAGTTGCATTATCCCTAATTAATCCACGCGTAACTGCTGTTCGATACCTGAGAGGGTTTTTCATGGTCTGCTCTCATTAGTGAGGAACACTGTTAGTCCAGTCAAAGATCTGAGGTTCTTCTGGCTCTGAGCCTATAACATGCCAAAACCCCATATGTTCTTCACTCATGACGACACACACTTCAGCCCAGAGAGAGGCAGCTGCTGTCACAGGGGCTCGAGGAGCTCTCATTTATTGGTTTTCTGGCATCTTTTGGTTAATATCTTATGCTTTCTCTCTGCCTGTACTCATTGCTTTCTATTGTGTTGTAGTTAAAGGGATAGTTCAACCACCAATGGTCATTATTTACTCATTCTCATGCCTTCCAAACCAGCATGCGGTTATTGAAGATTTAGAAGAATCTGTTCCATACAATGAAAAATAATAATGACCACATCTGCTAAGCTCCAGTGGCCTGAAGTTTATGAAGTTTGCTTTTGAAAGAAGTCTCCTCAAGGCTGCATTTATTTAAAAAACAAAACAAAAAACTGTAAAAACAGAAATATTGTGGAAATATTATAATAATTAAAAATAATTGTTTTATGTTTAACTATATTGGAAAAAGTAATTCATTCCTGTGATGTAAAGCTGAATTTTCAGCATCATTACTCCAGTCTTCAGTGTCACATGATCTTCAGAAATCACTCTAATATGCTGATTTGATGCTCAAGAAACATTTCTGATTATTATTAATGTTGATATAAAACAATTAGTATTTTTGTGGAAACCATGAGGCATTCTTTGATGAATAGAGCATTTATATAATATCTTTGTGTATTTGCATGTTGCTAGCATAATAGTCTTATAAGCATAAAATACTAAGCACATGCAAATATTTGGTGAAATATTAATACACTTTAGTAGTGAATGACTCATATTTGTAGTTTTTATACATTTGACATTTTCTATATATTTATTTATATGTATGCATTTAGCAGACGCTTTTATCCAAAGTGACTTACAGTGCATTCAGGCTATATATTTTTATATTGGTACATGTGTTCTCTGGGAATTGAACCCACAACCTTTTGCACTCCTCTACCACTGAGCCACAGGAACACTGGAACATGTATACCTTTTTTCTTGCTTCTTTATTTTCAACCTAAATCCATTGGTATATAGATTTAATTTGCACCTGTGTGAAAACCCTTTTTTAAAGCTGCAGTCCGTTAATAAACAGAACTGCGTGCGTCTTGCGGAAGAACATTGTAGCCGGAGCTACTTCTCTCTGTTTATGTCTATGACGAATCACGCAGGTACTGGGCTACTCCGCAGTCGTACCTACCCGAAATATTCTGAATATAAACACTTATTAAAGGTGTAGCGTAGTGATACAGGACAAGCTAAAAACATGGTTTGGGAAATGGATTCATGGTGTACTGCAGCTTTAAGTAAGATTTGTTTAATAGGGAAAATAAATAGCTGTGTTATTTTAGTATATTTATAGGTTTGAATTTATTTTTTATTTTTTAGTCATTTTGATTAGTGCTTTTGTTATTTTTATTAGTTTTTGTTATTTTTTTATCAGTTTATTTTTAATTTAGTTCAAGGTTCAAGGTTTCTTTATTCGTCACATAATAAATTATACAGGGTATAATTAGAAGTGAAATGTAATCGAATCAGGTCCGCTCAGTGGACAGTGCAAAAAAATAAAAATAAAAAATTATATAAAGTAACACAACACGAGAGCATATATATGGTAAAAGAAGAGAAATAAGAGTAAAATGTGCAATGAAATAAAAAGTGCAAAACAACACGAGAGCATAAGATGTGCAATGGTAAACAATAAATGTGCTAAAAACAATAAGATGTGCAAAAAAACAATAAGATGTGCAAAAAAACAATAAGATGTGCAAAAAACAATAAGATGTGCAAAAAAACAATAAGAAAAAACAATGTGCAAAAAACAATAAGATGTGCAAAAAACAATATAAGATGTGCAAAAAAAAGTGCAATAAGATGTGCAAAAAACAATAAGAAAACAATGTGCAAAAAAAAATAAGATGTGCAAAAAAAAATAAGATGTGCAAAAAACAATAAGATGTGCAAAAAACAATAAGATGTGCAAAAAAAATAAGATGTGCAAAAAAACAATAAGATGTGCAATAGATGTGCAATAAGATGTGCAATAAGATGTGCAAAACAATAAGATGCAAAAAACAATGCAAAAAACATAAGATGTGCAAAAAAACAATAAGATGTGCAAAAAACAATAAGATGTGCAAAAAAACAATAAGATGTGCAAAAAAAATAAGATGTGCAAAAAACAATAAGATGTGCAAAAAACAATAAGATGTGCAAAAAAAATAAGATGTGCAAAAAACAATAAGTGTAAAAAAACTGGGACTTAATAAATAGTAATGTGAATAAGAGGGATGTGCAGACGGGTTGTTCAGGGTATTGTACATAAAGCAGCAATATTTGAGAATATGAGAATATTTACAGTTAACAATGAGTCTTGTGAATGTTTATGAGACTGGGTTTGTGTTTAGGAGCCTGATGGCCTGAGGGAAGAAGCTCCTCCTCTACCAGTTCTAGTTTAGTTCTAGTGTTCATTTATTCAGTTAATAATTGTAAATAATAACTTTTTCAGCTTAATTTCAACTAACAAAATATTTGAATAGTTTTAGTTTTAGTTAACAATAAAAACTTTGGCTGTACCACGTCACATTGGGCTCCTCAGCCGCTCATGGGTCATAATGTGAGAGATGTAGTTTTGTGTAGTTACGGTGTGTGTGTGTGTGTTTTGAGAGTGTAATGGAGATGTCAATGACTCTTGTAAAAGCAGTTATAGTAAAAACAGTATAGTAATGTGTAATAACTCTCTCTTTCTTCACTGCTCCTCCTCTGCTCTCCACAGGGGCTTTTCACATGCGCTTCACACTCCATAGTGTTCACACTTCAGTCTGCCTAGACTGTCCTTAAACCATCGAGTTTACTAACCTCACAGAGAAAGAGAGGCAGATAGATGTCTCGGCGAATGAACATGACCAGGTCTCCTCAATATCAAACCAAGAAACAGTATAGAAATGTATATATATATATATTTTTTTTATCTCAGATCTTCACGTTTAATTTAGGGCATTACATTTGTATTTTATTCAGCAATCATATATATATATATATGGTGATCCTCATTAATTATAAAAAAATACAGCATTATATTACATTTACATTGAACCATTTATTAGATGCTTTTATCCAAAGTGACTTACAAATGAGGAATACAACAAGCCATTTGTCTTAAATTATATAATACATATAAAAATAGTTTTTAAACAATGAAAAAATTATGTTCTAAAAATGTGAAATGTTCATAATTTAAAGGCAATAAAACAAACACTTTACAATGAGGTTCCATTGTTTAACATTAGTTAACTACATTACTTATACTTACATTACTATAATCAAAAGTTGTGTCTGGTAATATTATCTAATACACCTGAGCTAGCATGAAATAAAAATGAAAAATGAATTATTATTTATTTTAAATGTTTTTCCTCCCACTGGATTTTGGAGTAAAATGTGGCCTGCATCTATGTTGAGATTCATTGTGATGCTCTTAAGCTGTTAACAGACCATCCTAACACATTCTTTAGAAAGAATCAAATCTACAGTACATGTGACTTGTAATCACGTCACCATATTTTACTTCATTTAGATCATATGCAAACCATAACAACCATTAGAAACGCAAGGTCCAAGTGTTTTTCACATACTAGCTTGCTGCTGCAGTTTGTATGTCAGTGTGCATATGTGTGTTTTGTGGAGGTGGGGTGTATACAATGCTATTGGGGCAGGAAAGGGGTGTGTGGGGGAGAAAGTGTGGCCCTTCTGTCATTGGCTCTGAGCCTAATGTCACATTATGCGTCTCATTGTGTCTTTGTGATGCTGAGGAGTATAAATACAGCCCTCTCAGTGTTCTCACACACACACAAACACACACTCATTCCCTCTGCAGATCAGACCTACGAACTGAGTTCTCAGAGGAAGAAGCTGCGTATTAAACTTTGTGCAAGTGGATTGTTCTTGAGAAGATTGCAAGTTCTCAACCAAGACTTTGCGGAAACAACTTCAAGATGGATTCTGATGCAAGTTCCACATGCAGTCGGTCTTCTTCACCCGAGCTGGCTGTGGACTCCAGCTTTTTCTCCAACAAGGTGTTTCAAGCTTACTGTGCAGACAGAGAAATGGGGCAGCCCAGGTCGGAAAAAAACCCACAGAGCACCGGATCCGGCGGAAAGAGCCTCACACAGGCCGATCTCTCCCATGACGGCCTGCAAGATCTACGACTCAAAGTGAACGGCCGCGAGCGCAAACGAATGCACGACCTCAACCAGGCCATGGATGGGCTCCGAGAGGTGATGCCCTACGCGCAGGGCCCGTCCGTACGCAAGCTGTCCAAAATCTCCACCCTGCTTCTCGCCAGAAACTACATCCTCATGCTCTCCAGCTCTCTGGAGGAGATGAAGAAGCTAATAGGTGATGTTTATGGAGCCAGAGGACAGAGTCACTCAGCTAGACGGATTCTACCACCAACTTCGGCTGCTCCGGTATCCCAGTTGCCGCTGCTCTCGCTTGCCCCATCTCTGCACTCTTTGGTGGGCAGCACTTCCCAGCACACCCAGATGGTGGCCCAAGCCCCTCATTCTCCACCCTCGGCTGGGTATCTGGGTTTCCCTGCTCCACCTCTTCACACCCTGCTGAAGGACCCTCTGCATCTCTCCAGCGGCTACAGGCATTTTCCCGGCATGCCTTGTCCCTGCTCCCTTTGCCAACCTCTTCCTGCATCCACAGCCAGCCTGCACAGCTTCTCCATGGGGAAGTGATTCAGGCGAGGCCCAGGCTCCAGGCTGAAGTAGGCCGCAGTTAAAATACGGACTCAAGAAGAACTGAAAGCATCTGGATGTGTTTCTAGATGTGTTGTAAACTTTGTAAATGTCCTGTACATAATTTATTTTCTAACAAGCTGCTGCTATTTTTATATCAAAAGAATGTTTTGTACTGTTATATAGCGTTTTTGAATAGTCACTGTATGAACATGTGCTTGTATGTTCTTTGTAGCAAAATGGCAATTGAAAGCGTATAGTTTTGTTTCTTAAATTAAACATCTATTATTATAATGAAAAATACCCTGTTTTTTCAGTGTCTTCATTTGATCATTTAAACAATCTGTAATATTTTAAAGAAGTGCACCTAGTTTAAGGAAAAGCATTCATGTTGAAGTTTTGAGTGCATTCAAGCTCAAACCCATGACCTTGGTGTTGCAAGCATCGTGCTTTACTAGTTTAGATATAGGAATATTTGCAGATCTATTTACTTAAGATCAATACATTTTTAATCACATTTTTATTTATATATCAATAATATTTAAAGATTACACAAAATATACAAATTAATAATGATGAAATTATATAAAACTAATACACAGTTTATATATACGGCTCTGTAACGTCAATGTTTTTACTTTATTTCATTTGTTATATTTATTCTATTTTATTTACTCTAGAATGCTTTGCAACTATGGAAAACAATGCACCACTTACCCCATTATCAACCCATAATTTTATAATTTTTATTTATATATGTATTTTTTTTCTCCCTGGTGAAGTTCAATGGAGATCAAATTTGTACTAAAGTTAAACCTTTTAAAATCATTTATTTTAAAATTGCCAGACTGGCATTGCAAGCAAGACGTGTTCTTAATATACTTGCTTGTTCAAATCAAGTTGAACAACGACTTTTTTACTTTTACATATAAATATGAAATAATGAGGTGCTAAAATAAAAAAAAATGCCAGCTTCTCATCTGTTCTGAAATCACATGTCAGTGTTTGTATATGTCAATGTGTTTCGTGATGTATATGAATATAAAATGAGTCCATATGGTTTCATCCAGCACCATTACCGCACTATTGCCCACACCATATTTATGTTTTTAGCATATGCTAACAAACACTGGCATAATTTATGCCCGCTATAAAACGCTGCCTTTGGACTGAACCATCTGTACCGAGACTAGTTAATGTATGAAAAAGAAAGGCAGCCAGACCGCTCGGAGCCCGGGGCCTACTCTCACCCATCAATCAGAGAGAGAGACGCAAGCTGTCGCCAGGTTGGCGCGTCAGCATTGTGCAGCACACGCAGGGGACGGCCAGCGCTTCTTTTCATGTTAGTGCAGGAAGATTTGTCACTGTCCAATAAAGCTGTGATCATATTCAGGCCGTCCTCCCTGGGAGTCGTTTTCATGAGAGGCTCTGACAGCTGTGCACACCATCATTTGTTTGCTGGAGAGGTCATTTGACTTTTCGGATCTTCTGATATGACCAATGGTTAGAAATGAAGGTGTGAAATATTGGGCACAATGGCATCAGAAATAAACCAGGACTCAGAGTAAAATTGACTAAATGCACTTTGATATTTATTATGTTGGTCGCAAATTCCACTGCTCTGTTTCTGTACTTATAGAAATTGATTCTTTCATTCAACAAGGATGCGTTAAATTGGTCAAAAGTGAGAGTAAAGACATTTATAAAGTTTCAAAAGATTTCTATTTCAAATAAAAGCAGTTCTTCTAAACTTTCTATTCATTAAATCCTGAATAAAACGTATCATGGTTCCCACGAAAATATGAAGCAGCACATCCGTTTTTAATATTGTTAATAATAAGAAATGTTTCTTGAGCAGCAAATTAGAATGATTTCTGAAGATCACTGAAGATTGAGTAATGTAGGTGAAAAAATCAGCTTTGCATCACAGGAATAAATTATATTTGAGAATATATTCAAATAGAAAACAGTTACCATAAATTGTAATAATGTTTCACAATATTACTATTTTTACCGTATATGTGATCAAATGATTGTAGCCTTATTGAGCAAAGAAAGAGACTTCTTTAAACATGAAAAAATCTTACCAACCCCAAATTTCATAGAGTAGTGTGTGCACTCAATAAGATGTTAAATATTAAAAGATAAATGCTACATTTACTCAGTATTTAATATATGCATGTAATATAAATGCATATGGCCTCACCATGCACTAAAATTAAGAATAAAAACCTCTGAACAGAATGTTGCAGTTCAAGTTTACCATAATGCACTAGACACGCACTTTAGAAGTCATTCCTTGGGAGGAATAAAGCAGAAATATTTCATTAACATGTACATTCATATTTTTACAAGCATGCTTTTTGGTGATACGTTTGAAACTGTGTATTGTAATGTTTATTAGTGGAAAGCTTTTCTTTTTTAGACTTAACTGCATTAATATGCACACAATTTTAGTTTTTACAACCTGAGGGAACATTATGTTGCGCTTATCAACCACATAGCACAGATTCTGCTGTTAGGAACACTACTATAAAGAGCTCTCCTTTGAAATATCAGTTAATGTTAACTTTCAATGTTTTATCATAATCAAAGCAATACATCGCTGAAGGAGTGGATTTTATGCTCTTTGCACGGTGAAATCACACAGCCTCTAGTGGCTTAACACACCATTTTAACACACCAACACTCATACAAATGAAGCTGTTTTCACAGTGATGTCATAGCAGAACCAATTTTCTTAGTGTGAAGAACATTTAAAAATCTGAAGTACTTTTTTCCACTATAAAGAACCTTCTGTGGAATGGAAATGTTCCATAGATGTTAAATGTTTTACATGGAACCATCAATGCAATAGCCTTTCTTTTTAAGAGTGCAGTTTTAGACATTATATTACTGATACAGAAGCATACTCTCTTAAAAACAACAGTTCCAAACGGGTATTTTTGCAGTGATGTCATAGAAGAAGCATTATTAGTTCCCCAAAGGACCTTTCAGTGCTGAACAGTTCTTAAAAGAACCATTTTTTCTTAATGTGACCAACATTTTAAAATATAAAGAGCCTTTTGTGGAATGGAAAGGTTCCATGAATGTTAAAGGCTTTATTAGAACCATAGATGCCAATAAAAAAACTTAATTTTTAAGAGTGTATTTCATAATAATGCCAGTGCGCAGGATGCAAAATGCTGCAATCCAGTGCGTTTTGTACTTGAAATCTTCATTTGTGTGAAATCCTTTTATACACACGCACGCAGTTTGAGACTGTATTTCTCAAGAGCTAAATCAAGCGTGAAAAATACACTTTTCTCCTCCCAGGAATCCCGGACAGACAACTGAAAGATCAGAGGAGGGATGAAGAGATGTGTCTCCTCTCCTCCTCTGCACTCCTCCCTCTCTCTCTCACCCTAAATGGAGGAAGACAATAGCACTCGCTCCGAGCACAAAGAGAGGGTGCAGGGGGCAGCCTGTAACACAGCCCCTCTCTTTTTGTGTTTTTTTCTCGATGCGGTTACCGGCCCAGTCGGCCTGCAGAGGGCCCTGACACTCCAACGGCAACACAAAGGCCCTTAGCTCCTTATTTATGGGCCCATTGACAGCGCTAAAGAGCTCCTGTCAGGGGCCTGCTCGCAGTCAGCTGGTGAACGTCCCAGCGGGGGGAGGCAGCTGCCGTCCTGCCCAGAGAAGAAGCTCCCTCTACGGGTCCCTGCGGCCCCCCTGAGTCAGGGCCCCCCCTCCAGGTCCCAGCACAGGTGGGTATGGGAAGCTGAACACATTGTGGGGATTACTGGGAGCTGTGGCCCGGCCTGCTGCACAGGGATAATTAGACACATTGACTTGTGCAAAGCTGGTGTTTCCTGATTGGGGGCAGATGGTGACGTGAATGTGAATGCTTGTTAGGGAAATATAGGGACACACAGGCAAGCATATGAACATATGTAGGTTTTCTAGTATGTAAAACATTTTTTTGGGGTGAAAATAATCTCTTATGCCATGCACTGCAATATAATATTGCAAATATTTGTTTTATACATATATTTTTACAATAAGATTAAAAAAAAATGTTTTGCATACCATATTTATCAAATAAATGTATTTAATTGTTTAAAAATACAGTAATAACAGTAAAATTGTGACATATTATTATAATTAAATATAATACAATTTATTATGTTTTTGAAAGAAGTCTCTTATGCTTCATACAGCATTCATTGTAATTTGCCCCCCTGTATTTTTGATCAAATAAATGCATTTATTTGTTCACAACTACGGGAAAATTGTGAAATATTATTGCAATTTAGAACTACTTTTTATTTGAATATATCTTAAAATGTAATTTATTCCTGTGATGTAAAGCTGTATTTTCAGCATCATTACTCCAGTCTTCAGTGCCACATAATCCTTCAGAAATTATTCTAATAAGCAGATTTGCTGCTCAAGAAACATTTCATATTGTTATCAATGTTGACAACAATTTTTTAAAATATGTTGTAAGAAGACTGTGATAGATTTTTCTCAAGATTGTTTGACAAATAGAAACTTTTTGTTGTTTTGTTTGGATGTTTTTGTATATATAGAAATCATACATGTTTGGAACAACATAAGCTCAAGTAAATGATGAATTTTCATTTACATTTTTTCCCGAGTATTAACTGTATTTGTTACTAAAATAGATTAAATCTGTCTGAGATTGAACTGTCCAGCCTGTACGTGTTACATGAAATCTCATTCTCTCTTGTGTTTTTGTGCCCAATGATACTTCTGCAATCTGTTCTGAATGTGACATAGCGGGATCATCTAATCAATACAAGAAAACGCCTTCTGCGGCCCCAGATTCAGACTGACAGAGTTAATTAGGGAACCAAAGGTCCCAATTAGTGGGATTGGGGAGCATTTGGGGGACATATTGTGGAACACACGCACATATTGCTCAGGGAGGCTTCAACTAAGAGAGAGGCAGTGCTCACCCGACGGCAACGCTGACCCGGTGACATCCTGTTAAACCTCACTTCCTGCCAGCCCCCCGTCAGTCTCACAGCTGAGACGGGGGTCACGTGTGTATGTAATGTGAGGGGTCCGGGGCCTCAGGTGTGTAGTTAAGCGCTCCCATTAGGACTCAATCCATATGGGCTGTTCTGAATTCTAATGAGGTGATAAACTCCTCGTGTCAATTCCATTATGAGCAAATTCATTTCTTGATTATGTGTAACAGACTGACGAGACAAACTCTCTCCCATGAGACTTTCTGCCATTTAGGATTTTTTTACCAGTCCTCTAAACTATGAGACAGCTAACTAAATCCTGATGTTGAGCAAATGAAGCCCAACATTTTTGTACATTTAAAATTTCAACATACTTTAAAAAAAGAGAAACAAAGGGAAAAACAGTTTAAAGCTATTATATATCTTTTGAAAACTAGAATGTTTTTTTCTCATCATCCTATTTATTTATATAAATAATAGATTATATAAATAGTATATATATATATAGTACACACACACACACACACACACACACACTATGATATATACTATATAGATATATATTTATTTATTGAAAGTTCTTAATTTCATGAAATATAAAGTCAAATATTTTTCAGATAAAATATTTTATACATTTTAAAAATAGTTCTAAAGATGAGAAATATAGCTTAGGAAATATGCCAATAGACTTACAGCACTTATTTATTTATTTAGTCAGACATTTTTTATCAATTTTACAAGTATATAAATGAATAGTTTATTTACTTAGTTTATTTATTTCGTTTATTATAATTATTTATTTATAGTTCTTAAATTTCATGAAATATAAAGTCAAATATTGGTCAGATAATATTTTTCTTTTTACACACATAAAATAGGTCTACCAAGTGTACATTTCAGCATTTATTTAATCCATAAAATAGTTTATTGTGGTGTGTGGTTATTTGTTTTGGCGGCCTCTACAGGCTGTAAGTGCAACGACATGCGTTTTCGCGTTTCATCACGAATCTTGATCCTTTGCGGTTGCCTTACTACGCAGTGTCATATGAAAAATATTTTAACTTACTATTTTATCCATATTTAAATTTTTAGTTAAAGTCTCTGATTTATATAACACTTAAACTCATTAATAAATTATCGTGACTTTGTTTAACGTGGTGTTTATAAATATTATTTTGACGCGCTGGTAAGGTCAGAGTTCAGGCCATACGGATGTCGTCATGCGCTGAAGATGGCAGACGGGTGAGTTTACAGCACATAAATGTTCACTTTGTCGTTTTAATGCACGATATAAATTTATATTGTCATTCAGCAACATTAATTTAACTCTAAAGAGTGCACATCTGCAGTAAAGAGATATTTGTGACCTTTTTTAAATTATGAGTTTTATTGGCGGATGTGAAGGAGGAAGTCAGACGGGTTTGTTTACAAAAATATCACAGAGTCATGAACAAAAACATACATGTTACAGCCATCGTTATTAATTATATTATTCATGTAAACCCATCTATTGTAACATAAACAGGACATAGATCATGTATATCACAGTAAAGGGATGAAATGTTATGGTCAGATATGAAAATGAAGGACTCATAAAGCTCGTATGTGACAGATTGTTCCAGAATGCCAGTGACCAGACTATTCACACACATTAGTGATGATCGATTATATGATTCACTTACTTTTTAATATTCACATCACACACACATTATGATTTATTGATGATCGATTAAATGATTCACTCTTATGCTGTACTTATATTAACATAACATCAAATATGTCGTAGATCATATCTAATATATATATATTTTTTTTTAGAAATATAGTCACGATGATATAACATTATCGTCTTGACATTGTGTAAATAAGTTATAATTAATGAAGTTTAAGTGCCTGAGTTTGACCAAAGTATAGTTCTTTAGAAAAAGACATGCTTTCTTAAATGACAACACAGGCAAAAGCTGTAGAGTTCTAAGGAGACTGCATAACAGAAGTATATACCCGTATGTATCATTTGTGATGTTACTAGTGATTTGAATCATGTTTGATGACCGCAGGGAAGGAGTATGTTGGGGAGGCTGGCTGACACAGAGCTTCCAGGCCGTCAAAGACAAGGTGAGATGAATCCAGATCAGATCCAGTGTGGATCTATCATATGGATAATGCTGAAATGTTTTAGAAATCTCTCAGCAATGCGTTTGGGAGAAAACAATGATTGATCTGTGCTTGCAAGCAGTGGTAGAAGTTTTTACATTCTTTTTTTATTTAATTAAAAAATTTGATTTTTTATGACATAACCTTTATTTCATTCTTAAACAATGTTTAATTCCAGTTAGATGAAAATACTTACCAGCTATTTTTATGTGGAGTCAAATTTCTAAACCCAAATGTAAATCAAATAATTGTCCTGATAGCTGCATGTAGTCATAATTAGTACATTTGTTTTCTTGCGTAATATTTAGCAAAACATTTTTGTTGACGCGTAATGTGTCCATTTACCCTGCATCTACATTTGTATTAAAATGAATTTGTATGAATATTTAACATTTACTTTTATGATTATAATAAAAAATAAATATTAGTGTTCATAAAGTTAATATTTACATGAATAGTTACATGAACATTTAATAATAAATTATGAAATCTTTAAGAATCAGCTCTGCCTCTACTTGTATTTTTTATATGAATATTTCATGTTTATTTGAATTAATATATTTTCAAATGAATATTGATATGAATACTAATCATAAAATGATGGCATGTCTCAACAGTCAGCTGAGGCGTATGAGTTTATCAAACGGGACCTGACAGAATTCTCCAGCGTGGTCCAACATGACACGGCATGCTCCGTTGTTGCGACAGCGAATGTCATTAAGAGCAAACTGGCCGTAAGGAAGCTATTTTACAACACACCAAAACAATGTTAATGCTTACCTTCTTACCTTGTTTAGTCTTCAGTGCTAAAGCCAGACATCATTCCTTTAGTTTAGTTTGTGCAGATGCAAACCCTAGCCACAAAGGATAGTTTATATGCTATTGTGCTTTTTTTAGGTTGAAAATTCATCAGAGGCCACGCAAAAGGTGAAGAAGGGCATTTCGAATATTCTGGGTGTGATCACAGACACTTTTGCCCCTCCCCCAGACAAGACCATCGACTATGACGTCATCACGCTGGTAGCCACTCCGGCAGGCACAACAGAGGTGTATGACAGCGGCAAGGTCAGCCACATCCACATAGGTTAAAGAAATAATATATAAATAAATAATAGGTTAAATACATACTTGCATATGTACATGTATAATTAAATACATGCCTGCTGTACTTCCTCTCAGGCTCGACTCTACAGTCTTCAAGCAGACCCTGCTACATACTGCAATGAGCCTGACGGTGTGTAAACACTTCATGTTTTCTCTATATCTCAAACAGGCATGTGTTTTGAGAGTTTTAATGTGTATTCCATGTATTTGTCTCTTTCCAGGCCCTCCACAGCAGTTTGATACCTGGTTGTCCAGTTTCACATTGGAAGAGAGGAAAGCCGAGATCTCTGAACTGCTGGTCAACAGCCCCGCCATAAGAGCTCTTTATACTAAAATGGTATGACGCAACCTTACTGGCCACGATTCATCTGTGCATGTAATTCCACATAATAAAATCATTAATATGCTTGTGTTGATGTCAGGTTCCGGCAGCAGTGGCTCATTCAGAGTTCTGGCAGCGGTACTTCTATAAAGTGTTCCAGTTGGAGCAGGTACAGCAGATCTGTGTCTAATACTGACTCTTGAGCTCAATGAGCTGAAATCAAGCTTATGAGCTTATCTGAACACACACAGCTCAGACGCTCAAACAACATAATGACATCAGTATGAGTCACAGGAAACACTTTTCTTTTGTTGAGGTTTCATATTTGTTCTTGCAGAGTTTCCCCTAGGTTTATGGTAATAAATAAGTCATATATTTAATAAGTAATATATTTCTGCTCAATGTCTTCAAGTGAAACCGAACTTTTATTTTGACGGGTTGCCGTGAATACCTTTACATATGATTTACCTTTGTGCATATGATACGATGAGGATAGTTTTACTCAAATGAAACGGTGAAATGCTCATGAAGTGACTCTCAGAGCAGTACTGGAGATGTTGTTCATGTATTTATGTCCTCATTTAGTGAGGTGGCAGACATTAATATCACAGCAAGCGTCACGCGCGGTTCAGTACGCGTAGTAAACAAACCCGCGCGTCTGCGCCATACATTAACAGAGACAGGCAGAAGTCATATTTAAATAGTCGTTTTGCGGCTTAATATTTACAAAACGAGTGGGATGCCATACTATCAGAAATACTCGTGTAAATAACATCTTACTATAGACCTTCTGCAGTATACAATTTAAATTACTGTAAGGGGGCGGGCTGCTGGTAGGGAAGCGGGCTGTGTTTGATGCCATTATGCAGCATATGTATGCACATTTTTTGTATGCATGAAATACCCTGATGACCTACTATATTTGCCAGAATCTGCTAAATAAAACTCAAGTATACTGACATTAGTACAGAAGCTGTGTTCCGAATGGCATACTATAATACAACTCATACTATACTGCAGTATGCTGTGTGAATACTGTGATTAGTACGTGCATTTTCTGTATGCATGGAATGCCCGGATTACCTGCTACATTTGCTGAAATTTGATGTAAGCATCTGAAGACACTGCGTGGGATACTGTTTCCCAGAACGCAATGCGCTCCATGTGACGTTTCATCTTCAAACGTGTGAGTGAACTGGAGGCGGGGAATAGTAATTATAAATCTGTACGTATATACATATACATGTAAACTACAAACTATCGCTGTGCATCTAAAAACAATATCATTTGTAGGACATAAATTGTACTTTAATCTCTATTGCACTTTTCCGGTCAAGTCAAATGACGTCACCTTTATCTCGCTTTAGCCTATATAGTAGTCAACATTTGAAGTGGATCAAAAAGTGAATCAAAGTTTTCCTAAGACAAGAACACATTTTGGTTTAAAGTTTTAGGACTTTGATGAAAGGTTTTGATCCGCTTTAAATGTTGACTAACGTTACTGTACATTGTTTCAAAGATATTAAATAATAATATTAATATTGCAGTGATATAATATATAAATCAAATTAATATTTCAATTATGCAAACAGAATTAAATTCCGCTGTCAGGCAGCTCTAAATAGAAACGGAGTGTATTTTACTCTAAGGACAAATAGACCAATTTGTTAGCAGAGGCTATTTACATTAACTCCGCGCACCAATGCCTGGCACTGCAAAAGACTCGTGTGTTTCTGTAGAATCAGTGGCGCAGTGAGCAGAAGACAGACGCGAGATGTGTGCTGTTGATGCAAGAGATCCGAGTTCGGTTCTGCCTTTGGTCAAACTCGTGCTTCTCCTTTTCCCATCACATACCAGATCAGAAAGGCATTTATTTTCATTTATTAAGTAAATATTTGAAAAGTGGAGATTAAACGCCTCATTAATAATACAGTGTGCTTAGCTGTAGGTAGGATTTTTCCCAATAAAGTGGCGTTCATCAAATAAAATGTATGATAATTTACACTCAATATGTTATTGCATACTGTTTTATAATGTACTACAGTACTGAAGTATAAATATCTGCCACCTAACTAATATTTACACACCTGTTGCTAAAGAAAATGCTGCTATTTTAGTATAAACTGAATTTATCATTATTTACACTTTGTGTAAATAGAATATATCACTTTTCCAATTAGTGTAACTGCCAAAATATGATTGTTCAGTTAAAGACAGCTCATTCAGTTCAGTCCAATAGCCTATGTAAAGTTCTTCAATTATCAAATCAGTTCAATTGGGCAATATTGTGTACTAATATGAAGCCTTATTAACAAGCCTTTGTAAAAATAATGGTGAGCATATTTGTTTGTAAGGTAACAACCTTGACAGCTGTGCTGAATTAATGTTTGTGTTTGTCATGTGACAATTAAGCATACTACTCTGAAACATTTGTTGCTTATTGTATATTGTTTCACACACTAATCTTTAAAATTAGTAGGCAGTATGCACCGTGTACTGGGCAGTAAGCAAGTATGCCATTTCGAACACAACCACAGTGTGGTATCAAACAAGCATTCAGTTAGTTAAAGATTAATATGGTGGCGCCATCTGCTGGTCATGTATGTATATGCAGGTTGGTTTGCAGCCTTTCGGTATACGGCAGCTGTTCTGTTTAAAGGAACAGTTCACACAAAATTAAAATGACTGAAAATGTACTCACTCTCAGGCTATCTAAGATTAGATATTTTGTTTATTTATGGGAATAGATTTGGAAATATTCATATATCCATCACTTGCTCACAATGCAGCGAATGGGTGCCGTCAGAATGAGAGTCCAAACAGCTGATAAAACATCACAATAATCCACACCACTCCAGTACATCAATTAATATCTTGTGAAGTGAAAAGCTGCATGTTTGTAAGAAACAAATCCATTACTAAAACGTTTTTAACTTCAAACCGCTGCTTCTGGTTAAATTATGAGTCCTCTATCCTTCATATTGCCTTCCTCGGGAGAGAAATATGCACAGATCAAGCACTTTTTACAAGCAAAAACAATCTAAAAATGCATCTGTGCATCCAATGTATTGATTATAGGATTTAAATAGTTATTATAATTTCTAGAAAAATATCTAGTATGTTACACATTTATTTTGTAGCCAAGTTACAACAATTTTCAGTTGTAAAAACGCACCAGATTCGGAATTCCAGCTCAGAAGCACTCAATGCATTATTGAAAATAATTATGGATTAAACCGAAGAAATCAAGTCAAATAAATAAACAATTTCTGTTTGTGAATTTGGTGCAATATAGAGGAACAATAAGTGTTTGTTTGATTTAAAGCAATAGTTCACCCAGAAATTGAAATTCTGTCATTTGCTCACCCTTATGTCATTCTAAAACTTTCTGTAAATAACAAAAGCTGCTCAGTAAAACATTTCTGGGTCTATAACACAGCTGATTGAGATCATCAGCTTGGTAGGTGAGAGAGCCATGAACTGAACTAACGAGCTGATGATCTCAATCAGGTGTGCTAAATAAGGGAGACATGCAAAATGTGCAGAGCAGGGGGTCCCCAGGACTGGAATTGAGAACCACTGAGTTAGTGTCATTAATGTGTGTGTATATATATATATAGTGGCATTTTAAGGGGTTGTACAGCTCTCTTAATGTGATTATATTTCTAAAATGGCACAGCATCCCAAACCTTATTTATTAAATATGTGTGTGTCTGCAGGAGGAAGCCAGGAGAGTAGCGCTGAAGCAGAGAGCAGAGAAGACGGATCATTCTGAGAGCCTGGGTTGGGAGGAAGAGGACGAAGAAGGTTTGGCTAAAAGAATTTAGTGCTATTTATTTGGATTTTTAGCAGAAAGTGTCAAGCATACGAACTAGTTTAACCTTGCTGTTTATTTGCCTTAAAAGGCAAGAGCCTTTGTGATCCTTAATTACCATCTCGTCTCTCTCTCTCTAGGTGAGTTTCTCGGGGCCACGTCTTCATATCGACTAGATTTCACGCCACCTGTCAAAGAGGCACGTGTCCCTTCGGTAACTATAGAGGCCACCCCTGAAAGCTCCTCACCCTCTCAAGTGGTGGTTTCCACCAGCAGCGTAGCATCTGACGTCACTCCCTCCGTAAGCAGCGACAGCGTCAGCTTCCCCACCCAGATCGAGAATCAAGCGGACTCGGTCACCATCAGAGTCACGCAGCCATCGCCCGCTGCAGACGAGGTCTCTCAGAAACTCTCAGAGGCCAGTCTACAGGAGACATTCCCAGAGGAGCGACCCTCACAGCGTGAAGAGACCGCCAGGGAGGACGTAGCTCAAGACCTCCGAGTGTTTGAGCTCAACTCAGACAGCGGCAAATCCACACCCTCCAATAACGGCAAGAAAGGTGAAACTATTTTTTTTTACATCAAAACATAGCATTTGATCAAAAGTGACAGTCTAAACATTTATAATGTTACAAAAGATTTCTATTTTAAATAAATGCTGTTCTTTTGAACTTTCTGTTCATCAATAAATCCATAAAAACATTCGATCAGCATATTAGAATGATTTCTGAAGGATCATGTGACTCTGAAGACTGGAGTAATGATGCTGAAGATTCAGCTTTGCCTAACTAGAATGAATTAGATTTTAAAGTATATTCATACAGAAAAAATATTTTAAATTGAAGTATATTTCACTATATTACTGTTTTTACTAGTGTTTGATCAACAAAATGCAGCCTAGGTGAGCATAATATCTTAAAAAACAAATTAAAAAACAAAACAACCCCCCCCCCCCCAACTTTTAAACCGTAGCAGATAATTTGATATGAAGTATTGAGTTCTGATGTTTTTCTGCACTGTGTGTTTGTGCACATGTAGGTTCGAGTACAGATGTAAGTGAAGACTGGGAGAAGGATTTTGATCTGGATATGACCGAAGAGGAGGTTCAGATGGCTTTGTCTAAAATCGACGCAACAGAAGAGGTTTGTTCTTCACAATAGTTAATCAAGTAGAAGTGGTGAAGATCTTTACACCATGTTTAGAAATGATAATATTTGACTTGGTATTTTCTGGCTGTGATTGGACCGTGACTAGACTGTGTTCTTTTCTTCATTTGGTAGATGCTTTTATCCAAGATCAAGAATTAGTTTCACTGAGTTTAGATGTGCATGTTTATGCATGGCCAGTTCAAAGTTCATGTTTTAGCAGATTAGTCGATTGATGCCTCTTATCTGTTTTCTGCGACTCATTAGGATGCTTTAGCATTTACAAGTCAAGTGACCTTTATTTTTTATAGTAGTTATGCAATACAGATTATTTCAGCAACTGTTATAAAACAGAAAAAGAACCGAAACAATCATGCAAACTTCATCAAATATGAGACAAATTCATATTCAATAAACGAGTGGTACGTAGCTTTGCTGAAGACAGCAGTGTTGATATTTATCTCAACTCAGTTCAGTGTTCAATAAGTGTCAATGTTGCAAGATTTGTCAATTATGAACAAACTAGATTCAGCTATGAAGCACATCTACAGAAGACAATAGTGTCATTATTCAGCTCGATTCAGTCCAAGTTTGGTTCGAAGCGCTGAGTCTGACATGATAACATTATTAAGAACAATAATGTTATTATTATTAGAAATATTATATTCTATTGATTTAGATTTTTGAATATTTGTATTTTATATTGATAATTATTACGGTGATAATATTTCTAATTTTAATATTTTTATTGTATTTAGTAATAATAATAATAATTAGTAATATGATTTTTTTCTAAAAACTGTGCACCCCCCCCCAAATCACATTTTAAAAAACGACTGCAATTTTAAACAGAAAAAAAAAATCATAATTAGATTATTATTATTTTTGTCCAAATCATGCAGCCCTTGATGTTACTTAAGTGTTATTTAAAACCAAAGTTTTATTTAAAGCTGCAGTCCGTAAGTTTTGCCTCCTTGTCGTCATCTCTGTTTGAAAACCATGAATTGCAGCTGTGTGTGGAATTATCTTCCTTGCGTCGGGTTGTGTTCTGGCACAGCTTCAGCGCGGATGAATCTAATGTTTTGAGGAGTATGTGTGGAGTTCAGGTGGATGTGTGGATGTTTACTGTACTTCACAATCACAGATTCTAGCCTGCGTCTCGGAATATATGACCCAAATAAGAATTTTCTCCGTATATTGTCATCTGAACAAGTAAGTTACAAGTCTGCCACGTTTGTTCAGACCAACTGAGGAAAAAAGCATTACAATAAATTGCACGACCAATGGTGATTAAATCTAACGATCCGTTAGCTCATATCACATCAAACCGTGCAAATTATTATTAGTGTTATACTTTATTCTCAAATTATTATTGTCAACAACATCAGCATTGTGTGGCGGAGTACAGTGTGTATTAGCGTGTAGATTTAAATTTCTGTACAGTCTAATATCTAATTGTCATATCATTCAAATTTTATATTAAGAAATACTTTTAACGCAAAAAGCTAATTATTCTCCCTTCGAACTAGTTTTCTTTAAAATACAAATCTTGTGTAATACGGCTATCTGTAATTAGAAGCACATTTAAAACTGAAATATAATTAAATTTCATTCACGTGTGTTTCATAAACACATAATCCTGTCTGAATTATAAATGTAATTATTCCAGCTGCTGTGAGAAAAGACTAAACGATCCACCTCCTGCAGGATCCTCACGTGAGATAGTCTACTAGCCGGGAAAACTTCTTTATGTGTAATGACGCAGCTGCATGCTCGAATTTCCCGTGAAAACCTACCTGTTCCTTAGAAAACATTATTATAAGCTAACCGTTGTGAATCAGGCTAAAGTAAGGCGATAGGTTTGAACACTGGCTGGTTATATACTTGCTCAAATATTGATTTTGGATCATTTTTAACCCAAAAAGTTACAGACTGCAGTTTTACTTGCAGTGTGGTCATAAGCTTGTCTGACCACCTTCAAATCATTTTTGAGTGATTCGATCACAAGACATTTCGGATTCTGTGCTGTCCATTTGTGATGCGATCACCAGAGAGGAATGTCAATACCAGGTGCAGTAATAAATCCCGTTTTCATTACTTTATTTCTTTACCAGTTGGAAGAGGAGGACTGGGAGAACTGGGAGTGAGAATCTGGTGGAGGGAATTCTGGCCCGATATCGACGTGAGACGTTGCTGTTCCCAAAGTGAACCATGCTTAATATATATATATATAACTCCTAGTCTACGGCCACACCTGCTCATTCAACCAGTCCAGTGAGCGGGTCACCTCCTGCGAGTGAAATTTACATGCTAGCTAAACACGGGTCCACCAAGCAGTGATGTGTGATGAGGTGATCTGGTCTCACTCTGGCTGTCCTAAAAATGACCTGCAGTGAAACACTAAGACTGATCAGAGGAAGCACGTATCAGTTAATGAGGAGAGGTCATCTCGCAATGCCATTTGTAACCTGCTGTATGTACATTAATGTTATTCTTCTTTGGAGATTTCAGTGGAAGAATGCAAATTAACTGCTGGGGCTCCTGATTAGCTGTAATCTATTAAACTGTTCATCGTTCTTATAGGATTAGAAAATAATCCTTCTCATGAAAAATATATATTTAAGTTATGTTTCTTTTCTTTTTTTTGGCATATAAGCTTCTTTTTTTAATTGAGCTTCTCTTGAAATGCTAACACCTTTAATCTTATGCAAGTTATTTCTAGCATTGAGAATGGAAATGGAGAAATGCTTCATTCATTCTGCTGATGCTCCATGGCCTTGTTCAGTGTTGTGCTGTGGAATGAAAAAAATGTCATGCAAAAATTACAAAAAAAGGACTTTGACTAAATGCACCTGTTGTTCCTGTGCTGTCCACTTTATTTCCCTGTCCTTGTCTTCATCTTCTCAGCTGAACTTGTAAACGTGATATATCTGTGCTTAGCATTTCATCCAGATGGTCATGGGTCACTTGACTTACTCTAGTCTAGGTAATGTGCGTTCCCATTTATTTGACACTTAAATAACACTTTTGATCAATATAGGTTTAAACTGCAGGCCTGTATTTGGGGCGTTTTTTAAGGTAAGGCTCATCTTTTGGTGAATACAGCGTCAGGGCTGACTCATATCATCTAAATCTCTTGCATGCTGCATCTATACGGTGTTTCTCTAGACCTTTACTTTGATCATAATCATATAGACATATTTAAAAAAAAAATGGGTCTCAAGCTGTCAATACTTTTTACAGTTATTATATTGTCCTCTATTTTTCCAATGAACATCACCATTAAAAGCAACATCATGCAAATTGGCGATTTGTTTGAAAAGCATTTTTTTAATTTTGGTCATTTATAACCACAATATTGAGCTATATTGTACATACTTTGAATATAGCATGCAACTCACTTGTATGCTACCTGTACATTATTATTTATTTTTTCAGATGGGTTGAATGGAAGCTACTAGACTAACTTTTTTTTAATTATGGGTAAATGTTTAATTTGACACGTGCTTAAAACAGTGCAAGAAGCATTCAGAATTATGTTTGTAAGTATGCTATTTTATTTTAAAATGTGGTCACATTTCCGAATATATGGAGAATTATCACGAACGAAATCCATTCATTTCAACAGAATTCCCCACGCAGAACGGTTTCTGGTCACTCGGATTCATTTACCAACAGAAAGCTGCTTGGTTTGGTTTTTCTTAAGGCTTTGTTTGAAAGTGACTTCTGTGAGCTGTGCTTCATACATCGATACAATATTAACAATAGACACATTTCATTCATGTGAACAAGGCTTGACTTCACATCTAGTTGCTTAGAAGCATTAATGGGTTTTCCAAATGAACTGTTTGGGGGTGAAAACTAAACACATTGGGCTGATGATGATGATTATGATGATGAAGACCTCGATAGTCAAACTCCTTGAAAAGTAATCACACACTGAGTGCCGTGAAACACATTTTCATGTGGCTATATGCTCTGTTTCTGTATGTTCTTTACATTCAGAAACAGAGAATATAGTCAAATAAAAATGAAGTGGCCTACGTTTTATCCAGAGATGGTGAAAACAGTCTTATGCATAGAACAATTAAAAATTGCCTAGACAGAGGCTTACTTTAAAAAAGAGACCCACATCGCATTGATCTGGCTATTAAACTATTCTAAACCTAATTTAGGTATTAATAGTCTGCCGAAACGCTTATTAATATTCATAAGGTTGGGTTTGCCTTGCAGGCACCTGCGACTCTCTGAAAACAGGGAGATGATGACTTGCGATCTAAATATACCTTCAGGAGAAACATCTTTTAGCACACATTATTAAAACATAAGCCTCGTTTATTTTAGTTGCTTTAATCGATGCAGCAGACATTAACAGAGTAGTTTCTTTTGGGGACAGCAGATGGCAGACTTGATCCAAACCTGTGGTTAAAGCAGAGCAGGGACAGTGCATAGCACCCCCCCCCCCCCCAAAAAACAGCTTTTTAGTAGTTTATGGAAGTGATATTCATTTTATGATTTATTCATATTGTTTTAAGTTATGGCTTGGTGCTTGGTTGATGAGTTTAATTTCAGCTCAGTTTCTCAGATCACAGTTTACTGATGTAAGGAGAGTGTGTGTTTTTTTGTGTTTGGCTCTGTTTTTTATTGCATATGGTTTTCTTCTTAAACGTTATGCTTTATACATTTAAAAAGTCGTGTATGGTACGGTACTAGACTTAAAAACAGTGCTGCACTGTTGTCACAAGGCCTCACTATAGTGAATGCTTAATTCAGTGCACAGTCATCTCAGAAGTGGTTATTTAGCATTTTTATCTAATTTCATTTAATGTATGTTTCTTAACTTTTGGTTGTTTGACAAAAAATAAAGAAAACAAGATCTATGACTATTGACTATCATCTATATCTATATCTCAGTTTACCTACCATGCAAGTTTTGGGACAGGCTGCATTTAAAAGTTAATGAGATAACATATCTTAACATAAAAGTTCACCATGTAATAGCAGATTAAATAAATATTTTATCATCTGGTTCGATATTGATTATTAATCCCTAAAACCCCTTTATATAAACCTGACTTCCCTAATCGTCTGTCTCAATTGTATGCCGTGTTTGTATTTTTTTTTAAATAATTTTTAACTATTTGTACTTGCGTTTGTAGTTCTGAACTAAACCGTTTCTTCAAAAATGTAGGTTGTGGTCCATATTAGCCTTTGTAGTGTGCATGAATCGGCACTTAGTAGTGGATCCAGGTACCGTTGGAATACTTATTTCAGCATACTTTAGTTTAGGGTACACAAATACTCATTTCAAATACTATTTAGGGCAGGTCACAGCATAGTTCTAGTTGAATGCATTGCATTGTGGGATGCTGTAAACTGCACATATTAGCCAATGGTATAAACAAAGGTGGTTAAATAGTTGCATGAAAGAAAATACCAATCATAATTTAGTTTGCAAATATTACTGTGAAATCATTCATGTGAGTTATATTGTGAAAGTTTGAAAAGTCCATGAATCTTGGTCAAAAGAGAGATCTTCAGATTTTAAATTTCTCAAAAATATGAATATATGAAAAGACATTTCACCTCAGACTGATTATCTGTCAGACTTGTGTCTGTATGTAAGCGGTTCAAGTTGAATTAACTGCAGTTCCTGTAAAGTTAGAGGTTTACAGCAAACCCTAACCAGAAGATTTGAGGAACATCAAAAAGCCTTTCAAGAAGTGTTTTGAGAAAGTGTGATTTAGTATTTGAGCAGTAGAGAGATGGAAAGATATTGAAAAAGAGAAACAGCTCGTTATCCCATTCCTAGACATTTATCCAAGCTAATGAAAAATAATGAGATCCTTAATGAACTCTTCTAATCACTCTTTACCTTTCCCGTCATTCTAAACCTCTTTCAGTTAATGTAGCCGTCTTCAGCCTTTCACTGGTGCGTTTTAACTTGAAGAGTCCTTCACTGTTTCACACACACACACACACACACACACACACACACACACACACACACACACACACACCTGATCGCTCTTCACATCGTGAGTTTGAACGGCAGGTTTGGGAAGTGTTTCTGTCTGAATGCTGGGGATGTTGGCCTGTTTTTGTTCTGTTCAGTATTCAGGGTTTATCAGAGTCGAGAGGGACAATGACATATGAGTGATTCGAGCTTTGGCTCTTTCTCTGTATTTTCACGTTTCTTCACATTCCCTTGTCATACTCGGATGTATATAGCATAAAGCAGTCCTGCCTGGAATATATCTACTGTAGTATAAAGAGTATGATATTGGGTTAAATACGTTTACATTTATGAATTTAGCAGATATTTGTATTCAAAGCGACTTGTACAAGAAGAATGAAAGCAAATCGTCAAAGAGCCAACAATATTTGGATAATAAATAGTCCATTTTATTAAATGTATCTATCTTTCTATATATATATATCACCACTTTTCAATATTGAATGATGTAGAAGTATACATACAAACCATTTTTGTGTGTTTTGAAGCCCATTTCTTCCGTATTAGAATTTTTATTTTATTTTGTATTATATAATTATTGGATAAAGTCGAAATGATGACAAAGTCTATGAGATAGTATGTCATAATTGTGATTTTTTTTTAAGTCATAAGTTTATGGTAAAAAGTAATAATTATAACAAAAAAATTTGACATAAGTATAATTAATTGTGTTTGTCCAAATCATTTAGGTAAACTATTATTATTAATTATGACATAATTAGCAAGTCTTTTTATCTCAATATTGTGACTTTTATCTCACAAATTTGTCTTTTTATCTCATAGTTATGACTTATTTAAAATTATTATGAAGTGATGGAATTTGGCTTCTGTAATTTTGTAACATGCACAAAAAAAAAAATATGGAGAGAAACACACAATATTGAAACGTATTCATATATATGGTTACATTTAATAATATTTATAATTCCAATATTAATAGTGCATATATTCTATTCTCTGTGAATAAAACACGTAATGCTGCCTGAATTTGGCCAAAAGAAGGTATATTAGATCAGTTATCGTATTTAACACATTTAGAAAGCTGGCATTGGTGTAATGGTTTGTGTCTGGCGTTGTAGTTCAGATCTGAGCACACAGTGGTCTACATCACTTAGGCTGGCGTCTCATTTGGGTTTGCAATGCAGCGGTTGCATGGTTTGTATTTCATTTACCTGCCATGTCTTTGCCAGTGTTTGCTTTAGGTGTAATCAGGGAGAGGTAGACGACGTGGCAGAGATCCGTGTTTGTGTGGCTTGGCAGCACTGAGAGTAAACCTCTAGAGCTCGACGAGGAAAGCCTGTGATTTTCTCCATTGGTTTGCCATCACTCTTATGTAATGTTATCATTGTGTTTTAAGCTCCTGTTGCCCTTTAGATGTCAAATTTACCTTTTACAACTTCAGTTTGAAATCTCATGAGGGAACCCTCAAGCAACTCTTGTTTCGCTTTTTGAAGTTTGTGTCATAATTTTCTTGTCTTTTTTTAGATGGTTCCCATTAAACATCTACTAGGTAATATCCTAATATGTGACCCTGGACCACAAAACCAGTCTTAAGTGTCAATTTTTCGAAATTGAGATTTCTACAAGCTGAACAATAAGCCTTCCATTGATGTATGGTTTGTTATGATAGGACAATATTTGGCCAAGATACAACTATTTAAAAATCTGGAATCTGAGGGTGCAAAAAATTAAAATATTGAGAAAATCATCTTTAAAGTTGTCCAAATGAAGTTCTTAGCAATGCATATTACTTATCAAAAAATATTTTTTATATATTTACGGTAAGAAATGTACAAAATATGTTCATGGAACATGATTTCTACTTAATATCCTAATGATTTTTGGCATTAAAAAATATAGATAATTTTGACCCATACAATGTATTTTTGGCTATTGCTACAAATATACCCCAGCGACTTAAGACTGGTTTTGTGCTCCAGGGTCACATATGTTCAGCTGTAAAATATTTAATTGGCTAGAAAATGACCCTTCAAAGCTTTAGCAAGAGATCAGTTGTTCTTGTGAATGCAATTACTATAAAATGATTTAATAAAATCTTTATCCAGTAATCACAAATGAAGTGTGGGAACCCTGGTTTTAGGTCACTGCTTCGGTTGCTAACTAGTGTGGTCTCCCTCCAGGTGGTCTTGTTCTTTTATTGAGAGAGAAACTCCAAACTGGGAGGCACTATAGTCAGAGCCCCGGATAAGACTGGGAGGATGGTTACCATAGAAACAATGCTCCTCGTCTTTATTCTGATTTGCGTCATCTGTATTCCTGAGACAGACTGTAGAATTGAGCCGCGTCCTCCCTTTCTCTGCTCTGTCAGGAATGGACAGTGTTACAAGCTTTTTACTGACAAGTCTGTTGCTGTATCGATGCTGTTTTCATAGCCACCTGTTTGGACTCAAGATTTCCCAGCTGTGCACGTAACTAATACACGCTTCTGATGCTTTCTAGCTGGTGCATGGCTGTAATTTCTGATTATTAGTAATGTTGGTAAATGAGAGCTAGATTAAGTTCCATTTAAAAAAAAAATACTATATCAGTTTCTTTAAGGACTTTCAGTTCTGTTCTTTTTTTTGAAGAACAGCAACAATCCAGCTACCATCACAAAAATCCATCTCAAACATGTTGACTTTTTTTTTCATCCTGCTATTATGCTTTTCTTCATGGAAAAATGCTAGTATCAGCAATTGTATTTATTTATGTGCTTTATTTGGAGCGCTACACACGAAACACCGCGCAGAGCAGTAAGAAAGTTTTTCATTCAATACAAATCTGAATTTATTTTATTAATTTAATATTCTGGAATTCAGAATTTCTTTAATAGTTTGTCACTCTTCTCTGTTTGGGCATTTTTTTTGTACTGCGCTCCAAGCTGTCTTCTTTCTTTGTCACTTTAAAGGTCTATTGATAGATCGCAGAGCTCGTATTAGTGCCAGATTGGTGTATGTCTCACAATATATCTTCTTTTCACATCCATAAGCATGAATGGGGGGCATAGGATTGTTGCCAGCGGCGATGGAACCATGCTTGCAGTGAGGAATCCTGGGAATGTTTCCTCTAATCGGCAGAGAATGGCATACAAAGAGTCTCTTTTCCTCTCCTCTTAAGCCCTGAAGGCAGAGACACCATTTTCAAGGATTGTGTGGGTATTGTGTGTGTCCCAAGTGCTCTGAAAGATGAGAATGTGTTTGGGAAGTTTAAGCTGTTTTGAAACGCTTTATCCTCAAAGCTATGCCGATCAGAGAATTCCGTGAACTGGAATACAGTTCATTCAGGAGCTGTTTCAGCCTGAAAAATAGTGTTTAATAATTGCACATATCAAGTTCTGCTTCATCCACTATAATGTGTTTACACTGGGATCAATATGTGCTTACACCAGCTTTCACTGGAGCTTTAAAAGGATAGTACACCCAAACATTTCAACTTTGGCATTTACTCACCCATGTTATTTCACCCCATATTTCTTTCATCATGAGATATTAGGAAGATATCCAAACTGGATAAGTGCAACAAAAGCATAATTAAAGCACAATACATATAAGCCAAAATTTAAGACTTCTTTTGGTTATAATTTATTATACTAAAATCTCATGCACTGTTAGAATAACAATAATAATAAAATAAATTGTTTGGAAAATGGATAATGTCCTGGCATGGAATTATGTTTTCCGTTTATGGACATTTACTTCAACCCTAAAACACAACACAGTGCAATGCATAATTCAAAATACAGTTAAATCATTTCCTCATATAAATATGGTGCATTGGGTCTTATTTTCACAGCTTTGCTTAGAATCTTCTTCTTCTGTTCAGTTAAAAGAGCTATTTAGATGTGTTTGGTTTTTGCACATCATGTGACGTATCATAATGCTGCAAATTTAACAAAAGTAATTCAGTTGTGGCAGAACGGCAGACAATAATTTTAATTCTGATTTTAGTAGCCTATATGATAGTATATTATCATAGGGGATATATTACAAAGTCATAGGGAATACTTTAATGGTGCTTTATGATGTTTTTTGCCTCACTTAGTGTATATCACTGTGAATCTTTACTGGTTTTATTGAACCACTAGAGAAAAAAATGGGATCGGAGCATCATGATGATGAGTAAACGATGGCAAAATATACATTTTTGGTTGAACATTTCTATTAAAGAGGTTTAATGTATGTTCACACCAGGAAAGTATAACAATAACTAGCATCAGCAATGGACAATCATGTTCGGTTTATTAATTCTGTGAACATACTAAACACAGGAAACGCCTTCAAGTAAGATGGAATTTGATTGGCTGTCAATAAAACATTGACAGCCAATCAAATTCCAACTTACTTAAACACATTAAATAATTCATCAGCTGGAAAAAAATACTCTGAAAATGATCTTAATAATACATTTCCTGTGTTTTTATCATTATTGTTGTGTTATGTAGACCATTTTCGTACGGCCTGTGCACACCAAGGATGGTAAATGTAGCAATAACTGTAAAGTTTAATAATCATTCAAATACTGTGAAAATAGGGAAGTCCACACCACAACTATAATGATAATGACACAGAGGAACCATTTCAATTTCAAAACTTTTTTTTTTGCAGCTGATGAACAAGAAAAAAGAACTCACGCATTTAAAACGGCAGACGACAAAATTGCTGCATGCACTTATAATAAACACAACTTTTTGTCTGCTATATTTTACAGAGCTAAATGTGTGTGTAGAACTCATTAGCATAAATGCATGATTGATTCTCAGAACGACCGGCCAATCAGGGTAGATATCTAACAGTGTATTATCTCAAATAATCAGACTGAAAAATCACAGACAATGCCTTATGATTGAGCCTCATTAAGATAACACAATAGAGCCGAGACCACACACACACATCCGTCTGAGTCTGAATGTCAGCTCGTGTCATGCACTCGTTTATCTGCTCTATCACTCTGAGAGAGAGAGAGAGGCTGAGATAATGAAACCACGTCTCTGGATATGATGGACGATCAGAAGAAATGTGAAATCTGAGCATGCTCTGCACGTTCTCTCTCTCTTTTCACCCGCCACAGAGTGAGAGGACGAGAGACAAATGAAAGAGCGGTAACACTTTACAATACTGATCCTAATGGAACAAGTGACCAGTGCACTATTAACATTGTAGTAACTACTATTACCTAACATGAAACTCCGGTTATTGATTTAGTAAGTAATTGCGCTTAATTGAAACTGGTAGTTCACTAATCAATAACTACTACAGTATATATATATTTACCCTGGAGAATTACTAAGAACTACTGTATACAGGTTCATAATTAAATGCATAATGTATAATTAATTCTAAAATGAAGATCACGGTAACCCACTAGTAATGACTTTAAGAATGATCAAATTCTTCTAAAGGAGCTACTAATTACCCGGATCAGTATTCTAAAGTGAAAAGCATCATAACTCCCTAATATTGACGTCATTGTAATCTTTTGAGATATATGTAAGGTTTTGGAGGGTAATGACTCAACATTCTTCTGAAGAAACTACTTATTATTTGGATCAGTATTCTAACGTGAAGATCACGGTAACCCACTAGTTATGATTTAAGAGTTACCAAATCTAGCAAAATTAATTACTAAGCAAAACTTTACAAAAACTTCAACATTTTGCAATGACTTCAGTAATTACTGAGTTATCATGAACTTAAAAAAAATTAGTAATTCCTTCAGAAGGATGTTGTAACACCTGAATAATTACTATCCAATACTTTACAAACCTCTCAAAAGCTTACAATGATTTCAGTCATTATTAGGGGGTTATCATGATCTTCTCTTTAGGATTAATTATACATTATGTATTATTCGTATTAATTATGAACCTGTATACAGTAGTTCTTATAGTTCTTAGGGAGGTATTAAAAAAAACAGTTACTGATTAGCTAACAGTGAACTACCACATTTGACTAAGCACTATTACTTATTAATTCATTAAACAGAGTTTCTTGTTAGTTACTAGTAGTTACGGAAGTGCTAATATTGCGTAACTCCCGTGTTCTTGTGTAATTATTCATTAATGATGGAACAGTATTCTAAACGGTTACCGAAACAGCTAAAGGAAGGAAACAAGATACTTCTAAAATTATTTTAACTTTTTTAATGCATGTTCTTCATCTTATTGTGCACAATTTATTGGAACATGTTATGCTAAATTAAAAATAAATAAATAAATCTACATAATCCTCAGTAAAACTGTTTTCCTTCAATAAACTCCTAATTTGTTGTATTGTAGTTATATTTATGTACTGTAGGGTTAAGGGATCTAGAATATGATCATAGATTTATATGTGCTTTATGAGTGCTAATAAACAGCCAATATGCTAGTAATATGCATGCTAATAAACAAGTAATTAATAGTGAATAGTGTTCCCTAATCTAAAGTGTTACCTAATCCTCTATCAAAATGACAGCATGTATTTCTCATTAAATATCTAGTTTCAAGCAATTTCCTTGGATTGACCGGCTGTTTTCAACACTGACATTAAGAAATGTTTCTCGAACAGCAGATCAGCATATTAGAATGATTTCTGAAAGATCATGCGACACTGAAGACTGGAGTAATGATGCTGAAAATTCATATAAGAGTATTTTACTGTATTTTTGATCAAAAACATGCAGCCTTGGTGAGCACAAGAGACGTTTGAACAGTAGTTTTGATCGTTACATCAAATCCAACCTGTGATGTTTCCGATCTCTGGCATACTAATATTCATAATTATTTGTTTCTAATCATATATATATATATATATATATTTAGCAGGTTGTTGGAAAAAGCTGGGTTGCTCCATCACATGTTCAGATCACGTGACTAAACTTTAGTTGAACTTGCAGAACCTCAAACGTTGACATTTTCCAGAGAACATCAACTTGATATGTTGTGCATTGGTCAAACATCACGTAAACCTCTTGGCTGCTCCAGATGAAATGAATATGAATAATGAATAAAAGTTACTTAATTGGAGTATAACAGAATGTGCTAATGGATGCCACACAGCTGCTCCATATGTGATTATCTTCAGCTGGTTGTGCTCTACACACACACACACACACACACACACACACACACACACACACACACACACACACACACACACACACACACACACACACACACACACACACACACACACACACACATGGAGATGTTTAATTGTGTCATTAAGGTCACTCCCAAGTGAGGGATGGAAAATGCAGTGTTTTTCACACAAATGATGGAATTATTTGCTCATAAAGGCAGATTTCCCTGCTGACCGCGTCTGTAACATCTGCTATCCATTACGCGCGCCCTCTCTCTGACTCTCTCTCTCTCTATCTGCGTGTCTGTTATTCTTTGGTCTTATCTTTGCACTCGTTCCTCATGACATAATCAGCAGATGAAGAGCGTCTCTGCCTGCGTCCTTTTCTTTCTTTCCAAGTCTTCCTCTCTCTGATGTACCGCCTCCAAAGCAGCCATTGTTTATTTCCATTTCATCTTCGTCTTTCTTTTCATGTCTTTTTTTTTGTCTCCCTCATCTTTTGTTGGAGGTTGATGTTTTTGGTTATCTGTAGAGGAACAGATTTGGGTTTGTGAAGCTGCACACACATACACACTTCCCGGTTTCATTTCCTTATGAGTGTTAGTGTCCGTGTCACACTTTATCCACGGCTGAGTAAAATCATCCATCATTTTTCATTTTTTTAGAAAGCACATTAATTAGGTTGCCTGTTATTGTTCCTGTGAAGAAACCCCTTAAAGTGCTGTCTTGGTAGGCAGCTCACTAGGTTTATAACAGCTCTAATAATGAGCGATGCTCACACGAGGAGAGAGACAGAGATGGACCGTGAATCATGAGGACTCTTGGCCTGCCGCTGTGTGTTCAGTGTGCGGTTTCCATTGAGAGGAAATGAAATATTGTGTTGAAAAGCTCTGTGTGTTTTTCTCTTCAAGCTCTTTGCCAGCTAATTCAAATCTTTATGCTGTATGAATATTTAATTGGTTGGTCTTTGTTTTTGAAACTGGCTTTTACAGTACAAACTTTAGTGTCACACAGGCCACGTACACAGTGATTTATTTCTAATAAATGCTTTATATATTAGAAAATTCAGTTGCATCATTAATTTATATAATATAATAATAATTTTGGGTTAAGTAAGACTGTTTTGCAAGATATTAGTACTATTATTAAGCAAGGATGCACTAAATTGATCAAAAGTGACAGTTAAAGACATTTATAATGTTACAAAAGATTATGTATTTATGTATAATACATTGTAAAGGTATTGATAATGTAGTTAAAATGCATTATATCATTTGAAGGGTTGTTTGATTTGTTTTAATGCATTACAGTGCATTATAAGGCATGATTTATGCATTAAAATATATATATTTTTAAAGCCTTTAATACATTCTTACCAAGATTTCTATTTCAAATAAATGCTGAACTTTCTCTTCATTAAATACTCTTGAATAAAATAGCAGCTCAACTGCTTTCAACATAATATTACTGAATATTAATTATCTTTTAATAATTATATTACTGAAGTATTCTGAAACTTTTTTTGCATTACAAAAATGTGAATAGGTTTTTGTGTATTGCTGTATTGAGACTGTCACAGTACTCAATACAGCACATTCACTGTATTGTGAATGTCACAGTTCAACATGTTTTAATGATTTTTCCTTTTTGTTTAAGAGCGATGTATTTTTCAATTTGTTGTGGAATATATTCTTGACAGCTGTGTTGGTTTCTAGTTAATAATGTGACAATGAGATGTCTTGGAATTCACCAAACGTAAGAATCGGTCAGTGTGGAGTGGTAAATAAGTGAGTGTGATTTTCTCGCTGGGCTGTTAGTAACACATGTGGCATGTGGGAATCTGAGCAATGATGTTGTGTTTGTCAGTCCTTTATAAAGACTGTGAAATATGTTTCCTAATTGGACCGGTCCACTAACCACTAAGTGCTAAATGTTCTGCTCTGCTATGTGCAGCGCTGCACATTCTACAGTGTGTGTGTGTGTGTGTGTGTGTGTGTGTGTGTGTGTGTGTGTGTGTGTGTGTGTGTGTGTGTGTGTGTGTGTGTGTGTGTGTGTGTGTGTGTGTGTGTGTGTGTGTGTGTGTGTGTGTGTGTGTGTGTGTGTGTGTGTGTGTGTGTGTGTGTGTGTGTGTGTGTGTGTGTGTGTTTCAGTGTGTGTGTGTGTGTGTGTGTGTGTGTGTGTGTGTGTGTGTGTGTGTGTGTGTGTGTGTGTGTGTGTGCTGTGTGTGTGTGTGTGCTAGGTGGCGCTGTGTCTCAGAGTATGATTAACAGTTGTTCCCGTCTGCTGTCATCCATTTCAGCACGTCATTTCTGACTGGGATTTTCACATCTTCTGTGACAGCCCACATGAAGTCTGCACGCTCTGCTCGTGTTTTCTGCTCTGACTGGGGAATATATGTACAGAATAGATTTAAACAGATGGTCTGAAATGTGGGTGGCAGGTTAAAAACTATTCCCGCTTGGCTCATGAATATTAACTAAGCAGCATAATGTTTTCCCAGTAGGTGAAATGATTTTCTGAAAGGTGGATTTTCACATGTCAATCCACACAACAGTTTGCTCACTGCTAATTCAACTGGTTGGCAGACTTGCTTGGCCTTAAAGTTTTACATGGCAGTTTTTTTTCACACATTGGCTACTTTGCCTAATATTTGTGTGTTCAGTGTCTTTTATGAGTGGAGTGCAGCGGCAGCTTCAAAACATTATATAAAAATAAGTTACGGAGAAATTAAATAATAAAGAAATACTTTACGATTGTACTAAAAATCGAATACATTTTGAAAAGTTTTACGTGCAGATGCCAATGTTGTAAAAACAATCCCCGTTCACACAGATCCACAAAAATGCCATATTATGCATGCCAGGCTAGTAGTTGGTGATGTTACTTTATAAAGAAACACTACAGTGACCACACAGTAGTGCACATATGCGTTCCTATAAACTAAGCACTGCGTTTTCAGGCTCCCAAAACACCATTGTTGTAATAATGAACGGCCAAAACATACAAAGTTTGTAGTTCTTCGTTGAAAACAGCGTTGTGTAAACACTCCCTCAGTTTAGGCGCAAGTTAAAATAATTTATTTTGGTGTTGTAAATTACTTAGTTCACTTTAATTACATCTTGTTTTGTGTGTTTCTTTCTTTTTTAATGGTTGTAATTGTTTTTGTAAGTGGGCCTTACAAATACTATGGAAGTCAAGGGCTACTGTCCCAAGGACTAATGCTTGGTTACCAACATCCACTTAAGGGTAATTAAATCATGACAGAATTGTCATTTTAGAAACACTGACAGCCAATTAGAATCCATTCTACTTGTCATGCATTTAAAGATTGTGTGCTTATAATAAACGTTCTCATTTGTTGGTGTGGACGTTAATATAGTTATCACTATAGTTGTCTTTATAGTTTTCATTCTTGGTGTGAACGGAGTTTCATGTTGTTAGCTTAGCCAGGTTAGCGTCATAAACTCAGTGGGTTGAGTTTCACGCATCATGTTAAGAGCTTTCCAATTCATTCACTTATGAGGTTCTGTATCAGTTAAGATGTTGCCTTAAAAGGCAGACAACAAGACAGTTTGCTTGGTTTGGAACAGAGCCCTAAATGGCCTCTCTTCCTCTCACCCAAACGCATGTTCTCTGGTTTTGTCTTTTCCAGCCGTCACCCCTCTCTCTCCGTGTCGGCTGTTACTCAGGACCCCAGTAACAGGTTTGATTGGAAAGCATGTTGCCCCCGGCAACCAATCCGTCGCTAGCACCACACAGGCTGTTACCATGGCAACCTAAGGGGGCAGGAGGTGTAAATGGGATGATTCGGTCCATCGAGTGAGAGCAACAGTGTGTGAGAGAGAGTTTGGGGGAAGATGGAGAAAATGAATGAGTTACACTCAAATGGAAAATCCATCTATCTGTCTGTCTGTCTGTCTGTCTGTCTGTCTGTCTGTCTGTCTGTCTGTCTGTCTGAACTGTCTGTCTGTCTGTCTGTCTGTCTGTCTGTCTGTCTGTCTGTCTGTCTGAACTGTCTGTCTGTCTGTCTGTCTGTCTGTCTGTCTGTCTGTCTGTCTGTCTGTCTGTCTGTCTGAACTGTCTGTCTGTCTGTCTGTCTGTCTGTCTGTCTGTCTGTCTGTCTGAACTGTCTGTCTGTCTGTCTGTCTGTCTGTCTGTCTGTCTGTCTGTCTGTCTGTCTGTCTGTCTGTCTGTCTGTCTGTCTGTCTGTCTGTCTGTCTGTCTGTCTGTCTGTCTGTCTGTCTGTCTGTCTGTCTGTCTGTCTGTCTGTCTGTCTGTCTGTCTGTCTGTCTGTCTGTCTGTCTGTCTGTCTGTCTGAACTGTCTGTCTGTCTGTCTGTCTGTCTGTCTGTCTGTCTGAACTGTCTGTCTGTCTGTCTGTCTGTCTGTCTGTCTGTCTGTCTGTCTGTCTGAACTGTCTGTCTGTCTGTCTGTCTGTCTGTCTGTCTGTCTGTCTGTCTGTCTGTCTGTCTGAACTGTGTGTCTGTCTGTCTGTCTGTCTTGTCTGTCTGTCTGTCTGTCTGTCTGAACTGTCTGTCTGTCTGTCTGAACTCTGTCTGTCTGTCTGTCTGTCTGTCTGTCTGTCTGTCTGTCTGAACAATGTCTGTCTGTCACTAACAGTTGCACTCGCTGATAGCAATGTTTATTTGCATTCAGCCGATTCACTGAAGGAATGATGCAAATCGTATAACGGCACAAACGGCCAAAAATTAGTGCCGTATACAATTTGCACGCTGCAGTTCCCTATCTCACAGAGCTGTTTAGAGTACAACGTTATACAGCAGACTACAACGGCCACCTGAATCTGCTCTTTAAAATGCTGAAAGTGCTCTCAGCTGCACACAGCTTTGGACACGTGACCAGTTTTCAGCTCATCTATCATTTCATCATCATTTTGATGTATGGCTGCAGCCACAATTGGTAGAAAATGCAATTTTGTGTATTGCTTGCTTGCTTTTCACAGGCTGTATTAGCATCATCTAAATGTTTTGCCAAGCAAAGAGTTTGATTAGCATATAAAAGAGTGTGTGTTTGCGCTGACATGATAATGACTTCATTTAAATACTCATGGCAGCAGATATCGCTTGGTTAACTTGGATTGTGAGCGGTTAGTGAACGGAAAAGGATTTCACTCTGAAATACCACACTAGAAACTGTTTAGTGAATTCACTCCACAGTATTTGTGTTCGAAAGAGAGCAGAGAGATTTACTGGAAAAAGAGGGATGAGAAAAACGAGAGCTGTGTATATTGGCTGCGTTTGACGCCAGCTGTCCCAGTGTGTCCAAAAAGCAGGTTTTCTGCAGATTACCTCGCTGAGCCAGTTCAGTCTGCTTACTGGAATGAGATTAACAGCTGTACGTGTGTGTGTGTGTGTGTGTGTGTGTGTGTGTGTGTGTGTGTGTGTGTGTGTGTGTGTGTGTAAGAGAGAGAGTGAAAATCACAGATTCGGAGACACATTTGTGTTAAACTATTTGTTTTTTAGTTCTTTTCTGGTTCCCCTTCAGTTCCTGCATGTGCATCCACTTGGGTAACCCTGGAGACAGGCTCATCTCTGCCGCACTGTAACCATGACAACCGCATCCAGGGCATGACAAAGTCTCGTGCGCTCAAATTGTCAAGTCTGAACCCCAGAACAGAGACGCAGAGCAGTGTTATACTGAACTAAAACACACACTCATGCAACCATCTCTTGATAGACAGACCTGACATGGCAACATCTGACTATAAGCAACACCTTCCTTTCTGTCACCTCACCTGCTTTACTACAGAGTCAGAGTGTGTGCTATGGCACAAACACAGCTATTGTAGGAGAAATAATCAAACATTTATGAGCGAGGGATGAAGGGGAGGCAGGAAGGAGTGAAGGAGAGGGATATCTGGGGAAAAGCAGGAATCTAGGTCACAGATGCTGTGATGAAACACACAGACGGCTTCAGCATCGCTCCCTCGTTCATTTCATCAAGCAGATGTGTCAATGAAACAATAATCATCAATGAACTATAACAAGTATCATTTGTTTTACATAAATGATGAAAACTGAAGGGTCTTATTCCTGTGAGATCTACTGTTAATGTATTAACCGTGAGCACTACTGAGTTTGGATGTCTTTGAATGGATCCTGTGTGAACGTCTCTATCAGCTCCTCCATTTCTTGGTGGTGTGGCGAGGTGTTGCATGTCAAAGTAGTTGGGTCTGTGCTGTCTGCAGAGTTTGACACAGCATGCTTTGCATTTAGGAAAAATGCAGAAAAAAACCTCCTAATTAGGTACTGAGTAGGGTTAAGGGATCTAGAATATGGTCATGCAGAATAAGGCATTAATGTGTGCTTTATAAGTACTAATAAGCAGCCAATACGCTATATAGTAATATGCATGCTAATAAGAAACTTGTTAATAGTGAAAAGTGTTCCCTAATTGCTCCAAATCAACCCCCCCCCCCCTCTGTCTCTCAGAATTGACTCACTTTCTAGTGAGCTACCTATGTAGGCCGCATTATGGCATAATGGGTACGTTTTCAACTTAAAGGTTGTTCTCATACAAAGAAACACACGTCCATTCAGAAGTTTAGGGTCAGTAAGATTAGTTTTATGTTTTTGAAAGAAGTATCTTATCACCAAGGCTGCATTTATTTGGTCAAAAACACCGTAAAATATATGGTAAAATACCAGGAATATTCTGAAATATAATTACAATTTAAAATATCCTTTTTTTCTAAAAAAGTTTTATAATGTAATTTATTCCTGTGATGCAAAGCTGTATTTTCAGCATCATTGCTCCAGACTCTAGTGTCACATGATCTTCAGAAATCATTCTAATATGCTGCTCAAGAAACATCGCTAATTATTATCAATGTTGAAAACAGTTGTGCAGCATCATATTTTTGATAATTTTTTTCAAGATTCTTTGATGAATAGAATGTTCAAAAACAGTATTTATTTGAAACATAAATCTTTTGTTACAGTATAAACGACTTTACTGTCACTTTTGAGCACTTTAATGCATCCTTGATAAAAAATATGGCCTTGACTTATTATTAATGTTTTAATACAAGTGCAGCAGGCCTGTATGTTTATGTAGTTTGTGTCTGTTTGGGTCTTTGTAAGCGGGTTTGGCTTTATGTTTGCAGGTATAACTCGGGTTGCTTTGTTTAATGCTTTGATCGCACCTCTCTCAGATCATTTCTATTCACACTTCACACAAGACGTTTCCTTTAGTGGTTTATGAAAAAATAAATATTTGCCTGAACTACTTTTCATAGTGTATGTTGTGGTGAAACACTGATGAAGATAAACTACTTACTCAACAAAATGTGTGAATCTGACTTGTTCGTGGTTAGTTTCAACATTTAAAACCCATTTAATAAGTGGATTCAGTATAAATCAAGTCTTTTACTGAAGGTGATCAAAATAAAAGTCAGAATGGTTACACATGAAGGCCTTTTCATATCTGACTTACAACCGGGCACTTCAGATATATTTCTGAGTTTGTATACAGAAGAGGTCAGTTTCAGTGGTGGCAATTATTCAGTATTTGATGCAGTTATTATTGATATAAATTCCTTTATTGTCAGCAAGTTAGCTACTTAGTTTCCTGTTTATTTCTGACCATGGAGCACTTGAATGTGAGACTGTGTAATTTTGACTAGAAATGGGAAGTAGATTCTTCTGACAAGCTTGTGAAAGCAGCATAAAAACATGGTAAAATCACTATAAAACATGACCAGTCCTAGCTTATTGCTTCATTAGAGCCAGATAAATTTGGTCCTGACATTTTATAAACGTTATTGTGAAGATTAGGCGTCATATACACCCAAGGTTATAGCCATGCATGTTAAACAGGTTCACTCTGAATTAGCGCTGGCTTTAGATTTGCGTGCTCACATACAGTATTAGCACAGGATTAGTAAACATCAGATTAGTCTAATGCACTCTAATCTATTGTATTTGCATCTATAGTGTCGCTTTCTGCTGTTTTAATACAGACAGTGCTAACAAGACTGTCCAGGATTTATTTTAATGCATGTTTTTTATGTTTTAACAAATTAAAAAAAATGAAAAAATCAGTTGGGGGCAAAGGTTTGAGACCACATTGATGTCATTTAAACCTGAAATTAAATGTATTTTTTAAAACAAATTATGTTTTCATTCTACTGACCTAACTCTGCAACACATTTATTATTTTAAATTCTAATTAACATTAAGTCATGCTATGGATTTAGACTAGTTTGCTTGCTATCATGATTCTGCTTCTGATTCTTTTGTAAATTAATACATGTATCTTGTTCTAGAACAAAACAGCACTGTAAAAAAAATATATGATCAGTATGGAAACTTTTTTACATTAAATTGACAAAATAAGTCGGTTTGATGTTATTTCAGTTTAATGACTTTTACAATCAAGGTGATTATTCTTAAAAATGTAAGGCAGCAACTGAACTTACATGTCTAAGTTAAAATAGGTTGAAGTGTGTAAAATCTGCACCATTAGTGTAATCGCATAAACATTTAGTGTTTTCCTGAAAACTGAAAAGTGTTTATATAGTCCGTCGTAAGGCCATTGCACACTGAGTCCGAAATTTTCGCATGCGTTTTTTTTTTTTTTTTTTTGTATTCCTCATCTTTCCTATCAAAAAACATGCTATGGATGCGAAAACGCAGAAAATCGAACCTGATCCAATTTTTTTTTTTTTACAGACGAAAGCTTCGGAGGCAGTGTACACTCATGATTGACACAACTTGAGGTCGTGTTTATTTTTTAACTTATGAAAATTTTGGACTTTTCACTGATGTTCTCAGATTTTGGTCCCCATTGTATATCTTCTTATCCCTCTCTCTCTCTCTTACTGGCATTGAATCCTTGCAGTTAATCATTTGTATGTTTTCAATTATATATCAAATGGATGTAGAGGTTACTGTAGCGCAGACGCACAGCCCGACTGTGACCTAGATATCTTCACAGAATCACTACACCAGCAGAAATCATCATGCTAAGAGAAACAGGTCACATTTCAGCCATCACTCGATTAGATTTGACCGTACAGACCGAAGCTGCTCTGACCAGTGTTTCTATGATCTACTCTCATCCATTCATCACTGATGATCTCATGACTGTCAGGCCATTTACTCACTAATCAAGTCTTCGGGTCTTGTAGATTGTTATATCAATAGTATTATTGTAAAAATGAGGGCTCCCAATGTATTTCTTCTTTTGGTAGCAATGCCATTGAAGAACCATTTTCATTGAGCAGTTCTTCAGAACCATTATTTTCTCAGTGACTAGCATTTTAATAATCTCTAAAACAAAATCACCCTTTTCCACTCTAAAGAAACGTTTCCATGGATGTTAAAGGTTCTTCAAGGAATCATCAATGCCAATAAAGAACCTTTATTATTCAGAATGTATATAACACCCTAGCAACGGCACAGAAAGGCCCTGGAAACCACCCACTACATCATAGCATTGTGTGCATTTTGGGAATGTGCCATGATACGAAAATATAATAAATGTACGAAATATATGTAATAAATGTGCAAAATTTTTATATATGATATACATTGGCATATGCAGTGAAAGCATATATGATTTTTTTTTTTACATATTTCATATACCAACCTAAATTAATATCTAGCCCATACAAATATGTATGTTTATGTCATGTAAATGTAAATGTGTAATACATATATGTCATGTAAATGTATATCCATCCTAAACCATCAATATATGTTAATATTATATAGGTAAATATAAAACATGAACACAGATTTGTTTTGGTATTTATGTTGTTTTAATAAAGATGGATGCATAAATATATTGAATATATACCATATATTTATAACGTAATCCTTCCATATGTATTTATGTAAAACACATGGTAATACTTTATATTGGGGAACACATTTCTGCTTGTTTGTAGTCAGTAAAGTAGTTGTTGTAGTTGTTAAGTTTAGGTACTGAGGAGGGTTAATGGATCTAGAATATGGTCATGCAGAAAAAGGCATTATTATGTGCTTTATAAGTACTAATAAACAGTCAATATGCTAGTAATATGCATGCTAATAAGCGACTAGTTAATAGTGCATAGTGTTCTCTAATCTAAATCTTTAACAAGATTATATATGGATTTACAGGACAGTATGTGTCATAGTACATTTCTGTTTAAGATTCATTTGATTTTCTAGTATTTAGACCAGACTAATGACACTCATCTACTCTGGATAGATAGATAGATAGATAGATAGATTAGCATTTATATTATACAGATTACTGAGGTGGAAGGAGTGGATGTCTGAAGCGGGAGTGCAACAGCAGCCACACCATGGTCACTGCTGCTAATTTCTTTATAGGCACCAAAATCTATGCATTGCATTTACACGCAAATACTATGTTTTAACGCTCTTTATGCTTGCGAGACTGTCAGCGTCTGCTTCTCTGACTGTCACTGAAGCCGCCCGCTTCGTGAGTGTAAACCGCGCCGTTGCTTTCAAATCAAAATACTGCAATTTTATGGTGTTATTTTGTGATTGGTCGGGGCATTCTACAGCCCTTACTCGAACTTCTCAATCAGATTGCTTTTAATCAATACACAAATCGGAGTCACGCTGTCTTTACCTACATTCTGATTGTGTTTGCTTAATGCCTAGAGCCGGCCCTGATTTAGACTAATGACACTCAATCGGTTTATGAAATGTTGCTTCATTACATAATGAAAGCGTGCTTTGGTAATTCATTGATTGGCTGTAAATGAGATTTCTCTCTCACACACTCACTGTCTGTAATTTACAGCGGCTGCAGGCTGCATGACGTGTGTGAAGTGAAATATATCTGTCTGTATTTGAGCGTCACTTTAGAGAGCGTGAGCCCTTGGGCAGCGGGGTAATGCAGGATATTATGGATCGAGCAGGACTATACATCACTCATAATCATACCTTATAGTGGTCGATAGATATTTTATGTTAGGAAGATGAATGGATGCAGTATCAAATAGTCCGTAAATGTTATTGAGTTTTTCAGGACACACACCATTAACTTATTATTCTCTCTCTCTCACTCTCCCTCTCTCACTCGTTGTTTTTTAAAGGGGCCATATGAATGCTTTTAGTATATCAGACCATTTCAAAAGAGCATATTTAATAGATTTTTCCATAATTGGGTCTACATTTTGTCTGCTTGCTGGGTCTGATTCTCTGGTAAATGAATATCTTGTTTAAGAATGAAACAGCACATATACGTAAAGATGAAGTGTGTGATTTTTGTTCCATTAGTGTCATAAACAGAATTGCAGAAATAAATATTGTTTTCAGATAGTTTTATTAAACACTGAAAAGTATTTACAGTTAGTTATGTAGGGATAAGGTTATTATAGTTAATTATGACTAAAACCTTAAAAAAGACTTCTGTAACTTGAAATAAAATTAACTTTAACTGAAATAAAATAAAGTTAAATATATAAAAAAAAAAACGTAACCTTGTTTTTTTTCGGCTAGTTGCGAAAGCAGCATTTTTCATGTTGATTTTGTTTATTTTTATGTACTAAAATAACAAACAAAAATTTACTAAAATAAAATAATTAAATAGATTTAAAGTGCCCCTATTATGGGTAATGAAAGGTTCATATTTTGGGTTTGGGAGTCCCCAACAACAGGTTAACACGGATGCAAGGTGAAAAAACACTTTCATTGTCTTATAATATGCATTTATTTTTACCTTATTTACTCAATGACTCCCAAACTATTCGTCTAACGATTCATTTTTCCAAACCCCTCCTTTGCGTGACGCTAATATGTGGTGATTGGTTGAATTAATTTAAAGCAGTGTTTGTGAGCTTATAACGCTCCAAAAGCGGCACCTAGTGGCAAAGAATGAATTTGCATTTTCATTCAGACCAACGCGAAAATCAAGTTTTCCCGGGTCTGCGCGCAACAAGTGGGCGGATAATATGCTAATGTTTCATGTTGACATCAACAGAAACGGCTTGGGTTTCGTTTTAAAAACGACTCGTTTCAATAATTTTGAGAGACAATAACTTTATACACGGAGCACTTTCAGATTTAAAACTTTGCAGGATGTTTTTCATTCACTTAGAGCTGTTACACTGCATGAAAGCTCATTTACAAAAATACATAATTGGGGCACTTTAATAACTAATAAAATAAAATACAATTACATTTAAATTAAATGTAAAAACTATATAGACATTTAAAAAACAATACAAATTAAATTAATTCAAAATATGAATATATTATAATAGTATATCAGTGATACAAAAATAACACTGCTTGGGATAAGTATTTTTACAAGCACAGCACACACATATTGTACATTATATTGATAAATAATGTGCAGTCTAACCCACGATAACCATGCAAATATAGCTATAAATTATAGAGCAAAAACCGCAGGCTGACACATTTCTGCCTCTGCACAGTATATAATGTCATACGGCCCAGCCGTAACACCCACAGATGCAAACATACATGCTGTCACCCCGGGCCCCTCATGTCACCCCCTGTTGGCCCTTCTGTCTGAGACTGGGTATTTAAATGAAATAACATCCACAAGAGTAGCCAAACACACACACTCTCTCACACTTGCACACAAAGGAAATCACATCCAGGCTGAGGGCCAGAGGGGCCCGGTGACAGGGTGTGGACAGGCTTTAACGGTAAATGTGTGAGATGGCTGTGGACCCTGTGGACAGTAGTCAGATCCCTTACTCTATGTTCTTTCTGGAAGACAGCCGGGAAATCTTTCATATACACTTTTGCCCTCTAAACTCACAATGGACATTAATGAAACTCGGGCCACTGCCACACACACATGTATGTTAACCCTGTTTAAACTGGCTTAAAGTGGCTTGCTGGTTTAAGCTGCTTTAGCCGGCCAGTAAGCCAAAGCCTCCTCTAAAACAGCACCGTCAACCTTTTTGACTCCAAAGACAATTATTCAAAAGCACTCAAAACACTTTTGGTATTTGGTGCTTGGTTCTGCTGTAATGATGAAGCTGCTTGTTTTATCTTTATTATATCCAAAAAACAAGGAGTGGTAATGAAATGAAATAATAACAACAACAAAAAAACACAAGTTATTATTATTAGTAGTAGTACATTAATACAATTCCAGAGGTTTAATTAACTGGATGTTCTTCAGCCCTTACACGTTTGATTGCCAATTAATTTAAATTACTTTTCTAATCATTTGTGACTGTTTTTTTTGTAAAAAAATTATCATCTATTTCTATGGAGTAAACTATTTTAGGGCTTGATATAACTATTAAAATGTCCTTGACTTTTTAAGATTTTATTAATTTCCATGACTTTTTAAAGATTTAATTAAATTCTATGACTTTTACAGGACTAGAAATCAGAATTCCCTTACATATCCAGGTTTCTCGAGACTGTGAGATTCCTGGATTTATTATATAAAATGATAGTTGTTGAGGGAATTAAACGTGAGAAACACAATGTCAGCTTGTTTTGTCTTATTGTAAATCATTTGAAGTCATCTTGCAGCCCGTTTGGAAGTGTGCTGAAGCCCCCCAGTGAGTCCTGGCCCTTCTGGCTCTAAAATCATCAAACTAAACCAGCCTGGTGGTTAGCTAAGACCAGCACTCCTCTTTAGGGTCGTTTAATCTATTGTTTTTTCCCCCCCCCCCCCCCCCCCCCCCAGCATGGAACACTCAAGCACATTCCATTCAACTCGGAAAGCTGGAATGTCCAACTTCCTAGTTGGAACAGTGTAGTAAAACGCCACATGAATTCAGACTTCCAACTTGGAAAATCGTTCGGAAACCTAAAACCCTGATTTTGCAAAATGCAGATGTGCATTGTAATATATCACATATTAATCTCTCTGATAATTGAACACGGCATAGCCTGCAGTGGCATTTAATTTCTTTATATGTCATTTCCTGAACATCAGAAACCGGAAGATCCTTATGGTTGAAGATGAAGTAGTGGGAATATCCCGCAGCACTCTCCTTGGGTTTCTTATGATGACAGAAATACTGAAAGTGAGGCGACTGGATTCTGGAGCACAGTCCACACACACATACGCACAGAAACACTACTCGCTCACACACCAGGAAGCTGAAATCATGACCTCTGAACTAGTCCAACTATTCATCATGGCTTGGCCTCATTGGCGCTCGGATGAGTCAGCCAGCTGCGAAACATGCGCACACACAGGCATCTGTGACCCATCTGCACACAGCGAGTCTTGGGGGCCGTTTATCAAACGCTGGAGACACTGAGACTAACTTTCATACTCATGCGCCCCAACTTCCCCTCCTTCTCTTTATCCATTCGTACTGTGTATATTAGAGTGTTACATTGCAACAGCTTTTAAAACAAATCAGTGATCGCAAATATTGTGTAAACAGACATTGAAATGTCATTTTTAATAACTGATTTAATAACAGATTTAACAGGTGTTTTTTCCCCAAAGTGACTTACAAATGAGGAAAGCATAAGCAATGTCTCATAAATTATTACTGTTATTGTCTAAATGTGTTTTTTGTTGTTTTGTTCAAACTTCCTAACCCGAAACCAAATGTCTGTGCTGTAACTCCTCCTAGAGCTTTCAAGCAATGTCCACCAACCTCTGTATGGACCTTCAGCAATATCTTTTCTGATTGGGAATGTAGCTGAAGATCAAATATCCACATAGACATCCATTCATAATTATTCTGATGCCTTGAATTATTATGCTGTGTGAGCATATGCAGATCAGAACATATTAGGAGTGTGTGGCACAAAACAGAAGGTCTCCATGATCTCTCATATTGTTTTAGCTTTAAAATCTGCCATGATATTCATATATTCATGATATTCTGTCCTAGGTTCATTTTCAGTTGTGAAAAATGAGCCTTAACTTAAAATACTAACAAAAACAGTAATATTATCAACCACTGTATCACATGTATTTATTATTATTATTATAAAAATCAGTGAATTACATCGTTTGAATGTTTAAAAGTTATTCAAATGTAACTGGCAGAGAGGACAACATTTGCATCCTGAATTCTGATTGGTCTTCTTTATTGCATTTATTTACATAACAGCACATCTTTTTATTCATCTATAGCTGGCTTTACTCTGCAAATAGGTGTCACGTTATATTGATTGGCATAACCAGAAGACAGAAAACAATGTGCACACAAGCGTCATGATAACAGATCTTATGCAACTTTTACTTTTCATTTTATCAGAACCAAAGTCATCTTACCTAACACTGTGCTTTGCAAGCACCACTCTTTCCTTCTGGAAATGCAAATCTAGTTTCGTTATTCTTATGGTCTGCCTGCCGTCGCAGTTATGCAAGTAAATGGGCCTGATTTTGCATATGTGTACTAAATTTAGTAGCTATATCAGGATATTTAACCACACCATTATTTGCATATTACTTGTAACTTGTTCAATAGTTTGCACTTTCTTTAATTTGCTCTTTACCCTAAAGGTTACTAAATTTCACTGTTCTCTTTTTCACTTCAGTAAAAACGTAAGCTTGAATTTAGTTTAGTTTGAATTGTATTTTTGATGTCTTAAGTCTCTGGTGCTGATAAGTTGGTTTGGTTAACGAAACACTTCAAATATCATCACTTCAGTGATCTAGACAGAAAGAAGCAGTCATGGACGAGTGTTTTTAATGCAAGCCTGTGGATATGGTTGTTTGCAATCTTCTGGAGAGCTCTAATTATGAGCTCTAATGAAATTATAATTCTCAGTTTTCGAATGAAGTCACGTTATTTTGGTCCCAGAGTAAAGCTGAATCCAACCAATTTCAGCAAACTCTTGCAGAAACAAAACCCTTCCACAGATGGGAAAGCTTTTGGTCCAGCTTAAATCCAGCTTAAAGGACAAAGATCTTCCACGGGTCACGAGTAAAGAAAACCTGCTCTCGTTTGCTTAATAGAGTGTAAATGCACGCTGTATTACATGCCATATACTGCTTCTAAATCGTCAATCGTATTTCTCCAGGCGTTTAATCTGATTATATATGCCACATCTGTATGAGTTTGCTATAATTTAGTGTGGTTTCTTGGCTGCGGAGGTCTTTGGATTTCCTCTGAGAACCTGCTGGATCGGAGTGTCCATTCCATTCTTATTCCTCTCCCCTCTCTCGCTTTCATAACCAATTCCAAATGTGGCCGATCCCACTCCCAAACGTCCTTCTTACACACCCTGCCTGGAGCCTGTTTTGGGGCGGTGGGTTAATCAGAAGCAGGTTTGTGAGTCTGTCTACGCCCTTACAGTGGGTCACACTCACATAAACACACTGGACAGCGATGGAGAGGTTTTAGATGGATTACATGTGCTGTACACGCTCTTTTCATTGGAAAACAGTCAGAGATGGATCCTTAACACACACACACACACACACAGCACACACACTGACGCACACACACACACACACACACACACACACACTCACTCACACACTGACGCACGACACACTCACACACACACACACACACACACACACACACACACACACACACACACACACACACACACACACACACACACTGACGCACTCACACTCACACTCATGTCAACATCTCAAATGTAAATCCTTTTATTCTAGATAGATAGACAGACAGACAGATAGATAGACAGATAGATAGGTAGAATTATTGACTGATTCATATTTAGGTTACAGAATGATCAATAAAACGGTAGATAGAAGGCTATAATAGATAGACTGATAGAGAGACAGATGATAGACAGATGTCCGGTGCGTCTAGCGTTAGAATCTGCTGAGGTGGCTGTAATCTCAGCTGGAGCATCAAACATACTGCAGCTCTGGTCTGAAGAAGCGCACGCTCTGAAAAGAGCATCTGTTGAACGTATACTTTCACTCTCCTTCCTTCTGTCATTCACACATCCCCCTTTCACTGGAGCAGCTATTTCCTGTTTCCCTGTAATGTCCTCTCTCTCTCACTCACTGTAGACTGGACTGCATCTGATCTGTTCTTCTGTGTGTCAGCATGCAGTGAATCTCTATCACTGTTGTTAATCGTTCTCCAGGCTCCCCGTGGGTCCCTAAAAGTCTTACACTCACTTTGATCAAATGTGAGCTCATAAGAAACCTGAAATATCTTGAATGTTAGAAGAATGGAAACATAAGTATACTTCTGGATGAAAAAAAGGATATGCAGTATTAATTTGATCTGTAAAGGTCTTGAATAACTCATTTACACTGGTTCTCCAGTAAACTCTAAAAGACTTTAAGATTGACCCTTGACCCTTAGAGTGGAAATAATGCACAGCCCACTGTATTTTTCCATTGTTAGGGCTGCTTTCTTTCTTTCTTTCTTTCTTCTTTCTTTCTTTCTTTCTTTCTTTCTTTCTTTCTTTCTTTCTTTCTTTCTTTCTTTCTTTCTTTCTTTCTAGTCTTTCAGATGTTAAAGGCTTTTTATATCATTACAAGCTTTCAATGAGATTAATGACACAATTACAGAATAATTAAATCATGATGCTGCTATATCAGCACAATGTGTGTGTGTGTGTGTGTGTGTGTGTGTGTGTGTGTGTGTGTGTGCGTGTGTGTGTGTGTGTGTGTGTGTGTGTGTGTGTGTGTGTGTGTGTGTGTGTGTGTGTGTGTGCGTGTGTGCGTGTGTGTGTAAATGATTCAGTGATGTTAGATTAACCCTCACCATACAGTACATGTCCACAGGCGCAGAGCTGAGTGGGCTTTTCTAACTCATTCTCTGAGAGCTATGCATCAGGCTTGAACATTTTTCAACTTAATGTTTATAAAGTGAAGGGCAGCCAAGATTGTGACTGTTTAAATCATGTTGTTATAATAATATTTCATTGAAATGTCAAGTGCCGTTTGGAGGCATTCATTTGATCAAAAATGACTGTAAAGGCCTTTATAATGTTACAAAAAGATTTATATATATATAAAAAAACAGTTTTTAACATCGATAATAATAGGAAATGCTTTGTGACAGCAAAGCATATTAGAATGATTTCTGAAGGATCATGTGACACTGAAGACTGAAGAGTAATGATGCTGAAAATTCAGCTTTGATCACAGCAATTAATTACATATTGCAATATATTCAAATAGAAAGCAGTTATTTTGAATTGTAATAATATTTTACAGTATTACTATTTTACTGTATTTTGGTCAAATAAATGCAGTCTTGGTGAGCAGGAGTCGTCTTTCAAAACCATTAAAGGGTCCTATTATGCTCTTTTACAGCGTCTTGATTTTGTTTTGGGGGTGTACTAGAACATGCTCTCATGCTTGAAGGTTCGAAAATCACATTATTGTTCACATAATTTACATTATTACAATACCTCTCTCCCCAGCCTGACACAAATGACTCGATTAGTTCCAGGTTTGATGAAGGCCCACCTTCCAAAAAACGAAGTGTGTTGTGATTGGTTAGCTGTCCCAGTGCGTTGTGATTGGTGAACAGGTTAGACGGCGTTTCAGTATTGCCCCGCCCCTTCCAAAACAGCAAGTTCATCAATATTCATGGGTTCCAAAGACGTCACTTCCGCTATGCTCGTTGCCATATTTGTGTCCGATGTGACAACGAGCACAGCACACCTCTAGGAGATTTAATAGATCATATTAATATATTGAAATAATAAATTACCTTTTACTACCATTTCCCACACTGATACCTGGACTTGATTGTAGTTTACAGTTAGACATTTTCATTTATTCATAGGCTTACAATGGCTGCTTAAAATAACATTTCACAGTTTGACAAATTTTGCCATTATTAAAAAATGCTTTACAGCAAGTGTTTTGGTCACAAACAACGTGATTAGATCATGAGCAGCAAGCCAGAAAACATTCTCAGGGAAGACGTTTTCACTTCTATTCTTAAACTGTTTCATTATTGAAGCACAAATCTCAAAAAGCAGCCCACACCACGTTCTCTTTAATAAAAAATATGTATTATTCATAGCTACATGGCTGCAATAACATTTCATGTATGTAGGCTATGTCCTAAAATGTGTGCTATTATGTATGTAGGCACCTAAACTATTACACGACGTGTGCAGCCAGTCACAATTCACAAAGTTAATTTACTCAGGACGTTTTTTTTTGTATGACAAATTCAGTAATATGATAAACAAATGGTTTAGCAAAACAAATGAGATTATTTTTGAGAACCTTGTGATTATTTTTATACACCTGTAAATATATATATACACTTAACTGCAGACACAAACGACATATGCTATGTAATACATTAGAAATATTTTAGCGTCCTTTATTCTACTTTAAAGAATCACAATTGTCTCTTATTATCCTTTCCTGACCGTACGTTAGCTGCCAGTGGTGCCTTCTGATTGAATCCAGAAATGTATTCCGCCGATCTAATCTCTTCGGGATCGAATAAAATTGTAGTTCGGGGTTTTTCTGACGACTGTTGTTACAGCACAACATATCCCGGACATATTGTAACCTTATGAACCTTCTGGGAATGTTTCGTTAAACTTCCTCTGGTAGTTGTTTGACTGACAGGTCGCGCAGCTGTGACTCGGACACAAAAATGGCGGCGACAAAACACTGTGACGTCACATGGAACCTATGAATTGCCAAATCAATTCAGACCTAAAGAGGATCGTGCAGAACCTTTGCATGCACGGATATTGCAAGACATATTAAAGTGGTAATGTTATTGTTGTTGTTGTTTTTGGCTAAATCACGTTGTAGATAGGATGTCAACAACAGCTTATTAACTGCATTGACTATGTACAGATAAGCGCAACGGTAATATGTGTTATGTTTTTTGTTCTTTAATTCTAACATGAATTGCACTGAAACTGTTATACAGTTGAATTTATTTGTACCATAGTCCCACAGACTTACACTATTTGTGGGCACATATATATGCAGATGAATTCTCTGCCAGCAGGAGGCGCTGTTGTGGTGTTAGAGAGCGAGGTTTCCCCGGTAACGCTGTACACAAAACAGAGCTCTGCTCGCAAACGCTGCTTTAGCAGACATTATATGCAAGATGAAATGAAAATGACATCCAAAATGGTTTGAAAACAGTTGGTTTCTATCAGAAATGCAGTGATATAAAAACTATTTTGAAACGTGCAGTGCTCAACCAAGCGTTCCCCCCACCAGCCAACCATTCAAATTTCAGTAGGCGGGATTTAAAATGTGTGATGTCACAAATACAGGAAAACTAATTTGTAGTCCAAAGGAGCCGTTCATTGTAGTTCTTAAAAAGGGAATTTTTTTTTTTAAATGAAATATCTCCCTTTGGAGTGGACTTTGAGATTTGTAACTTTGTAGATCGTTTTATGCCCAAACATATACACTACACACTGACTAAAATTCAAAGAGTGAAAAAGCATAATAGGACCCCTTTAAAAAAGCTTATCGACCCCAAACTTAAATGATGGCTTTAATGACTGTATTGAAAGCAACAATAGAGCATACTGAGAAACATGCTGTTGTGCATTTACAGACACACCCCTAAAGTGCCAGACAGCACAGATTTTATCGAGTGGATTTCTTCTGCACTGGTGGACATGGACGGTCAGGCCAGTTAAAGGTCACTAGATTTCACTCCCAGCAGAAACAAGGACAGGATCCCAGTCAAACACTCTATAGAGAGAGAGAGAAGACTGAGTGTGTCATGAAACGGTTTTAACACTCTCTCCAGATAATAATCCCGTGGCTCAAAACAGTCTCTCATTCTTCAGAAACACTTTGTAATCCACTGAAGAGATTGTTGTGCAGAAAAACAGATCAAACAGCTCGCTCTAAACCAAGACTTCACGCTGAGCAAATACATAAACATTAGACTTTACTTGCAAAAACTTTCTACTTTCAAAAAGCTCTCTGACAGGCGTGAGACGTCTCTGAAGATTTCCTTTCCTCTCTCCTACTGAAGACAAGATTTATGTCCTATTCCTGCATTCACCAGCACATCTGCTGTGAACAAATGTGGCTGCAACCTGTTATTCTTTCATTAATATAGGTGTTTTACAAATGAAAAATCACATTAACTAGTTTCGCCTGCATTAGCTATACAAACTGTTCACAAATCTGGGGTCAGTGAGATTTTTAATTATTTTTTTTGCTCAGAAATACAGTAAAAACAGTAATGTTGTGAAATAGTATTTTAGTAGTATTGTAGAATAAACATTTCTATTTGAATGTATATATAAAAAAAATAATTATTCCTGCAATGGCAAAGGTAAATCAGCAGAATGTTTGTAAAAAATGTAGCAAACTGTGACTTTTGATAAATTTAATGCATCCTTGTAAATTAAAATGATTGATTTCTTTAAAATATACATTACATGATTGATCATTAAATAAATAAAAGGGAATGTAAATGAAAGCAAAATTAAAAAAAAAAATGTACACTAATGTACAAAAGTTTGGGGTCAGTAAATTTATTTACTTATTTTATAATTTATTTACTTTTTTACTTGTATATTTGAAAATAAAAAAAGGGTTCAAATTTCTGGCCATTGATTTTTTCATATACGTTTTTTTAAAGATATTTAAAAAATGTATTTGGACAAAACAAACAAAAAACGCTAAATATTTGTCCAAATAATTTTCTATCTAGTTGTCCTTTTTTAATTATGAAAGTGACAATTTTTTTGTACTCTATTTCCATCTGCAGCAAGAAAGATTCCTTTTATATCTTAAGTTTGTTGAATAAAAGTCTAAAATCTAAAGATAAACATATGATGGTCAGTTTTCCGCTGATTTAAAACTCGTTAGAAGGTTCTTGAGTCGCAACAGATGTTTTATGTATTATGTTGCAGTTCCTTACAGAGTTACAGATCAACTGGAAATTAATATTTAAGATAACTTTTGACTCACATCTGGTGCTTGGTGAAATGTTATTCCCATTTACTCCAACTACCTTGACTTCCACTTGTATTTTTATTGCAAATGACTGTATGTGTGACTAATCTCTTAGATGATTGTGATTCTGTGCGTACTGAAGAATATATGACAGAAGAGAACTCAAAGCACACACATTCTTCACCTGAAGCCCAGTCTCTCTCTCTTACACATGTACCACCCAGCGTGAGAACATTCTTCTGTACCTTCTCAATCTTTCTCATGGTCCAGGCGTCTCCAGCTGTTTCTAATACTGCTCTCAGTCATGCTGGATGCTTTGGAGCTATATGATTACAGCTGTGTGTGTGTGTGTGTGTGTGTGTGTGTGTGTGTGTGTGTGTGTGTGTGCGTGTGTGTGTGTGTGTGTGTGCGTGCGTGTGTGCGTGCGTGTGTGTGTGCGTGTGTGCGTGTGTGCGTGCGTGCGTGTGTGTGTGTGTGTTAACCATATGTTCCCATCTGGCTCCATCCCAGGGGAAGTCGACCCACTCTTAAAGAGCTTGGCTAAGGTCTGGTGTTTAGCAGCTCTGGGCTCACAGCGTTCATTCCTGCGTCGGTGGAGTCTAGGCGCAGTAAAGCGTTTGATTGACAGATGAAACAGGAAATTGTTTTTCTTTCTTCCTTTGGGTTTTCCACACAGAGATGCTGATTCAGTAGTCCGTTAAGGTTGGAGTTGGCCTAATGCCACTGGAGGAGTCTAGAAAATATACGCTTACATCTATACCAAGTGTGCTTTTTCATCTGGAAGATCATTTTGCTCATCTGAAATACATTCCCTGTTGAACGTTAGAATGGCATGCGGCAGATGTTTTTGCGATGTTCATGAAACATACACACTGTCATCGCCTAGTCCGTTTGAACATGCGCTTTTGCACTGGTCTGACGGTAACAAATCTCAGTACTCAAGGGGGTGATCCAGTTTCCCTTTGTCTGTGCTATTAAAGCAGATGTGATTATTCTGGGAATTTGCTCTAACCACGTTGACCTTAACTAACTTGCTTAGTTTCTCTTCTCTTCAAACTATTGCTCCGTCCCTTACAAGAGTTGAGCTGAAAGAGAAAACTGTAGAAGTCTGTAAAAGCCCATTTACACCAGGAACGATAACTATAATGATAACGATAAAAGGAAAGGATGTGACGTGGCCATCATAGAATGTGTGCTCTGCATTTGTCCCGTCTAAGTGCACACACACACACAGCAGTGAGTAGTGAACAAACAACCACACACATCCAGTGTGGGCAGCCATTTTTGCTGTCGGTAGTTGGAGCAGTTGGGTGATCGGTGCCTTTCTGAAGGGTCTCACTTGGAAGAGAATACTGAACATTCACTCCCTCCACCTTCAACCCCTGCTGGTACCGACACTCGAACCCGCAGCCTTTTGGGTTACAAGTCAAACGCTCTATCCATAAGGCCACAACTGCCCCCAAAAATGTCTAAAGATACATTTTGAAAATCAATCTAATTTTATAAGAACAGGGGAGTTCACACTATATCGCTAAAGATAATGGCACAGAGGAGCAATATCATTGTAATCACTCACAGATTTTTTTTTCAGCTAATGAGCGATAAAAACATTGACAGCCAATCAGAATCCAATAAGGGTTTGTGCAGGTCTTAATTTAGTCTTAATTTGCCTTTCCACAAAAGGACTTAAAAAGGTCTTAAATCGGAGGAAAAAAGTCTTAAATTCAAGAGTGAAGTGAAGTGTGGCCAAGTATGGTGACCCATACTCTGAATTTGTGCTCTGCATTTAACCCATCCAAAGTGCACACACACAGCAGTGAACACACACACACCCACACACACACCCGGAGCAGTGGGCAGCCATTGCTGCGGCACCCGGGGAGCAGTTGGGGATTAAGTGCCTTGTTTAAGGGTCTTACCTCAGTCGTGGTATTGAGGGTGGAGAGAGCGCTGGTTATTCACTCCCCCCCACCAACAATTCCTGCCAAACCTGAGACTCGAACCTGCAACATTTGGGTTACGAGTCCGACTCTCTATCCATTAGGCCACGACTGCCCTAATGCCATGAAGTCATGGCATTAAATGTTGCATGCAGTGCAAAAAAATTAATAAAATTCTATAATATTTATAAATATTTTTGTCTTGTTTTCCAATACATATATATATATATACACTTCCTTAAATGAACATACATTTGCTTGAGATGCAGAATAAAGACCTTCATAAACCTGCAGAAACTATCAAACAGAACGTTATCATCTGCTAGATAACTAAACGTTATCATTATAATTATCTTCATAGTTATCATTCTTTGCGTGAACAGACTGTAGTGCCCCTTGTGGAAACACTAAGTATGTAAAGTGTACTTGTGTTGGGCATTGCACTATAAACTAATGTGGACAGTTTCACCACCAGAAATTATGTAAATATACCAAATTACAAATCTATCTTTACCTTTATAATATACTGACAACTACCTAAAAAACACCGGTTGTAAAGAGCAAGTCATGCGATGAATCAAAGTTCATCACAAGTAGCTCTTCCACAAGCTGAGGTAAATGCTAATATGTGAAATGTTATCATACACACAAATATGATAAACCACTACACTAAAATAATGCTCATAACATTCATTTAACAACATAATGTGTAACATAAAATCCTGATGTATATAAATGAAAACTAAGAAACGTTTTCAATGAAAACCCATCAAATGTGAAGAATTCTGGGAATGTCGGATTTTTACAGTAAATTAACATGACTTTTTCACTTCCAAAAACTTGTACATATAACAGCATTTTATTGCAAAATTACATGAAAAGTCCCATTATATCTACATTTTTGTAATGAACTTACCATTCAGGCAAGGTTTTTACTGTAGCATTTTTACAGTCTTTTACCGCTAGAGTCACAATCATTTTTGCTGAGTTCGCTCGTGAAAGTCTGATTTAATTTGTGAATCTTTCTTTCCTACAGGGACAGATAAAATGAAATGTTTAGTCTCAGGTGAACACAACATGCAGTGTGTATTCCCTTCCCTAGAGTCATTTCACCGTCAGGAAAACACATGTCACCTAACCGTGTTTAGCTGTGAATAAGGTGTGTTGTTATCTGCGTGAATCAGACACTCAGACAGACGGACTGCTGAGAATGTGCTGCAGTCAGATTTAAAGTGCCCTGTAAATACACTTGTGGCGTTGTTTGCATTTTAAAGTCTGCCAAATGAGGTCACGGGTGAAGTGCTGGCATATTTTCGCAGGGTGATTCACGCGTGGAACATTCTGCAGGTGTGGGGGAAACATGGGTTGAATATTTTGAAATGAATCATTTGAAGAGGAATGAATCGAGTTCTCAAGGGGGTTTTGTGGTGTTGGCTTACGTTCCCCTTAGATCTAAGAATATGACATTTCGAGATGTTCCCCCCACTTTCTGCTGCAGTTAAAGGGTGGCATATCGAGTTCAGTTGCAATGCACATCAAATCCAATGACAACAAATCTTGCACTATTTTTACTAATGCAAAAATGCACTTTTTTTTGCATGCAATCGCAAATAGACATTGTTCTTCATAATCACTTAAAGTGCAGTTGCATCTTCTGTGTTCCATGGAAGAAAGTCATGCAGGTTTGGAACAACATGAGGGTTGGTAAACAAATTTTCTTTCATGGGTGAACTATTCCTTTAGTAGGACATGTTCAGTCCTACTCAGTGTGTATTATAATCTCTCTGGAAACAAACTTTGACTTACCGTTCCAAACCCTGAACCGCAACGCAACCATCAGCACATGCGCTTTCATCTTCCAGCTGATGAAACAGAGCCAAGAGGAAATGAGACATTTTTTTGTGAACTTCCTGAAGACTTTTGTTTTGACCTTTAAATAGTGCTTAGACTTCCACTAGACCTTGTGA